>CM035844.1:75280427-75745324 GCA_020510985.1 Pholidichthys leucotaenia | reverse complement strand
GATTGTAGACATGTTTTAATCTTACGCCCATTGTATTTGATCGCACTGACACAGAAGCTTAGCTTCAATGATTTTCAAAAATTTCCAACTTTCTCTAATTCTGTGTGTTTGTGCTGAGACTATCTTAGATTCGGTGATTGTATGCAGGTTTTCGACTTGCTGCAATTCTGTGTTTTGGCAATCACACTACATCTTATCTTTGGTCATTTTGCCCAAGTTTGTGATGTGCTGCAATTCTTTATATTCGTGTTTTAATTGATGCTTACTTACAGTGATTGTACACAGTTTTGTTATTTGCTGCTATTCTATGTGTTAGCTTCCGTGTTTGTAAACAAGTTTGTGGTTTGCTCCTATTCTGTGTTCCTGTTTACAAAATTTCTTAGCTTCTATGAATGTACACAAGTTTTGAACTTTCACCAATTTTGTGTTTTCACGTTGACACAGAAGCGTCAATTAGGTGATTGTAGGCATGTTTGAAACTTACATTCTTTGTATTAGCACTGGCACATAAGCTTAGCTTCAATGATTTTTGAAAGTTTCCGACTTGCTGCAATTCTGTGTTCATGCTGAACTAGATGTTTATCTTCTTCACTTATTGTACACGTTTATTTGCTGCCTTTCTGTGTGTTCATACTGAAAAAGTTTCTTAATGTATTCAAGTTTGTAACTTTCTCAAATTTTTTGTATTCAAGCTGACTAAGAAGCTTCGCTTTGGTCATTTTAGGCAAGTTAGTGACTTGATCCCATTCTGTATTTTGGGGCTGACACTAAACCTTATCTTCGGTGATTGTGCACAAGTTTGTGACATGCTGCTATTCTTTATATTCACACTTCCACAGAAGCTTGCATTGGATTTTGCATTTTGCTGGCAATCGGTGGATTCTCATTGACAAAGAAGCATAGTATTGCTGACTTTAATGCAAGTTTGTGACTTGCTGCCATTCTGTGTTCATGCTTACAAAGTTTCTTAGCTTCTGTGAATGTACACAAGTTTTGAACTTTCTCCAATTTTGTGTATTCACTCTGACACTGAACCTTCATGTCAGTAATTGTAGGCAAGCATGCGACTTTCTCCCATTTTTGTCTTTGTGCAGACAAAGAATCTTAGCTTTGGTGTTTGTATGCTAGTTTGCGATTTTCTGCCATTCATTGCATTTATGTTGTCAAAGAAGTATTGCATCGGTTATTGTATGCAAGTTTTCAATATGATCCCATTCTGTGTGTTCGCGCTGAAAGAGGCATAGCTTTGGAGATTGTACTCAAGTTTGAGATATGCTGCTATTCTGTGAGTGCTTAGAGAGAAGCTTAGTTTCAGTGATTTTACACAAGTTTGAAATTTGCTACTACTCTCTGTTTTCGAGCTGACACAGAAAGTTTAGTTTTGGTCATTGGACATAAGTTTGTGACTTTCTGCCATTCATTGTTTTAATGCAGACAAAGTTTCTTAGCTTCCGTGAATGTATGTAAGTTGGGTAGTTATTTTGTACCCTTCTCAAATTTTGTGAATTCACGCTGACATAGACACTTCACTTTGGTGATTTTGTGCAACTTTTTGACTTGCTCAAATTCTTTGTTTCGGCGCTTACACTAAACATCATTGGTTATTGCACTCAAGTTTGCTACTTGCATCAATTCTCTGTGTTCACACAGACAGAGAAGTTTGGTTTCAATGACTGTACACAAGATTGCAACTTTATTCCATTCATTGTTATTGTGTTGACAAAGTTTTTTAACTTCCGTGAATGTATGCAAGTTTGCAACTTTCTCAAATTTTGTGTATTCACCCTGAAACAGATGCATCACTTTTGTGTTATTAGGCAAGTTTTCCACTTGCTCCAATTCTGTGTCATTGCGCTGACAGGGTATCTTAGCTTTTGTGATTGTACACAGTTTTGCGACTTGCTTCAATTCTGTGCATTTGCACAGACACAGAAGTTTAGCTTTGGAGATTGGAAGTTTGCAACTTGCTGCCATTCTATGTCTTTACACTGACACAGAAGTTTAGCTTTAATGATTTAAACAAGTTTGCAACTTGCTGCAATTCTTTGTTTTCTTGCTGACACAAACTAATTTCAGTGATTGTACTCAAGTTTGCAACTTGATACGATTCTGTGTGTTCATGCTGACAAAGTTTCTTAACATATGTGATTCTATCCAAATTTTTGACTTGCTCCCTTTCTGTGTTTTCGTGCTGACATATAAGCTTTTCTTCGGTGTTTGTTCACAAGTTTGCAATATTCTTCAGTTCTGTACAGCCGGGTTTTCACAGAAGCTGAGTGAAAGTGATTGTACACGTTTGTGATTTGCTGCTATTCTGTGTTTGCTTCGGTGATTGTACAAAAGTTTGCAAACTTGCTCCAATTCTGTTTTCATGTTTACAAAATTTCTTAGCTTCGATTGTACACAAGTTTTGAACTTTCACCAATTTTTTGTATTCATGCTGACTGAAGCGTCAATTGGGTGATTGTAGGCATGTTTGAATCTTGCTTACATTCTATGTGTTCGAACTGGCACAGAAGCTTAGCTTCAATGATTTTTGATAGTTTCCATCTTTCTGCAATTCTGTGTGTTCATGCTGAACTAGACGTTTAGCTTTTTAACTAATTGTAACCAAGTTTGTGATTTGCTGCCATTCTATGTGTTCAGACTGAAAAAGTTTCTTAGCTTCTCCTTAATGTACTCAATTTTGTAACTTTCTCAAATGTTTTGTATTCAAGCTGACTAAGAAGCTTCGCTTTGGACATTGAAGGAATGTTAGCGACTTGTTCCCGTTCAGTATTTTGGGGCTGACTCTAAACCTTATCTTTGGTGATGGTGCACAAGTTTGAAACATGCTGCTCTTCTTTATATTTGCACTATCACAGAAACTTAGTTTCATTGCTTGTACACAAGTTTGTGACTTGCAGCCCTTAATTGTGTTCATGCTTACAAAGTTTCGTTGCTTCCGTAAATGTACGAAAGTTTGTAACTTTCTTAAATTTATTCAATTAACGCTGACATGGAAGCTTTGCTTTTGTGATTTTAGGCAAGTTTGCAACTTAGTCCAATTCTGTTTGTTCGTGCTACAAAGTTTCTTAGCCTCTTTGGATGTACGTAAATTTTAAACTTTCTCAAATTTTGTGTATTCACGCTTAAACGGAAGCATCCCTTAGGTGATTGTAGACATGTTTTAATCTTACGCCCATTGTATTTGATCGCACTGACACAGAAGCTTAGCTTCAATGATTTTCAAAAATTTCCAACTTTCTCTAATTCTGTGTGTTTGTGCTGAGACTATCTTAGATTCGGTGATTGTATGCAGGTTTTCGACTTGCTGCAATTCTATTCTCACTGACACAGAAGCTAAGCTTTGTTGAATGTACTCAAGTTTGTATCTTGATCCCTTTTTTTTTGTGCTGACAAAGTTTCTTAGCTTCTGTGAATGTAACCAAATTTTCAAACTTTCTCAAATTTTGTGTATTCAACTGAAAAAAGCATCCCTTAGTTGATTGTTGGTATGTTTGAAAGTTGCTAACATTCTATGTTTTTGCACTGACATAGAAACTTTTCTTCAATGATTTTCACAAGCTTCCGACATTCTGCAATTCTGTGTGTTCTTGCTGACACAGTTTCTTAGCCTTGGTTATTGTACACAGGTTTTCAACTTTCTGCCATTCTGTTTATTCTCGTTGACACAGAAGCTAACAGGTTTGCAACATAATCTATCCTTTTTGTTCATTCAGACAAAGTTTCTAAAATATCCGTGATTATATGCAAGTTTTCAACTTGCTCCAATTCTGTGTTTTGGCAATCACACTACATCTTATCTTTGGTCATTTTGCCCAAGTTTGTGATGTGCTGCAATTCTTTATATTCGTGTTTTAATTGATGCTTACTTACAGTGATTGTACACAGTTTTGTTATTTGCTGCTATTCTATGTGTTAGCTTCCGTGTTTGTAAACAAGTTTGTGGTTTGCTCCTATTCTGTGTTCCTGTTTACAAAATTTCTTAGCTTCTATGAATGTACACAAGTTTTGAACTTTCACCAATTTTGTGTTTTCACGTTGACACAGAAGCGTCAATTAGGTGATTGTAGGCATGTTTGAAACTTACATTCTTTGTATTAGCACTGGCACATAAGCTTAGCTTCAATGATTTTTGAAAGTTTCCGACTTGCTGCAATTCTGTGTTCATGCTGAACTAGATGTTTATCTTCTTCACTTATTGTACACGTTTATTTGCTGCCTTTCTGTGTGTTCATACTGAAAAAGTTTCTTAATGTATTCAAGTTTGTAACTTTCTCAAATTTTTTGTATTCAAGCTGACTAAGAAGCTTCGCTTTGGTCATTTTAGGCAAGTTAGTGACTTGATCCCATTCTGTATTTTGGGGCTGACACTAAACCTTATCTTCGGTGATTGTGCACAAGTTTGTGACATGCTGCTATTCTTTATATTCACACTTCCACAGAAGCTTGCATTGGATTTTGCATTTTGCTGGCAATCGGTGGATTCTCATTGACAAAGAAGCATAGTATTGCTGACTTTAATGCAAGTTTGTGACTTGCTGCCATTCTGTGTTCATGCTTACAAAGTTTCTTAGCTTCTGTGAATGTACACAAGTTTTGAACTTTCTCCAATTTTGTGTATTCACTCTGACACTGAACCTTCATGTCAGTAATTGTAGGCAAGCATGCGACTTTCTCCCATTTTTGTCTTTGTGCAGACAAAGAATCTTAGCTTTGGTGTTTGTATGCTAGTTTGCGATTTTCTGCCATTCATTGCATTTATGTTGTCAAAGAAGTATTGCATCGGTTATTGTATGCAAGTTTTCAATATGATCCCATTCTGTGTGTTCGCGCTGAAAGAGGCATAGCTTTGGAGATTGTACTCAAGTTTGAGATATGCTGCTATTCTGTGAGTGCTTAGAGAGAAGCTTAGTTTCAGTGATTTTACACAAGTTTGAAATTTGCTACTACTCTCTGTTTTCGAGCTGACACAGAAAGTTTAGTTTTGGTCATTGGACATAAGTTTGTGACTTTCTGCCATTCATTGTTTTAATGCAGACAAAGTTTCTTAGCTTCCGTGAATGTATGTAAGTTGGGTAGTTATTTTGTACCCTTCTCAAATTTTGTGAATTCACGCTGACATAGACACTTCACTTTGGTGATTTTGTGCAACTTTTTGACTTGCTCAAATTCTTTGTTTCGGCGCTTACACTAAACATCATTGGTTATTGCACTCAAGTTTGCTACTTGCATCAATTCTCTGTGTTCACACAGACAGAGAAGTTTGGTTTCAATGACTGTACACAAGATTGCAACTTTATTCCATTCATTGTTATTGTGTTGACAAAGTTTTTTAACTTCCGTGAATGTATGCAAGTTTGCAACTTTCTCAAATTTTGTGTATTCACCCTGAAACAGATGCATCACTTTTGTGTTATTAGGCAAGTTTTCCACTTGCTCCAATTCTGTGTCATTGCGCTGACAGGGTATCTTAGCTTTTGTGATTGTACACAGTTTTGCGACTTGCTTCAATTCTGTGCATTTGCACAGACACAGAAGTTTAGCTTTGGAGATTGGAAGTTTGCAACTTGCTGCCATTCTATGTCTTTACACTGACACAGAAGTTTAGCTTTAATGATTTAAACAAGTTTGCAACTTGCTGCAATTCTTTGTTTTCTTGCTGACACAAACTAATTTCAGTGATTGTACTCAAGTTTGCAACTTGATACGATTCTGTGTGTTCATGCTGACAAAGTTTCTTAACATATGTGATTCTATCCAAATTTTTGACTTGCTCCCTTTCTGTGTTTTCGTGCTGACATATAAGCTTTTCTTCGGTGTTTGTTCACAAGTTTGCAATATTCTTCAGTTCTGTATAGCCGGGTTTTCACAGAAGCTGAGTGAAAGTGATTGTACACGTTTGTGATTTGCTGCTATTCTGTGTTTGCTTCGGTGATTGTACAAAAGTTTGCAAACTTGCTCCAATTCTGTTTTCATGTTTACAAAATTTCTTAGCTTCGATTGTACACAAGTTTTGAACTTTCACCAATTTTTTGTATTCATGCTGACTGAAGCGTCAATTGGGTGATTGTAGGCATGTTTGAATCTTGCTTACATTCTATGTGTTCGAACTGGCACAGAAGCTTAGCTTCAATGATTTTTGATAGTTTCCATCTTTCTGCAATTCTGTGTGTTCATGCTGAACTAGACGTTTAGCTTTTTAACTAATTGTAACCAAGTTTGTGATTTGCTGCCATTCTATGTGTTCAGACTGAAAAAGTTTCTTAGCTTCTCCTTAATGTACTCAATTTTGTAACTTTCTCAAATGTTTTGTATTCAAGCTGACTAAGAAGCTTCGCTTTGGACATTGAAGGAATGTTAGCGACTTGTTCCCGTTCAGTATTTTGGGGCTGACTCTAAACCTTATCTTTGGTGATGGTGCACAAGTTTGAAACATGCTGCTCTTCTTTATATTTGCACTATCACAGAAACTTAGTTTCATTGCTTGTACACAAGTTTGTGACTTGCAGCCCTTAATTGTGTTCATGCTTACAAAGTTTCGTTGCTTCCGTAAATGTACGAAAGTTTGTAACTTTCTTAAATTTATTCAATTAACGCTGACATGGAAGCTTTGCTTTTGTGATTTTAGGCAAGTTTGCAACTTAGTCCAATTCTGTTTGTTCGTGCTACAAAGTTTCTTAGCCTCTTTGGATGTACGTAAATTTTAAACTTTCTCAAATTTTGTGTATTCACGCTTAAACGGAAGCATCCCTTAGGTGATTGTAGACATGTTTTAATCTTACGCCCATTGTATTTGATCGCACTGACACAGAAGCTTAGCTTCAATGATTTTCAAAAATTTCCAACTTTCTCTAATTCTGTGTGTTTGTGCTGAGACTATCTTAGATTCGGTGATTGTATGCAGGTTTTCGACTTGCTGCAATTCTATTCTCACTGACACAGAAGCTAAGCTTTGTTGAATGTACTCAAGTTTGTATCTTGATCCCTTTTTTTTTGTGCTGACAAAGTTTCTTAGCTTCTGTGAATGTAACCAAATTTTCAAACTTTCTCAAATTTTGTGTATTCAACTGAAAAAAGCATCCCTTAGTTGATTGTTGGTATGTTTGAAAGTTGCTAACATTCTATGTTTTTGCACTGACATAGAAACTTTTCTTCAATGATTTTCACAAGCTTCCGACATTCTGCAATTCTGTGTGTTCTTGCTGACACAGTTTCTTAGCCTTGGTTATTGTACACAGGTTTTCAACTTTCTGCCATTCTGTTTATTCTCGTTGACACAGAAGCTAACAGGTTTGCAACATAATCTATCCTTTTTGTTCATTCAGACAAAGATTCTAAAATATCCGTGATTATATGCAAGTTTTCAACTTGCTCCAATTCTGTGTTTTGGCAATCACACTACATCTTATCTTTGGTCATTTTGCCCAAGTTTGTGATGTGCTGCAATTCTTTATATTCGTGTTTTAATTGATGCTTACTTACAGTGATTGTACACAGTTTTGTTATTTGCTGCTATTCTATGTGTTAGCTTCCGTGTTTGTAAACAAGTTTGTGGTTTGCTCCTATTCTGTGTTCCTGTTTACAAAATTTCTTAGCTTCTATGAATGTACACAAGTTTTGAACTTTCACCAATTTTGTGTTTTCACGTTGACACAGAAGCGTCAATTAGGTGATTGTAGGCATGTTTGAAACTTACATTCTTTGTATTAGCACTGGCACATAAGCTTAGCTTCAATGATTTTTGAAAGTTTCCGACTTGCTGCAATTCTGTGTTCATGCTGAACTAGATGTTTATCTTCTTCACTTATTGTACACGTTTATTTGCTGCCTTTCTGTGTGTTCATACTGAAAAAGTTTCTTAATGTATTCAAGTTTGTAACTTTCTCAAATTTTTTGTATTCAAGCTGACTAAGAAGCTTCGCTTTGGTCATTTTAGGCAAGTTAGTGACTTGATCCCATTCTGTATTTTGGGGCTGACACTAAACCTTATCTTCGGTGATTGTGCACAAGTTTGTGACATGCTGCTATTCTTTATATTCACACTTCCACAGAAGCTTGCATTGGATTTTGCATTTTGCTGGCAATCGGTGGATTCTCATTGACAAAGAAGCATAGTATTGCTGACTTTAATGCAAGTTTGTGACTTGCTGCCATTCTGTGTTCATGCTTACAAAGTTTCTTAGCTTCTGTGAATGTACACAAGTTTTGAACTTTCTCCAATTTTGTGTATTCACTCTGACACTGAACCTTCATGTCAGTAATTGTAGGCAAGCATGCGACTTTCTCCCATTTTTGTCTTTGTGCAGACAAAGAATCTTAGCTTTGGTGTTTGTATGCTAGTTTGCGATTTTCTGCCATTCATTGCATTTATGTTGTCAAAGAAGTATTGCATCGGTTATTGTATGCAAGTTTTCAATATGATCCCATTCTGTGTGTTCGCGCTGAAAGAGGCATAGCTTTGGAGATTGTACTCAAGTTTGAGATATGCTGCTATTCTGTGAGTGCTTAGAGAGAAGCTTAGTTTCAGTGATTTTACACAAGTTTGAAATTTGCTACTACTCTCTGTTTTCGAGCTGACACAGAAAGTTTAGTTTTGGTCATTGGACATAAGTTTGTGACTTTCTGCCATTCATTGTTTTAATGCAGACAAAGTTTCTTAGCTTCCGTGAATGTATGTAAGTTGGGTAGTTATTTTGTACCCTTCTCAAATTTTGTGAATTCACGCTGACATAGACACTTCACTTTGGTGATTTTGTGCAACTTTTTGACTTGCTCAAATTCTTTGTTTCGGCGCTTACACTAAACATCATTGGTTATTGCACTCAAGTTTGCTACTTGCATCAATTCTCTGTGTTCACACAGACAGAGAAGTTTGGTTTCAATGACTGTACACAAGATTGCAACTTTATTCCATTCATTGTTATTGTGTTGACAAAGTTTTTTAACTTCCGTGAATGTATGCAAGTTTGCAACTTTCTCAAATTTTGTGTATTCACCCTGAAACAGATGCATCACTTTTGTGTTATTAGGCAAGTTTTCCACTTGCTCCAATTCTGTGTCATTGCGCTGACAGGGTATCTTAGCTTTTGTGATTGTACACAGTTTTGCGACTTGCTTCAATTCTGTGCATTTGCACAGACACAGAAGTTTAGCTTTGGAGATTGGAAGTTTGCAACTTGCTGCCATTCTATGTCTTTACACTGACACAGAAGTTTAGCTTTAATGATTTAAACAAGTTTGCAACTTGCTGCAATTCTTTGTTTTCTTGCTGACACAAACTAATTTCAGTGATTGTACTCAAGTTTGCAACTTGATACGATTCTGTGTGTTCATGCTGACAAAGTTTCTTAACATATGTGATTCTATCCAAATTTTTGACTTGCTCCCTTTCTGTGTTTTCGTGCTGACATATAAGCTTTTCTTCGGTGTTTGTTCACAAGTTTGCAATATTCTTCAGTTCTGTATATCCGGGTTTTCACAGAAGCTGAGTCACAGTGATTGTACACGTTTGTGATTTGCTGCTATTCTGTGTTTTAGCTTCTGTGATTGTACAAAAGTTTGCAAACTTGCTCCAATTCTGTTTTCATGTTTACCAAAATTTCTTAGCTTCGATTGTACACAAGTTTTGAACTTTCACCAATTTTGTGTATTCATGCTGACAGAAGCGTCAATTGGGTGATTGTAGGCATGTTTGAATCTTGCTTACATTCTATGTGTTCGAACTGGCACAGAAGCTTAGCTTCAATGATTTTTGAAAGTTTCCATCTTTCTGCAAGTCTGTGTGTTCATGCTGAACTAGACGTTTAGCTTTTTCACTTATTGTAACCAAGTTTGTGATTTGCTGCCATTCTTTGTGTTCAGACTGAAAAAGTTTCTTAGCTTCTCCTTAATGTACTCAATTTTGTAACTTTCTCAAATGTTTTGTATTCAAGCTGACTAAGAAGCTTCGCTTTGGACATTTAAGGAATGTTAGCGACTTGTTCCCGTTCAGTATTTTGGGGCTGACACTAAACGTTATCTTTGGTGATGGTGCACAAGTTTGGAACATGCTGCTCTTCTTTATATTTGCACTTTCACAGAAACTTAGTTTCATTGCTTGTACACAAGTTTGTGACTGTCATAACCCGAGTGTCGGTTCTGGCCACACTCGGGTCTCATATCTTTTTGTTCCCTGGCTTTGGCAGCTGAGGATTCCTTCCAGCTCCTCGGGCTCTTATTGTGAAGGCGCCCGGGGGAGCTCCCTGCTGTCAAAGTCAGCTGCTGCTCTGCTGTCTTTAGCAGCAGCTGTGCCGCGTTGGGGTCATTAGCCGCCAGAGATATAAGCGGGTGCTAAATGTCCTCCAACGCGGCAGTCTCTGTTATATCCTGTTATGATCACCTGCTATGCTCTTCTGTGGTGTTCATCTACGTTCTGATTGTGCTCCTGTTATGCTCAGGTATGTTCCTGGTTGCCTAGCTCATCTTTGTTAACGTTGTCATCTGGCGCATCGGGTGTTCCCCGGCTCAGACTTCACCCAGCCACTGTATGTGTTCTGTGTGTGTTCGTCCTTCTCTTCAATAAATTACCACTGCAAACTCACTGGTGACTGAGGCGTCTTGTGATGGTCCGTGAGGGCCGTCGTGACAGTGACTTGCTGCCCTTAATTGTGTTCATGCTTACAAAGTTTCGTTGCTTCCGTAAATGTACGAAAGTTTGTAACTTTCTAAGATTTATTGAATTCATGCTGACATGGAAGCTTTGCTTTTGTGATTTTAGGCAAGTTTTACACTTAGTCCAATTCTGTTTGTTCGTGCTACAAAGTTTCTTAGCCTCTTTGGATGTACGTAAATTTTAAACTTTCTCAAATTTTGTGTATTCACGCTTAAACTGAAGCATCCCTTAGGTGATTGTAGACATGTTTTAATCTTACACCTATTGTATTTGATCGCACTGACACAGAAGCTTAGCTTCAATGATTTTCAAAAATTTCCAACTTTCTCTTATTCTGTGTGTTTGTGCTGACACAGTATCTTAGATTCGGTGATTTTTGCAGGTTTTTGACTTGATGCAATTCTATTCTCACTGACACAGAAGCTAAGCTTTGTTGAATGTACTCAAGTTTGTGTCTTGATCCCATTTTTTTTTTTTTTGTGCTGACAAAGTTTCTTAGCTTCCGTGAATGTAAGCAAATTTTCAAACTTTCTCAAATTTTGTGTATTCACACTGAAAAAAAGCACCCCTTAGTTGATTGTTGGCATTTTTGAAAGTTGCTAACATTCTGTTTTTGCACTGACACAAAAACTTTTCTTCAATGATTTTCACAAGCTTCCGACATTCTGCAATTCTGTGTGTTCTTGCTGACACAGTTTCTTAGCTTTGTACACAAGTTTGTGACTTACTGCCCTTAATTGTGTTCACGCTTACAAAGTTGCGTTGCTTCCGTAAATGTACGAAAGTTTGTAACTTTCTAAAATTTATTGAATTCACGCTGACATGGAAGCTTTGCTTTTGTGATTTTAGGCAAGTTTGCAACTTAGACAAGTTTGAAAATTTGCTTACATTCACGGAGGCTAAGAAACTTTGTCAGCACAAAAAAAATAAGAATGGGCTCAAGATACAAATTTGAGTACATTCAACAAAGCTTAGCTTCTGTGTCAGTGAGAATAGAATTGCAGCAAGTCGAAAACCTGTATACAATCACCGAATCTAAGATACTGTGTCAGTTCGGGGTGATTCAGATTGATTTTTTGGGGCATCGCGTCTCTCCAGAAGGAGCGGTTCCTCTGCCTGACAAAGTGCGCGTGGTAACAAATTTTCCCCAGCCACAAATGGTCAAGGCGTTACAGGAGTTTTTGGGAATGGTGAATTTTTATAACCGCTTCCTCCCCCACACAGCGCAGCTCATGCAACCATTGTATGCTGCACTAAAAAAACAAAAACCCACAAATAAAATTGAATGGTCTCCGGAGCGAGAGCGAGAATTCTCGGAAGTCAAAACAGCCCTTGCAAACGTTGCGTTGTTAGCACATCCAGACCCAACGGCCCGCATAGCGCTCACCACTGACGCATCAGATGTGGCCATAGGGGCGTCGTGGAGCAGCATGTAGCTGGGGCTTGGCAAGCGCTTGCCTTTTTCAGCAGGACTTTGCGCGATAATGAACAAAAGTACAGCACATTCGACAGGGAGTTGTTAGCTCTCCACTTGGCCATTCGCCACTTCCAGTTCTGGCTGGAGGGACACCGTTTCACCGCGTTCGTTGACCACAAGGCGCTGACATTCGCGATGGCCAAGGTTTCAGAACCGTGGTCAGGCCGGCAGCAGAGGCAGCTGGCCGCCAGTTTACTACTCTATTCAGCATGTGGCGGGTAAACTGAATGTAGTTGCAGACTGTCTCTCGTGCGCTGTGGCGGCCCCGGTCCACATAGGGATAGATTATGCAGCCATGGCCGCGGATCAGGTTAGCGACACGGACGTGTGCACACTCCAGTCTGGACCAACAGGGTTAAAGCTGGAGAACAGGGTGCTGCAAGATGGTACGCCCCCCCCCCCCCTAATCTGCGATGTCTCCACTGGGCGACTGCGTCCTGTGGTACCGGCCGCCTGGCGCCGCCGCGTTTTTGACTCGATTCATTCTTTGGCACACCCGGGAGTGCACGCGTCAGTCAAAATGGTGGGAGAAAAATTTGTATGGCCGAGCCTGCGCCAACAAGTTAGGGAGTGGGCAGCAGCCTGCATGGCATGTCAATGAGCCAAGGTACACAGACACACAAGAGCTCCCTTGGAGCCGTTTCACATCCCGGCTAAGAGGTTTGATCATGTTCACGTGGACCTTGTAGGCCCTCTCCCGCCCTCACAGGGGTGCACACACCTTTTGACAATGGTAGACCGCACCACTCGCTGGCCGGGAGTGGTCCCACTGGCGTCAACCACAGCTGAGGAGGTGGCGCGCACGTTTTTAACAGCATGGGTAGCGCGCTTTGGAGTTCCGTCGGACATCACGTCCGACAGAGGCCCTCAATTTGTTTCCGAACTTTGGTCAGCAATGGCCCGCAGCCTGGGGGTAACGATCCACCGCACACCGCGTACAATCCGCAGGCTAATGGGTTATGCGAACGTTTTCATAGGTCATTGAAAGCGGCTCTCAGAGCGTCGCTTACTGATGCAAATTGGGTGGACAGGCTACCGTGGGTTTTATTGGGGTTGCGTTCTGCACCTAAAGAGGATTTAGAAGCCTCCCCGGCCGAGCTAGTTTTTGCGCAGCCACTTCGGCTGCCCGGGGAGTTTCTCCCAGATAATCCTGCGCCAGAATGTTCCCCGGCTCAGCGGTTGCAGAGCGGCACGGAATTGGGCACGCTGCCTGGCCCCATTCACCACAGTTTTTCGTGCGTTTTTGTACCTAAGGCTTTAAAAAACCCAGAGTTTGTTTTTGTCAGACACGATGCCCATCGCCCGCCGCTACGACCACCTTATGATGGACCATTTAGAGTGCTGGAAACAGGAGAAGCATTTTTTGCTAGATTTGGGGGGCAGGAAAGAAAAGATTGGCATAAACAGGCTCAAACCCGCCTTTGTGGTGGCGGACGAAAATGTGCTGTTGGCCAGGGCCAACAGCACGGACTGTATGACAGCGCGGCAGACGTGACAAACAGTTCTCACCCCAAGACAGCAGCGCCCCAGCGGGATGGCGCCGCAGAAGTGGCAAAGCCCGCTTACAAAAGATACGGGAGGAGACTGAGGCCCAAGCAGCACGTGGGTTAATGTGTAATCATTTTATCATGACATGCAGACTGTATTCGGTTGTTCCATCTTAGAGGTTTGGGGGTCATGTGGGACCACATGTGTATCACTTGTGTTGGGTTCTTTTATAAATAAAGACTGCTGCTTTGGGTGAACACGGAGCCTCCTTTATTAACTGGCTGCAACACATTAACACACGAACTCCGCCATATTATTCTCTATCATGCTGTACACCTGACAACATCCGGTCTGTGTCGCCCCCTAGTGGCTCCACGTATGTAATCCTTAGATTACACCACATCCCCCTTACTGAAGCCAAGTTGACCCCTTTTAGCTGAAAACACAAAATACATTCTTATTTCCGTTCCCTTTTGTCAACTATGACAGCATAAATTTAACACATCACCGCCTTTTACAAATCTATGACATTTCTTTTTTTTTTTTTTTTCCAACACTGTTGCCATGTAAGAACATATTATGCAAAGGCCTCTTATTTTCTATTTAAAGAAGGCATTTTTAGAACTCAACTCTGCTTTCACGAATATTAACATGCAACTCTACAGATCCAGTCTCTTTGGTTTAATCACCGCTGCACGGTGGCGCAGTGGTTAGCACTGCGGCAGCACAGTTTACCCTTGGCCGGGGGATTGTGGGGATCGTGGGATCGTGGGTTCGATCCCAGCCCCCGACCAACAGTGATCTGTGTGGAGTTTGCATGTTCTCCCCGTGTTGCGTGGGTTTACTCCGGGATTTCTCCGGTTTCCTCCCACATGCCAAAAACATGCATGTTAGGTTAATTGGCTGTTCTAAATTGTCCCTAGATATTTGTTTCCTATAGGCCCTTAGAATAGAGGGTTAGTATTAATGAAAGCGCTTTGAGTGGTCTTTGTGACTAGAAAAAGCGCTATATAAGTGCAGGTTAGTTAGTTAGTTAGTTAGTTTAATCACTTCTCTACCAGACCTGGTTCTAACAACACCTGGTGTTCCCTGTGCATTGGGCTCAGAAACAATTTCTGTAGGAGTGTCTTTTCCATTTGACTGGGTCCGTTGTGGTTCCATCTCAGTCTCTGGTATCGACATAGGCACAAGATGAGTGCGATTCCTCCTGATTGTCCCTTGTGGTCCACTAATGACATAGGACCGTGGAGTTTTGTGGACAGATGTCACTGTGCCCTGTGCTTTTGCATCTGTAATCCAAACAGAGTTTCCGGGTAACAGTTTATCCAAATCTCTCGTTCTGTGTCTTTTGTTGAAACATTCTGTTTGCCTCATCCGTCTCTCCTTTTCCACGTGACGAATTTGTTGCAGATTCGGCACGCATGGCTGCAAGGCCTCTGGAAGCATTTGCAGGGTGGTACGAAGTCTACGCCCCATGAGAAGCTGTGCTGGGCTGTAGCCATTTGCCAACGCTGTGGTTCTGTAGGCTAACAGTGCTTGGTATGGATCACTGGCTTTCTTAATTAGGTTTTTGACTGTTCTGACAGCTCTTTCTGCCTCACCGTTACTTTGGGGGTACCTGGGACTACTGGTCACGTGCTCAAAACAGTACTCCTTTGCAAAATCTTCCATTTCCTGACTTGCGAACTGCGGGCCGTTATCCGTGATCAGTATCTCTGGTATTCCGTGACGTGCAAACATAGACTTTAAATGCACAATGACATTGGCAGAGCGAGTTGGGCTGAGCTGGGCAATCTCTATATACCTAGAGAAGTAGTCCACTAATAACAGGTAGTTTTTGTCTTGTAGCGTGAACAAATCAGCTCCCAACTTCTGCCATGGCCTTTCTGGTAAATCTGTGGGCATTAAAGGCTCTCTCACATTAACTCTTTCCTGTATGCACTTTCTACATTTGAGTACAACTTCACTGATCTGGTTGCTTAAACCTGGCCACCATACAGCCTGACGGGCGCGCTCTCTGCATTTAACCACCCCCTGGTGGCCCTCATGTATCTTGTCCAAAACTGCATTTCTCATGTTAGCAGGGATAACTAACCTCGTGCCTCTCAGTAGTAGTCCGTTATGCACACTCAAAACGGCTCTCTCAGACCAGTAGTGCTTCACCGCTCCCTGTAGCTGGTTACGATCCGGCCAGCCTTCTGTGCAGTATTTCATGACTTGTGAACAGACGCTGTCGGACTGCAGTTGCTCTTGGAGATCTGCAAGATATTTGCTGCTTGTAGGGAGTCCCTCTAGCACAGAGTCAACATAAATGTTAGTGTCCTCCATAAGATCTGTGTCTGTGTGAGTAACACTGTTTGTGAGCGGTAAGCGTGAGAGCGTGTCGGCAGTGGTGAGACTTTTGCCCGGGATGTGATTTATAGTGTATGAGTACCTCATTAGGCGCATACGAAATCTCTGTATACGCGGTGGAAGCGCATCCAAAGCTTGTCCTCCCAGCAGACTCACTAGTGGCTTATGATCAGTTTCTAGTTCAAAGTGCAGACCCAGGATAAAGTCATTGAATCTTTCACAGGCCCACGTGAGAGCCAGCGCTTCTTTTTCCAGCTGTGCGTAGCGCTGCTCTGTAGGTGTCAATGATCGGGAAGCGTAAGCAACTGGTGACCACATATCTCTCTCCTTCTGTTGCATGACTGCCCCCAATCCGTATGAAGAGGCATCTGCAGATATTTTCTGTGGTTTGTTTGGGTCATAGAGCTGCAATACAGGAGCAGAGGACAGTTCTTGCTTGAGATTACAAAACGCATTTTGTTGTTCATGCCCCCAGTACCACATGTTCTTTGTTGAAAGCAAGTCTCTCAATGGTTTGTCCTTTTCAGAAAGGTTCGGAATGAACTTCCCCAGCTGGTTCACCATTCCGAGAAAGCTCCTGAGCTCACTCACGTTGCTTGGCTCTTTCATGTCCTGAACAGCTTGAGTTTTGTCTGGATCTGGCTTCATTCCTTCTGCTGAAACAATAAACCCAAGAAATTTGACCTCTCTTTTGCCAAACTCACATTTTGACATATTCAACGTAACGCCGGCTTTCTCCGCGCGCTTCAAGACAGCGTGCAGTCTTGCGTCGTGCTGCTCCTTGGTGGATCCCCAGACCAGGATATCGTCCATGTGACAGACGACTCCGTCAAGACCCGCTGTAACCTCAGTTACCATCATGTTTTGGAAATGTTCAGGAGCACTGGAAATACCAAATGGCAAACGGTTGAAGTGGTATCTGCCAAATGGCGTAATAAATGTGGTGAGAAAGGCCGACTCTTTAGACAGTGGTATTTGCCAAAATCCCATATTTGCATCGAGCTTTGAAAAGTACTGAGCACCTGTGAGCATGCCTAGCGTTTGGTCCACAGACGGGAGGATGTATCTTTCGCGACACACTGACTTGTTTAAAGGTGTCATGTCCACACAGATACACACCTTTTCTTTGTCCTTTTTGGGAGCTACAACCATGCCACAGCACCAATCTGTTGGCTGCTCCACGCGACTGATGACTCCCAACTTTTCCATCCTCTCGAGCTCCTCTTTCACTTTACCCATGAGCGGCAGTGGCACACGCCTTGGCACCTTGAGTGAAAAGGGCTTAGCATCAGGCTTCAGTTTAATTGTGTATGGCTTTTGAACAAGCCCAAGTACATCGCATAACTTGGGGTACGCTTTTCTCACTGTCTCTTGGTCTATAGTGTCAATTCTGGCAATTAGTTTCAGTCTCACGGAAGCTGTTCTACTCAGTAGTGCCATGCGCAGATTTTTGACAATATAGATTTTCTCAGTAGCGCTCTTGTCACCGTATGTAATAGTCTCTGTCATAGACTCCAACACGGTTAGTGCAGTTCCACCCGGTCCGTAGAGTGGTTTTTGTGCCTTTTCCAACTGTTCATTTTTCTTCTTGAAGATTTCAAATGTTTGGTCAGAAACCGCTGTGACGTCCGCTCCGGAATCTAACTTAAAAGTCACTTTATTTCCTCTCACGTTTATGTCTGCCAGCCATGGATCCTCCCCTAGATCCACTTCACCCAGAAAAAGTCTGTCTGCATTGTCAGCGACCTCATTCACAGTTGGGTTGGACCTACAGACTCTACTATAGTGTCCATGTTTTTTACAGTTATGGCATTCCGCGTTTTTAGCTGGGCACTGTACTGCTGCATGTGCGGGTGCTTTGCCACACTTGGAACAAACTTTACTGTCTTGTTTTGTCTGCTGAGGCCTTGAGGACTTAATCTGTTTTTGTTCCTTGATTATGAACTTGTTTGGCTTGGCTTTTCTGATGTGTAGCGCATCCACGGCTGTTCTGTTAACGCTAGTTTCACCTCTTAGGTCAGTTTGTTGTCGTTTTATTTCTTCAGATTGTCTTGCCATTGTTATAGCTTTAGCTAGGGTAAGATCTTTGTCAAGCTGCATTCTTTCTGACAGCGACGAATCTTTTAGACCCACTACAAGCCTGTCTCTCAAGAGGTCATCATGAAGTGCACCGTACTCACAGTTTTCTGCCAGTGCATAGAGTGCTGTTATGAACGAGTCTACTGGTTCTGCCGGCTGTTGCACTCGCTTGTTGAATTTTGCTCGTTCATAAATCACGTTCTTTCTGGGAACGAAATGTCTATCAAAGGCTGTTTTAACGGCCTCGTACTGCTGGCGCTGCACACTCGTTAGCTCGAGCCCTCTTAGCACGTCGTCAGCCTCATCTCCCATGCAATAAACCAGCATATTTACTTGGTTCGCCTCAGCTGAGTTATTCAGGTTACTTGCCAGTCTAAAACGCTCAAAACGTCTTATCCACTTTTCCCACTCTTGGGGTCTCGCAAAGTCGAAGGGCTCCGGTGGTTTAATGGTGAAGGTTGCCGCTGGAGTAGCCGCCGCCATTACCGGATCAATTGGCGCAGCTGCAGCCCTTTGAACTTCGTCTGGCATAGCCGCTAGCCGGTTGCAAAGCTGACTTTTCTCACGTCAAAGCGCACCAACTTCTGACACCATGTTGTGTTGGGTTCTTTTATAAATAAAGACTGCTGCTTTGGGTGAACACGGAGCCTCCTTTATTAACTGGCTGCAACACATTAACACACGAACTCCGCCATATTATTCTCTATCATGCTGTACACCTGACAACATCCGGTCTGTGTCGCCCCCTAGTGGCTCCACATATGTAATCCTTAGATTACACCACAACTTTAAGCTTCACATCTCAGAGAGAACAAAGAACTGGGCCTCCTGTGAGATGTGAGGCCCAGTGATGTGAGGCCTCCTGTGAGATGGGAAATGTGTGGTATGCAAGAGACGACCTTGGGGGATTTCCTGGTCTCCAAGAGACTATGAGCAGGATGTTATAAGATTTAAGGAAAGATGTATTGTTGCCTGTGATTAAATGCAATATGACTGTGAGCTTTGAGCAGGATGTTATAGGATTTAAGGAAAGATGTATTGTTGCTTGTGATAAAATGCAATATGACTGAGCTTTGAAGGTCCTGAGTATATAAAGGACGAATGTCTGTGTTTACTCTCTCTTTCTGTTTTTGCTGATGTTGCAGAATGTGAATAAACCTGACTTGTGAGATAAACTCTGCCTCGTCATTTCCACATTTCCACAAGGGCTGCATTACATATGCTGTGTGAAGATGTGGGCTTGGTGGATATTTGGCGACTGGTAAATCCGAGGAGGAGGGAGAACACTTCTCCCACTGCCAGAAATCATACTCCAGGATAGACTTTTTTCTAATTTCAAGTAATATTGTAAAATCTGTAATTGAGAGTAAAATAAATGCAATGGCCCTGTCGGACCACACAGCTACAGAGTTATGTATTGACATTGATATTGACAAGGATAGAAAAGGCAGATGGAGGTTAAATACATCACTTTTACATGATGAAACATTTAACCTGACAATGAAGCTACTCTTTTGTCAGTGTGATCAGACCAAAAATGAGAAAGTTGAAAACGTGGAAAAAACTAAAACGTCCTCTGTCACTGTGAAGACAAAATACGAGAAATTTCAAACCTCTTCTAAAATCACTGATGCTAAGCTCCTGTGTAAGTGTGAATGTATATAATTGGAGAAAGTTGCAAACTTGGGTAAAATCCTTTATGCTAAGTTTCTATTTCAACGTCAAAACACGAAAATGAAGAAAGTGTAAAATTTGTGTAAAATCAATTAAGCAAAGCATGTTGGTCCATAAGACCACACAAAATTGGAGAAAGTTTAAAACTTGTGTAAAAGAACTGAAGCAAATCTCCTGTTACAGTGTGAAAACACAAAATTGTTGAAAGTATAAAACATTAGTAAAAGAACTGAAGCTTTTCTTTTAGGTCAGTGTGAAAATACAAAATATGAGAAAGTTTAAAACTCGTGGAAAACACTGAAACTAAGCTCCTATTTCAGCGTGAACACAAGAAATTGGAGAAATTTTAAAGCTCCTGTAAAATCACTAATGCAAAGCTCCTGTGTCAGTTTGAAAACACATAATTGGAGAATTGCAAACTAGGGTAAAATCAATGAAGCTATACTTTTGAGTCAGTGTGAATATAGAAAATATGAGAAAGTTTAAAACTTGAGGTAAATCACTGAAGCAAAGTTCCCTTTAGTGTCAACAAAAATATTGTTGAAAGTTTCAAACTTGGGTAAAAGTACTCAAGCTATTCTTTTGTGTCAGTGTGAACGTACAAAATAATTCAATTCAATTCAACATTATTTATATAGCGCCATTTCACAACAACAGTCATCTCATAGCACTATCAACTGTTGGGGGGACCCCCACAGTTGCAGAAAGACCCCAGCAATCAGGCGATCCCCTGTGAGCAAGCACGGCGACGGTGGAGAGGAAAAACTCCCTTTTAACAGGAAGAAACCTCCAGCAGAACCAGGCTCAGGGAGGGGCAGTAATCTGCTGTGACTGGCTGGGGGTGTGAGGGGATAGAGAAGAAGAAAAGAACAGACATGTAGATAGCAAACAGCACGATGGGGACTCAATCTATGGGAGAGAACAAACAAATGTTAATGACCAGCAACAAAAATATTTCATTGAGCGTTGGATAAGGAGTGAGGCCGTGAGCATTACTGGAGGTCCCCCGGCTGACTAAACCTATTAGCAGCATAACTAAGGGAGGGTTCAGAAACACATGATCCCTCCCTAATTGTAGGCTATATCACAAAGGTAGGTTTTAGCACTATTCTTAAAAACAGAGATCGAGTCTGACTCCCGAATCCAGATTGGCAGCTGATTCCAAAGGAGAGGAGCTTGATAAGTGAAGGCTCTGCCTCCCATTGTACTTTTGAAGATTCTAGGTATTACAAGTAATCCTGCATTTTGGGAGCGTAGTGCTCTGTTAGGATAATACGGTAGTATCAGATCTTTTAAATTAAAAGGAGCCTGATTGTTTAGAGCTTTGTAAGTAAGAAGAAGGATTTTAAACTTAATTCTAAACTCTATGGGAAGCCAATGAAGGGAGGCCAGAACCGGAGAGATATGATCTCTCTTTCTAGTACCTGTTAAAACTCTTGCTGCAGCATTTTGGTTCAGCTGAAGACTTTTTAAAGATGTTTTAAAACAGCCTGATAATAAAGAATTACAATAATCTAATCTCGAGCAAACAAAAGCGTGGATCACTTTGTCAGCATCACTCTGAGACAAGATGCTCCTTATCATGGCAATATTACGCAAATGATAGAAGGCAGTCTTAGAAACAGATTTAATATGTGAATTGAAGGACAAATCCTGATCAAAAATAACTCCCAGGTTCCTCACAGAGCTTTTAAGAGAAAGAGTAACCGCATCCAAACTGAAAGTTTGATTTGGAAAGGAATTTCTAAGGTAGTAAAATATGAGAAACTTTTAAACTTGTGGAAAAAACAAACAAGCTCCTGTTTCAGTGTGAACACACAAAATAGGAGAAATTTCCTATCTCTTGTAAAATCATTAACTCAAAGCTCCTATGTCAGTGTGAGAACACATACAGTAACTGGAGAAAGCTGAAAACTTGGGTAAAATCCCCTATGATAAGGTCCTGCATAAGCAAGCAAAAACTAAATGGAGGAAAGTTTGAAATTGGTGTACAATCAAGGATGCAAAGCTTTTGTGTCTATGCAACAACACAAAATTTGAAAATGTGTTAAACCTGTAAAAATTCAATGAAACAGCTCTGTTTTACTGTCAACCAACAAAGTAGGAGAGTTTCAAACATGGGTAAAATCACTAAAGCCTAGCTCCTCTTTCGGTGAAAAAGCACAAAATTGTTGAACATTGCAAACTTGAGTGAAATCACTGAAGAGACGGTCTGGTGTCAGCTTGAACATACAATGGAAGAACTTTTCAAATTTGTCTACAATCAACAAAGCAAAGCTTATGTGTCAGTGTGACTACACATTGGAGAAATTGTAAATCTTGTGGAAATTCACTGGTTAAACTCCTGTGTACCGTAAACACACAAAATTGGAGATAGTTTCAAATGTTTGCAAATCCCTGAAGCCAAGTTCCTGTGACAGTGAGAACAATTAAAACTTGAAAAAGTTGCAAATTTGGGTAAAATCAATGAAGCTACTCTTTTGAGTCAGTGTGATCAAACCAAATATGAGAAAGTTAAAAACGTGGAAAAAACTAAAACGTCATCTGTCACTGTGAAGACAAAATACGAGAAATTTCAAACGTCTTCTAAAATCACTGATGCTAAGCTCCTGTCTAAGTGTGAATGTATATAATTGGAGAAAGTTGCAAACTTGGGTAAAATCCTTTATGCTAAGTTTATATTTCAACGTCAAAACACGAAAATGAAGAAAGTTTAAAATTTGTGTACAATCAATTAAGCAAAGCATGTTGGTCCATAAGACCACACAAAATTGGAGAAACTTTAAAACTTGTGTAAAAGAACTGAAGCAAATCTCCTGTTACAGTGTGAAAACACAAAATTGTTGAAAGTATAAAACATTAGTAAAAGAAATGAAGCTTTTCTTTTAGGTCAGTGTGAAAATACAAAATATGAGAAAGTTTAAAACTCGTGGAAAAAACTGAAACTAAGCTCCTATTTCAGCGTGAACACAAGAAATTGGAGAAATTTTAAAGCTCCTGTAAAATCACTAATGCAAAGCTCTTTTGTAAGGTTGAAAACACATAATTGGAGAATTGCAAACTAGGGTAAAAACAATGAAGCTATACTTTTGAGTCAGTGTGAATATAGAAAATATGAGAAAGTTTAAAACTTGAGGTAAATCACTGAAGCAAAGTTCCCTTTAGTGTCAACAAAAATATTGTTGAAAGTTTCAAACTTGGGTAAAAGTACTCAAGCTATTCTTTTGTGTCAATGTGAACATAAAAAATAATTCAATTCAATTCAACTTTATTTATATAGCGCCATTTCACAACAACAGTCATCTCATAGCACTATCAACTGTTGGGGGGACCCCCACAGTTGCAGAAAGACCGAAGCAATCAGGCGATCCCCTGTGAGCAAGCACGGCGACGGTGGAGAGGAAAAACTCCCTTTTAACAGGAAGAAACCTCCAGCAGAACCAGGCTCAGGGAGGGGCAGTCATCTGCTGCGACTGGCTGGGGGGGTGAGGGGATAGAGAAGAAGAAAAGAACAGACATGTAGATAGCAAACAGCACGATGGGGACTCAATCTATGGGAGAGAACAAACAAATGTTAATGACCAACAACAAAAATATTTCATTGAGCGTTGGATAAGGAGTGAGGCCCAGTGCATTACTGGAGGTCCCCCGGCTGACTAAACCTATTAGCAGCATAACTAAGGGAGGGTTCAGAAACACATGATCCCTCCCTAATTGTAGGCTATATCACAAAGGTAGGTTTTAGCACTATTCTTAAAAACAGAGATTGAGTCTGACTCCCGAATCCAGATTGGCAGCTGATTCCACAGGAGAGGAGCTTGATAACTGAAGGCTCTACCTTCCATTGTACTTTTGGAGATTCTAGATATTACAAGTAATCCTGCATTTTGGGAGCATAGTGCTCTGTTAGTCTAATACGGTAGTATCAGATCTTTTAAATAAAAAGGAGCCTGATTGTTTAGAGCTTTGTAAGTAAGAAGAAGGATTTTATTAAACTTAATTCTAAACTCTATGGGAAGCCAATGAGGGGAGGCCAGAACCGGAGAGATATGATCTCTCTTTCTAGTACCTGTTAAAACTCTTGCTGCAGCATTTTGGTTCAGCTGAAGACTTTTTAAAGATGTTTTAAGACAGCCTGATAATAAAGAATTACAATAATCTAATCTCGAGCTAACAAAAGAGTGGATCAGTTTGTCAGCATCACTCTGAGACAAGATGCTCCTAATCATGGCAATATTACGCAAATGATAGAAGGCAGTCTTAGAAACAGATTTAATATGTGAATTGAAGGACAAATCCTGATCAAAAATAACTCCCAGGTTCCTCACAGAGCTATTAAGAGAAAGAGTAACAGCATCCAAACTGAAAGTTTGATTTGGAAAGGAATTTCTAAGGTAGTAAAATATGAGATACTTTTAAACTTGTGGAAAAAACAAACAAGCTCCTGTTTCAGTGTGAACACACAAAATAGGAGAAATTTCCTATTTCTTGTAAAATCACTAACTCCAAGCTCCTATGTCAGTATGAGAACACATACAGTAACTGGAGAAAGCTGAAAACTTGGGAAAAATCCCCTATGATAAGGTCCTGCATAAGCAAGAAAAAACTAAATGGAGGAAAGTTTGAAATTGGTGTACAATCAAGGATGCAAAGCTTTTGTGTCTATGCAACAACACAAAATTTGAAAATGTGTTAAACCTGTAAAAATTCAATGAAACAGCTCCGTTTTACTGTCAACCAACAAAATAGGAGCGTTTCAAACATGGGTAAAATCACTAAAGCCTAGCTCCTCTTTCGGTGAAAATGCACAAAATTGTTAAACGTTGCAAACTTGAGTGAAATCACTGAAGAGACGGTCTTGTGTCAGCTTGAACATACAATGGAAGAACTTTTCAAATTTGTCTACAATCAACGAAGCAAAGCTTATGTGTCAGTGTGACTACACATTGGAGAAATTATAAATCTTGTGGAAATTCACTGGTTAAACTCCTGTGTACCGTAAACACACAAAATTGGAGATAGTTTCAAATGTTTGCAAATCACTTAAGCCAAGCTCCTGTGACAGTGAGAACAATTAAAAACTTGAAAAAGTTGCAAATTTGGGTAAAATCAATGAATCTACTTTTTTGAGTCAGTGTGATCAAACCAAATATGAAAAAATTAAAAACGTGGAAAAAACTAAAACGTCCTCTGTCACTGTGAAGACAAAATACGAGAAATTTCAAACCTCTTCTAAAATCACTGATGCTAAGCTCCTGTGTAAGTGTGAATGTATATAATTGGAGAAAGTTGCAAACTTGGGTAAAATCTTTTATGCTAAGTTTCTATTTCAATGTCAAAACACGAAAATGAAGAAAGTTTAAAATTTGTGTAAAATCAATTAAGCAAAGCATGATGGTCCATAAGACCACACAAAATTGTTGAAAGTATAAAACATTAGTAAAAGAACTGAAGCTTTTCTTTTAGGTCAGTGTGAAAATACAAAATATGAGAAAGTTTAAAACTCGTGGAAAACACTGAAACTAAGCTCCTATTTCAGCGTGAACACAAGAAATTGGAGAAATTTTAAAGCTCCTGTAAAATCACTAATGCAAAGCTCCTGTGTCAGTTTGAAAACACATAATTGGAGAATTGCAAACTAGGGTAAAATAAATGAAGCTATACTTTTGAGTCAGTGTGAATATAGAAAATATGAGAAAGTTTAAAACTTGAGGTAAATCACTGAAGCAAAGTTCCCTTTAGTGTCAACAAAAATATTGTTGAAAGTTTCAAACTTGGGTAAAAGTACTCAAGCTATTCTTTTGTGTCAGTGTGAACATACAAAATAATTCAATTCAATTCAATTCAACTTTATTTATATAGCGCCATTTCACAACAACAGTCATCTCGTAGACCTATCAACTGTTGGGGGGACCCCCACAGTTGCAGAAAGACCCCAGCAATCAGGCGATCCCCTGTGAGCAAGCACGGTGACGGTGGAGAGGAAAAACTCCCTTTTAACAGGAAGAAACCTCCAGCAGAACCAGGCTCAGGGAGGGGCAGTCATCTGCTGCGACTGGCTGGGGGTGTGAGGGGATAGAGAAGAAGAAAAGAACAGACATGTAGATAGCAAACAGCAAGATGGGGACTCAATCTATGGGAGAGAACAAACAAATGTTAATGACCAGCAACAAAAATATTTCATTGAGCATTGGATAAGGAGTGAGGCCCAGTGCATTACTGGAGGTCCTCCGGCTGACTAAACCTATTAGCAGCATAACTAAGGGAGGGTTCAGAAACACATGATCCCTCCCTAATTGAAGGCTATATCACAAATGTAGGTTTTAGCATTATTCTGAAAAACAGAGAACGAGTCTGACTCCCGAATCCAGATTGGCAGCTGATTCCAAAGGGGAGGTGCTTGATAAGTGAAGGCTCTGCCTCCCATTGTACTTTTGGAGATTCTAGGTATTACAAGTAATCCTGCATTTTGGGAGCATAGTGCTCTGTTAGTATAATACGGTAGTATCAGATCTTTTAAATAAAAAGGAGCCTGATTGTTTAGAGCTTTGTAAGTAAGAAGAAGGATTTTATTAAACTTAATTCTAAACTCTATGGGAAGTCAATGAAGGGAGGCCAGAACCAGAGAGATATGATCTCTCTTTCTAGTACCTGTTAAAACTCTTGCTGCAGCATTTTGGTTCAGCTGAAGACTTTTTAAAGATGTTTTAAGACAGCCTGATAATAAAGAATTACAATAATCTAATCTCGAGCTATCAAAAGTGTGGATCAGTTTGTCAGCATCACTCTGAGACAAGATGCTCCTAATCATGGCAATATTACGCAAATGATAGAAGGCAGTCTTAGAAACAGATTTAATATGTGAATTGAAGGACAAATCCTGATCAAAAATAACTCCCAGGTTCCTCACAGAGCTATTAAGAGAAAGAGTAACCGCATCCAAACTGAAAGTTTGATTTGGAAAGGAATTTCTAAGGTAGTAAAATATGAGACACTTTTAAACTTGTGGAAAAAACAAACAAGCTCCTGTTTCAGTGTGAACACACAAAATAGGAGAAATTTCATATTTCTTGTAAAATCACTAACTCCAAGCTCCTATGTCAGTGCGAGAACACATACAGTAACTGGAGAAAGCTGAAAACTTGGGTAAAATCCCCTATGATAAGGTCCTGCATAAGCAAGCAAAAACTAAATGGAGGAAAGTTTGAAATTGGTGTACAATCAAGGATGCAAAGCTTTTGTGTCTATGCAACAACACAAAATTTGAAAATGTGTTAAACCTGTAAAAATTCAATGAAACAGCTCCGTTTTACTGTCAACCAACAAAATAGGAGCGTTTCAAACATGGGTAAAATCACTAAAGCCTAGCTCCTCTTTCGGTGAAAATGCACAAAATTGTTAAACGTTGCAAACTTGAGTGAAATCACTGAAGAGACGGTCTTGTGTCAGCTTGAACATACAATGGAAGAACTTTTCAAATTTGTCTACAATCAACGAAGCAAAGCTTATGTGTCAGTGTGACTACACATTGGACAAATTGTAAATCTTGTGGAAATTCACTGGTTAAACTCCTATGTACCGTAAACACACAAAATTGGAGATAGTTTCAAATGTTTGCAAATCACTTAAGCCAAGCTCCTGTGACAGTGAGAACAATTAAAAACTTGAAAAAGTTGCAAATTTGGGTAAAATCAATGAATCTACTTTTTTGAGTCAGTGTGATCAAACCAAATATGAGAAAGTTAAAAACGTGGAAAAAACTAAAACGTCCTCTGTCACTGTGAAGACAAAATACGAGAAATTTCAAACCTCTTCTAAAATCACTGATGCTAAGCTCCTGTGTAAGTGTGAATGTATATAATTGGAGAAAGTTGCAAACTTGGGTAAAATCTTTTATGCTAAGTTTCTATTTCAATGTCAAAACACGAAAATGAAGAAAGTTTAAAATTTGTGTAAAATCAATTAAGCAAAGCATGATGGTCCATAAGACCACACAAAATTGTTGAAAGTATAAAACATTAGTAAAAGAACTGAAGCTTTTCTTTTAGGTCAGTGTGAAAATACAAAGTATGAGAAAGTTTAAAACTCGTGGAAAACACTGAAACTAAGCTCCTATTTCAGCGTGAACACAAGAAATTGGAGAAATTTTAAAGCTCCTGTAAAATCACTAATGCAAAGCTCCTGTGTCAGTTTGAAAACACATAATTGGAGAATTGCAAACTAGGGTAAAATCAATGAAGCTATACTTTTGAGTCAGTGTGAATATAGAAAATATGAGAAAGTTTAAAACTTGAGGTAAATCACTGAAGCAAAGTTCCCTTTAGTGTCAACAAAAATATTGTTGAAAGTTTCAAACTTGGGTAAAAGTACTCAAGCTATTCTTTTGTGTCAGTGTGAACATACAAAATAATTCAATTCAATTCAATTCAATTCAACTTTATTTATATAGCACCATTTCACAACAACAGTCATCTCATAGCACTATCAACTGTTGGGGGAACCCCACAGTTGCAGAAAGACCCCAGCAATCAGGCGATCCCCTGTGAGCAAGCACGGCGACGGTGGAGAGGAAAAACTCCCTTTTAACAGGAAGAAACCTCCAGCAGAACCAGGCTCAGGGAGGGGCAGTCATCTGCTGCCACTGGCTGGGGGTGTGAGGGGATAGAGAAGAAGAAAAGAACAGACATGTAGATAGCAAACAGCACGATGGGGACTCAATCTATGGGAGAGAACAAACAAATGTTAATTACCAGCAACAAAAATATTTCATTGAGCGTTGGATAAGGAGTGAGGCCCAGTGCATTACTGGAGGTCCCCCGGCTGACTAAACCTATTAGCAGCATAACTAAGGGAGGGTTCAGAAACACATGATCCCTCCCTAATTGAAGGCTATATCACAAATGTAGGTTTTAGCATTATTCTGAAAAACAGAGAACGAGTCTGACTTCCGAATCCAGATTGGCAGCTGATTCCAAAGGAGAGGTGCTTGATAAGTGAAGGCTCTGCCTCCCATTGTACTTTTGGAGATTCTAGGTATTACAAGTAATCCTGCATTTTGGGAGCATAGTGCTCTGTTAGTATAATACGGTAGTATCAGATCTTTTAAATAAAAAGGAGCCTGATTGTTTAGAGCTTTGTAAGTAAGAAGAAGGATTTTATTAAACTTAATTCTAAACTCTATGGGAAGTCAATGAAGGGAGGCCAGAACCAGAGAGATATGATCTCTCTTTCTAGTACCTGTTAAAACTCTTGCTGCAGCATTTTGGTTCAGCTGAAGACTTTTTAAAGATGTTTTAAGACAGCCTGATAATAAAGAATTACAATAATCTAATCTCGAGCTAACAAAAGAGTGGATCAGTTTGTCAGCATCACTCTGAGACAAGATGCTCCTAATCATGGCAATATTACGCAAATGATAGAAGGCAGTCTTAGAAACAGATTTAATATGTGAATTGAAGGACAAATCCTGATCAAAAATAACTCCCAGGTTCCTCACAGAGCTATTAAGAGAAAGAGTAACCGCATCCAAACTGAAAGTTTGATTTGGAAAGGAATTTCTAAGGTAGTAAAATATGAGACACTTTTAAACTTGTGGAAAAAACAAACAAGCTCCTGTTTCAGTGTGAACACACAAAATAGGAGAAATCTCCTATTTCTTTTAAAATCACTAACTCAAAGCTCCTATGTCAGTGTGAGAACACATACAGTAACTGGAGAAAGCTGAAAACTTGGGTAAAATCCCCTATGATAAGGTCCTGCATAAGCAAGCAAAAACTAAATGGAGGAAAGTTTGAAATTGGTGTACAATCAAGGATGCAAAGCTTTTGTGTCTATGCAACAACACAAAATTTGAAAATGTGTTAAACCTGTAAAAATTCAATGAAAATGCTCCGTTTTACTGTCAACCAACAAAATAGGAGCGTTTCAAACATGGGTAAAATCACTAAAGCCTAGCTCCTCTTTCGGTGAAAATGCACAAAATTGTTAAACGTTGCAAACTTGAGTGAAATCACTGAAGAGACGGTCTTGTGTCAGCTTGAACATACAATGGAAGAACTTTTCAAATTTGTCTACAATCAGCTTCGTTGATTGTAGACAATGTCTGTGTGACTACATATTGGAGAAATTGTAAATCTTGTGGAACTTCACTGGTTAAACTCCTGTGTACCGTAAACACACAAAATTGGAGATAGTTTCAAATGTTTGCAAATCACTTAAGCCAAGCTCCTGTGACAGTGAGAACAATTAAAAACTTGAAAAAGTTGCAAATTTGGGTAAAATCAATGAAGCTACTCTTTTGAGTCAGTGTGATCAAACCAAATATGAGAAAGTTAAAAACGTGGAAAAAACTAAAACGTCCTCTGTCACTGTGAAGACAAAATACGAGAAATTTCAAACCTCTTCTAAAATCACTGATGCTAAGCTCCTGTGTAAGTGTGAATGTATATAATTGGAGAAAGTTGCAAACTTGGGTAAAATCCTTTATGCTAAGTTTCTATTTCAATGTCAAAACACGAAAATAAAGAAAGTTTAAAATTTGTGTACAATCAATTAAGCAAAGCATGTTGGTCCATAAGACCACACAAAATTGGAGAAAGTTTAAAACTTGTGTAAAAGAACTGAAGCAAATCTCCTGTTACAGTGTGAAAACACAAAATTGTTGAAAGTATAAAACACGAGTAAAAGAACTGAAGCTTTTCTTTTAGGTCAGTGTGAAAATACAAAATATAAGAAAGTTTAAAACTCGTGGAAAACACTGAAACTAAGCTCCTATTTCAGCGTGAACACAAGAAATTGGAGAAATTTTAAAGCTCCTGTAAAATCACTAATGCAAATCTCCTGTGTCAGTTTGAAAACACATAATTGGAGAATTGCAAACTAGGGTAAAAACAATTAAGCTATACTTTTGAGTCAGTGTGAATATAGAAAATATGAGAAAGTTTAAAACTTGAGGTAAATCACTGAAGCAAAGTTCCCTTTAGTGTCAACAAAAATATTGTTGAAAGTTTTAAACTTGGGTAAAAGTACTCAAGCTATTCTTTTGTGTCAGTGTGAACATACAAAATAATTCAATTCAATTCAACTTTATTTATATAGCGCCATTTCACAACAACAGTCATCTCATAGCACTATCAACTGTTGGGGGGACCCCCACAGTTGCAAAAAGACCCCAGCAATCAGGCGATCCCCTGTGAGCAAGCACGGCGACGATGGAGAGGAAAAACTCCCTTTTAACAGGAAGAAACCTCCAGCAGAACCAGGCTCAGGGAGGGGCAGTCATCTGCTGCGACTGGCTGGGGGTGTGACGGGATAGAGAAGAAGAAAAGAACAGACATGTAGATAGCAAACAGCACGATGGGGACTCAATCTATGGGAGAGAACAAACAAATGTTAATGACCAGCAACAAAAATATTTCATTGAGCGTTGGATAAGGAGTGAGGCCCAGTGCATTACTGGAGGTCCCCCGGCTGACTAAACCTATTAGCAGCATAACTAAGGGAGGGTTCAGAAACACATGATCCCTCCCTAATTGTAGGCTATATCAAAAAGGTAGGTTTTAGCCCTATTCTTAAAAACAGAGATCGAGTCTGACTCCCGAATCCAGATTGGCAGCTGATTCTACAGGAGAGGAGCTTGATAACTGAAGGCTCTGCCTCCCGTTGTACTTTTGGAGATTCTAGGTATTACAAGTAATCCTGCATTTTGGGAGCGTAGTGCTCTGTTAGGATGATACGGTAGTATCAGATCTTTTAAATAAAAAGGAGCCTGATTGTTTAGAGCTTTGTAAGTAAGAAGAAGGATTTTAAACTTAATTCTAAACTCTATGGGAAGCCAATGAAGGGAGGCCAGAACCGGAGAGATATGATCTCTCTTTCTAGTACCTGTTAAAACTCTTGCTGCAGCATTTTGGATCAGCTGAAGACTTTTTAAAGATGTTTTAGGACAGCCTAATAATAAAGAATTACAATAATCTAATCTCGAGCTATCAAAAGCGTGGATCAGCTTCTCAGCATCACTCTGAGACAAGATGCTCCTAATCTTGGCAATATTACGCAAATGATAGAAGGCAGTCTTAGAAACAAATTTAATATGTGAATTGAAGGACAAATCCTGATCAAAAATAACTCCAAGGTTCCTCACAGAGCTATTAAGAGAAAGAGTAACTGCATCCAAACTGAAAGTTTGATTTGGAAAGGAATTTCTAAGGTTTTTTGGACCAACAAGAATGACTTCAGTCTTATCTGAATTTAATAGCAGGAAATTACAAGTCATCCAAGCTTTGATTTCCTTAAGACAGGCTTCTAACTTGGCTAATTGATTAGTATCATCTGGCTTCATTGACAGGTATAATTGTGTGTCATCTGCATAACAATGAAAATGTATACAGTGCTTTCTAATAATGTTGCCTAACGGAAGCATATATAAACTAAAAAGAGTAGGGCCTAGCACAGATCCCTGTGGAACTCCATGACTAAGCTTTGAGCTGAAAGAAAACTCATCATTTACATGAACAAACTGGAACCTATCAGATAAATAAGATCTAAACCACTGCAACGAAGTTCCATTAAGTCCAACATAGTGTTCTAATCTATCAAGTAGAATATTATGATCAATAGTATCAAAAGCTGCACTAAGGTCTAAAAGGACAAGTACAGAAACTAGTCCATTATCAGATACAATGAGGAGGTCATTAGTGACCTTCGCCAAGGCTGTTTCAGTACTATGATGGATTCTAAACCCAGATTGAAACTCTTCAAGTAAACCATTTCCCTGCAGGTGGTCAAATAATTGCGTAGCAACAACTCTTTCTAAGATTTTTGAAATGAAAGGGAGATTAGAGATTGGTCTATAGTTAGCTAAAGCTCCTGGATCTAGCGTTGGCTTTTTGAGTAAGGGTTTAATTACAGCCGTTTTAAAAGCCTGCGGTACATGGCCTAAAGTTAATGAAGAATTGATTATATGAAGAATAAAGCTACCAATAAGTGGGAAGACTTCTTTAAATAACCTGGTAGGAATAGGGTCTAAAAGACAAGTTGAAGGTTTGGATGAGGAAACTACTTTGTCTAACTCACAAAGGTCGATTGGAGTAAACTCATCAAGACAGACATCAATAGAAGGAGTTGTAGTAGTTACAGTATTTAAGTTAACTGTGGGAAGAATCTGATTTTATCTCTGATGGATGAAATTTTATTATTGAAAAAGTTCATAAAGTCCTGACTAGTAAGCTCTAAGGGGATGCTAGGATTGACAGAGTCCTGACTCTTTGTCAACCTGGCTACAGTACTGAAAAGAAACCTGGGATTATTCTTGTTCTCTTCTATTAATGCAGAGTAATAACTCGTTCTAGCTTTTCTAAGAGATTTTTTATAAATTAAAAGATGATTTCTCCAAGCTAAATAGATTTCATCTAAATTAGTAGAGCGCCATTTTCTTTCTAATTGACGAGTCTTCTGTTTTAAGCTACGAGTTTCTGTGTTGAACCAAGGAGTTAAAAATCTCTGATTAGACTTTTTCTTTTTTAAGGGGGCCACCAAGTCTAGTGCCTGATGCAGAGAAGCTGAAACACTATCCACCATGTTATCAATTACAGAAGGAGCAAGCTGTCTATAGCTTATTTCCGTTGTGTTGACACATGGCATAGAGGAAACAATCTGCATAAATTTGGAAACAGCATCATCTGAGAGGCATCTACTGTGATAATATTTTTCTTTAGGAGCCAAATAGTCAGAAATAGTAAAATCAAAGGTTAACAGACAATGGTCTGACAGTTCAGGGTTATGAGGAGACACTACAAGATTTTCTATTTCTATGCCATATGTCAGAACAAGGTCCAATGTATGGTGGAGGTAATGAGTAGAATTTCCTACTTTCTGAGAAAACCCAATCGAGTCTAATATTGAATTAAAAGCCACATTAAGGCAGTCACTATCTACATCCACATGTATATTAAAGTCCCCTACTATAATTATTCTATCAGATTTCAGCACTAAATCAGCTAAGAAATCAGCAAATTCGGATAAAAATTCTGAGTAGGTTGATGGGGGACGATAAACTATGGCAAATAAAATTGGGTTTAACCTGAAATTGCTAAAGTGCCCAACACTGAGGACCAGGCCCTCAAAGGAATGATAACATGTTTTTTGCTTTACATTAACTAGTAATTTGGAATGGTAAATTGTTGCTACTCCTCCTCCACGACCAGAACTTCTGGGATTTTGACAGTTTAAATAACCAGAGGTAGTTGATTCATTTAAACCAACATAATCCTCTTGCCCTAACCAAGTCTCTGTAAGGGAAATTAAATCAATCTGATGATCAATTAACAGATCATGGACTAACAGAGACTTGGGAGTTAGAGACCTAATATTTAATAAACCACATTTAATTTTTAAATTATGAGGAGGAACAGAGGCCAAATCATTCAATTTAGAGGCTTTATGTTTAATTTGAGTTTTACCAATATTTTGCTTTATCACTTTGGGACGCTTATACATTATATTTTTATTTACTTTGGAGGGAGCAGACAACGATTCTCTGATGGGGAAGACAGGGGCTAAGCTGAGGGGTGGCGGATGAAGAGGAGCTGCAGAGAGGCGTGTAAGACTGCGACTCTGCTTCCTGGTCCCAACTCTGAGTAGTCACGGTTTTGGAAATTTGGATAAAAAAGATGCCAGATTGTTAGATAAATGAGAAGCACCATCCAAAGTGGGATGAATGCTGTCTCGTCTCATAAGACCAGGTTTTCCCCAAAAAGAGCTCCAATTGTCAATGTAGCCCACGTCATTTTTAGGACACCACACAGACAGCCAGCGGTTCAAGGATGACGAGCGACTAAACACGTCATCACTGGTCAGATTGGGGAGGGGCCCAGAGAATACTACAGTGGCACACATCGTTTTTGCAAACTCACACACCGATTCTATATTTTAAGTTTCATGACTTCTGACTGCCGGAGACGGATGTCATTAATGCCGGCGGGAATAACAATTGTGGAATATTTACAGTTACTTTTAGCCAGCATTTTCAAATTTGACTCGATGTCGCCTGCTCTGGCCCCAGGAATACATTGGACTATGGCCGCTGGAGTCTCTAGGTTCACGTTTCTGACTACAGAGTCGCCAATGATCAGAGTTTTTTCCTCAGCGGGTGTGTCGCTGAGCGGGGAAAAACGATTAGAAACGTGAACAGGTTGGTGGTGAACCGGGGCTTTGCGACTAGGCTTCCTTCTCACCGTCACCCACCCAGTCTCCTCGCTGCTGAGGAGAGCCGAGGGACTGCTGACAGTGGGACCTAAGCTAGCTAGCTCCGCTGCAGCTAATGGGCGTCCGTCAAGATTAACTGGCGCAGACGGTGTTTCAATGCAGCGGAGCCGGGATTCCAAATCAGACAACCTCGCCTCGAGCGCCTCAAAAAGACAACATTTATTACATTTACCGTTATCACTAAAAGAGGCAGAGGTGTAGCTAAACATCTGACAGAGAGAGCACACCAGAGGAGGAGAGGAAAGAGAGCTAGTAGCCATAGCTAGTGGCTAGCTAGTGGCTGGAGAGCTGGAGAGCAAACCACACAGGCAGACAGAAAAACAGGAAGTGACGATACGTTACCACAAGGAAGTGACGATAATTTTGACGATAAACAAAATTCAGCTCCGTTTTACTGTCAACCAACAAAATAGGAGAGTTTCAAACATGGGTAAAATCACTAAAGCCTACCTCCTCTTTCGGTGGAAATGCACAAAATTGTTAAACGTTGCAAACTTGAGTGAAATCACTGAAGAGACGGTCTTGTGTCAGCTTGAACATACAATGGAAGAACTTTTCAAATTTGTCTACAATCAACGAAGCAAAGCTTATGTGTCAGTGTGACTACACATTGGAGAAATTGTAAATCTTGTGGAAATTCACTGGTTAAACTCCTGTGTACCGTAAACACACAAAATTGGAGATAATTTCAAATGTTTGCAAATCACTTAAGCCAAGCTCCTGTGACAGTGAGAACAATAAAAACTTGAAAAAGTTGCAAATTTGGGTAAAATCAATGAAGCTACTCTTTTGAGTCAGTGTGATCAAACCAAATATGAGAAAGTTAAATACGTGGAAAAAACTAAAACGTCCTCTGTCACTGTGAAGACAAAATACGAGACATTTCAAACCTCTTCTAAAATCACTGATGCTAAGCTCCTGTGTAAGTGTGAATGTATATAATTGGAGAAAGTTGCAAACTTGGGTAAAATCCTTTATGCTAAGTTTCTATTTCAACGTCAAAAACACGAAAATAAAGAAAGTTTAAAATTTGTGTACAATCAATTAAGCAAAGCATGTTGGTCCATAAGACCACACAAAATTGGAGAAACTTTAAAACTTGTGTAAAAGAACTGAAGCAAATCTCCTGTTACAGTGTGAAAACACAAAATTGTTGAAAGTATAAAACATTAGTAAAAGAAATGAAGCTTTTCTTTTAGGTCAGTGTGAAAATACAAAATATGAGAAAGTTTAAAACTCGTGGAAAACACTGAAACTAAGCTCCTATTTCAGCGTGAACACAAGAAATTGGAGAAATTTTAAAGCTCCTGTAAAATCACTAATGCAAAGCTCCTGTGTCAGTTTGAAAACACATAATTGGAGAATTGCAAACTAGGGTAAAAACAGTGAAGCTATACTTTTGAGTCAGTGTGAATATAGAAAATATGAGAAAGTTTAAAACTTGAGGTAAATCACTGAAGCAAAGTTCCCTTTAGTGTCAACAAAAATATTGTTGAAAGTTTCAAACTTGGGTAAAAGTACTCAAGCTATTCTTTTGTGTCAGTGTGAACATACAAAAAAATTCAATTCAATTCAACTTTATTTATATAGCGCCATTTCACAACAACAGTCATCTCATAGCACTATCAACTGTTGGAGGGACCCCCACAGTTGCAGAAAGACCCCAGCAATCAGGCGATCCCCTGTGAGCAAGCACGGCGACGGTGGAGAGGAAAAACTCCCTTTTAACAGGAAGAAACCTCCAGCAGAACCAGGCTCAGGGAGGTGCAGTCATCTGCTGCCACTGGCTGGGGGTGTGAGGGGATAGAGAAGAAGAAAAGAACAGACATGTAGATAGCAAACAGCACGATGGGGACTCAATCTATGGGAGAGAACAAACAAATGTTAATGACCAGCAACAAAAATATTTCATTGAGAGTTAGATAATGAGTGAGGCCCAGTGCATTACTGGAGGTCCCCCGGCTGACTAAACCTATTAGCAGCATAACTAAGGGAGGGTTCAGAAACACATGATCCCTCCCTAATTGTAGGCTATATCACAAAGGTAAGTTTTAGCCCTATTCTTAAAAACAGCGATCGAGTCTGACTCCCGAATCCAGATTGGCAGCTTATTCCAAAGGAGAGGAGCTTGATAAGTGAAGGCTCTGCCTCCCATTGTACTTTTGGAGATTCTAGGTATTACAAGAAATCCTGCATTTTGGGAGCGTAGTGCTCTGTTAGGATAATACGGTAGTATCAGATCTTTTAAATAAAAAGGAGCCTGATTGTTTTAAAGCTTTGTAAGTAAGAAGAAGGATTTTATTAAACTTAATTCTAAACTCTATGGGAAGCCAATGAAGGGAGGCCAGAACCGGAGAGATATGATCTCTCTTTCTAGTCCCTTTTAAAACTCTTGCTGCAGCATTTTGGTTCAGCTGAAGACTTTTTAAAGATGTTTTAAGACAGCCTGATAATAAAGAGTTACAATAATCTAATCTCGAGCTAACAAAAGCGTGGATCACTTTGTCAGCATCACTCTGAGACAAGATGCTCCTAATCATGGCAATATTACGCAAATGATAGAAGGCAGTCTTAGAAACAGACTTAATATGTGAATTGAAGGACAAATCCTGATCAAAAATAACTCCCAGGTTCCTCACAGAGCTATTAAGAGAAAGAGTAACCGCATCCAAACTGAAAGTTTGATTTGGAAAGGAATTTCTAAAGTAGTAAAATATGAGAAACTTTTAAACTTGTGGAAAAAACATACACTCAAGATCCTGTTTCAGTGTGAACACACAAAATAGGAGAAATTTCCTATCTCTTGTAAAATCACTAACTCAAAGCTCCTATGTCAGTGTGAAAACACATACAGTAACTGGAGAAAGCTGAAAACTTGGGTAAAATCCCCTATGATAAGGTCCTGCATAAGCCAGAAAAAACTAAATGGAGGAAAGTTTTAAATTGGTGTACAATCAAGGATGCAAAGCTTTTGTGTCTATGCAACAACACAAAATTTGAAAATGTGTTAAACCTGTATAAATTCAATGAAACAGCTCCGTTTTACTGTCAACCAACAAAATAGGAGAGTTTCAAACATAGGTAAAATCACTAAAGCCTACCTCCTCTTTCAGTGAAAATGCACAAAATTGTTAAAAGTTGCAAACTTGAGTGAAATGAATGAATGAATGAATGAATTTATTTCGGATAATACAGTACAGGTTGAAGAAACTGTATAATATAACAACAAGGTCAAATTAGACAAAGACTCCTTCTACTGAACAATTCCACGTGAGTTATCCGAAATGGGTGATGGCTGAAGCCGCAGCTTATATTGCCCACCCATATTCCATCCAAGAATTCAAAGAAAAAAGAGTAAACAAGACAAGAGTGATTACAATTTAGAACAAAGCTAAGACAAAGTGTGACTGAGAGAAAAAAAAAAAATCACTGAAGAGAAGGTCTTGTGTTAGCTTGAACATACAATGGAAGAACTTTTCAAATTTGTCTACAGTCAACGAAGCCAAGCTTATGTGTCAGTGTGACTACACATTGGAGAAATTGTAAATCTTGTGGAAATTCACTGGTTAAACTCCTGTACCGTAAACACACAAAATTGGAGATAGTTTCAAATGTTTGCAAATCACTTAAGCCAAGCTCCTGTGACAGTGAGAACAATAAAAAACTTGAAAAAGTTGCAAATTTGGGTAAAATCAATGAAGCTACTCTTTTGAGTCAGTGTGATCAGACCAAATATGAGAAAGTTAAAAATGTGGAAAAAAATAAAACGTCCTCTGTCACTGTGAAGACAAAATACGAGAAATTTCAAACCTCTTCTAAAATCACTGATGCTAAGCTCCTGTGTAAGTGTGAATGTATATAATTGGAGAAAGTTGCAAACTTGGGTAAAATCCTTTATGCTAAGTTTCTATTTCAACGTCAAAACACGAAAATGAAGAAAGTTTAAAATTTGTGTAAAATCAATTAAGCAAAGCATGTTGTTCCATAAGACCACACAAAATTGGAGAAAGTTTAAAACTTGTGTAAAAGAACTGAAGCAAATCTCCTGTTACAGTGTGAAAACACAAAATTGTTGAAAGTATAAAACTTTAGTAAAGAACTGTTTCTATTTCAACGTCAAAACACGAAAATGACGAAAGTTTAAAATTTGTGTAAAATCAATTAAGCAAAGCATGTTGGTCCATAACACCACACAAAATTGGAGAAAGTTTAAAACTTGTGTAAAAGAACTGAAGAAAATCTCCTGTTACAGTGTGAAAACACAAAATTGTTGAAAGTATAAAACTTTAGTAAAAGAACTGAAGCTTTTCTTTTAGGTCAGTGTGAAAATACAAAATATGAGAAAGTTTAAAACTCGTGGAAAACACTGAAACTAAGCTCCTATTTCAGCGTGAACACAAGAAATTGGAGAAATTTTAAAGCTCTTGTAAAATCACTAATGCAAAGCTCCTTTGTCAGTTTGAAAACACTAAATTGGAGAATTGCAAACTAGGGAAAAATCAATGAAGCTAAACTTTTGAGTCAGTGTGAATATAGAAAATATTCTAGTGCAGGGCAATTCAATTACAAAATCAGTTGGGCCACAATTTGAAATCAATACATGTTACTGGGCCACACACAACAGTGATCTGTTGAACATGACAAATTTCAAACCAACACAGATTAATATGACAAAAAAAATCTGCACTTTTTTTTCATTGTCTTGGTTTTAAATGTGCACTTGGCACATGACAAAGGCACATCAAAAGTGCATAAAAACACAATAACAGTGCTGGGGTTAAGCAGAACTTGTAGTAGAAATATTTTTCCTCTTGAGCAACAATTAAATAAATAGAATGAAAAATTAAATTCTGTAAATAACCATTTTGGTCACATCTTACTCAGGCATATCTCAAAGTGCATAAAAACTCAATGTGCACTGTTAGTAGCATTAACATTTGTTTCCCTTTTGAAATCAAATATATTACATCCTGGTCATAACTGACCTTGGCACATCACAAAGTGCATTTAGCTGAATAAAAAAATGAGCTGTCAAACACTTCAGTACATAAACCCCCCAAGAAAAGATTGATAACATTAACTGCCATTACACATCCACTATTGTGGTATCTGTCCAAACCAACCATTTTCATCAATTTTCATCAGAGAGGCGCTCCGGCCACCGGCAGAGTGAAGAGGCCTCGCCGCCACAGGCCCGTGGCTCTGAGAGAGATCCGTCGCTGCCAGAAATCCACGGAGCTGCTCATCCGTAAGCTGCCCGTCCAGCGCCTGGTGAGGGAGATCGCTCAGGACTTCAAGACCGTCCCGCGTTTCCTGAGCTTCGCCGTCATGGCTCTGCAGGAGACCAGCGAGGCCCACCTGGTGGTCTCTTCTTTGCTAAGGGGGTCACCATCATGCCCAAAGACTTCCAGCTGGCCCGCTGCATCCGCGGAGAGAGAGCTTAGACTTTCTGCTGCACATTCACCAACCAACCATAATGCTCTGCACTGTGTGTCTATATATATATATTTATAGTAATATGGACATATGTTTAGTAGATGTTGTTTTTTCTTGCCTTCTGATTATTGCTCTGAGTGTTGCTATCCCTGTGCTGTTGCAATCCTGGAATTTCCCCATTGTGGGACTAATAAAGGCTTATCTTATCTTATCTTATCTTATCTTAATTTTACACTTCAGAGTTGACAATGACATGCGACATGACAGGCACCTTCACACCAAACGCCAACAGGTGAATTTTTTCGTGTGGTGTGATTACATTATCACTCAATGTAAACACATGAATAAACATGAATTCACCATCTGAGTGAGTTGCAGACAGGCAAAGCTGTCTTCATAACTTCTGCAGCTGTGTTCAACCTGCTGTTGAAATCCCCCAAATAATGTCATGTTTAGGCTTACATTATCTGACGGGGGGCTCACCTGGGTGGGGTGGGGGTGTCCCTGCCTCTGAGGCTTCGCAGGATGGTGCACATTTGTGTTGCTGGCCTTGTTGGCATATCCGTGGCAGGAGTCCGTGGGTGGGTGGCAGCGGCGTCCCAATTCGGCTGGGGCGCCCCCAGTCCTTCTTTCTCCGGTTGGGTGTCTCAATTTTGAGCTGGTTTGATCTCTAATGTTGAGGCTTTTGCTCCGATGACAGTGGTTGTCCCTTGGACAAGAGTACGTGATTTTGCATGTGCTCACCTCTTTCCACTGACTTTGTGTGCATTCGCGCCACCTGTTCACGTTTGGTGTGGGCTTGGTGTCTTGCTGCTGGCACAGCCACAGTCATAATAATAGACCCCTGCTTCGGGGCAGGTGCGCTGCATTTTGGGTTGACGGTTGCTGGGCTGCGCAGAGTGCTGCATTTGCGGTATGTGGTAATTGATGGATTTCTGTGGTTCTGTGGGGCGTGTTTGCTGTTGCTTTGGCTGGGCCACGGACTGGGCCTGGGCCACTCGGGGGTTGGTTCTTGGCCGCATGTGGCCCGTGGGCCACTAATTGAATAGGCCTGCTCTAGTGTATTGTTGTTAGCATAAAGTTTCCTTTGCTCTTTTGGCACATGTGATTTGCATTTTATCCTTTCTGTCATAACCCGAGCGCTACTTTGTCCGCGCTCGGGTTATACATCATCACTGTCAGGCTTTGACAGCAGGTGTTGTCATTCTGGCTTTCCGGGCTCTGATTGGTCAAACGCTCGGGAATTCCCCGCTGTCAGAGTCTGAGCAGCTGCGCTGCATTTGCAATCGTGAGCAGCCGGCTTTAAATGCCGGCGCCGGCGACTGCATCTTGCGGTCGCCTTGTCAACATTCCCATCTACGTTCTCCTAATGTTCTTCCACGACTCTCCTCCAATGTAAGTGTGCTTATCGTTGAGGTGGTCGCTCATATTTCTAACCCTTTTCCTTTGTCTGACGGTGAGCGAGTGTTCCTCGTCTCAGCCGTCATTTACTCGTTATGTTAATGGATAATCTTGCTGCTCAGCCCACGCGGCTAGTTATCTTGTCCTACTCTAGCTTTGAACTGTGAATGAATGAATGAATGAATGAATCTTTATTTATTTCGGATAGTACAGGTTAAAAGAAACTGAATAATATAACAAAGGGGGAAAGAAAATCCAACAAGGTCAAATTAAGATAAGATAAGATAAGCCTTTATTAGTCCCACAATGGGGAAATTCCAGGATTGCAACAGCATAGGGATAGCAACACTCAGAGCAACAATCAGAAGGCAAGAAAAAACAACATCTAGTAAACATATGTCCATATTACTATAAATGTATATATATAGACACACAGTGCAGAGCATTATGGCTGGTGAATGTGCAGCAGAAAGTCTAAGTTCTCTCTCCGCGGATGCAGCGGGCCAGCTGGAAGTCTTTGGGCATGATGGTGACCCCCTTAGCGAAGAAGAGACCATCAGGTGGGCCTCGCTGGTCTCCTGCAGAGCCACGACGGCGAAGCTCAGGAAACGCAGGACGGTCTTGAAGTCCTGAGCGATCTCCCTCACCAGGCGCTGGACGGGCAGCTTGCGGATGAGCAGCTCCGTGAATCTCTGGCAGCGACGGATCTCTCTCAGAGCCACGGGCCTGTGACGGCGAGGCTTCTTCACTCTGCCGGTGGCCGGAGCGCCTCTCCGAGCAGCCCTGGGGGGGGGCTTCTTCCTCCAGTAGATTTTACGGGCAGTCTGCTTGGTTCTTGCCTTCGCTCTTTATTATTCTGTCTTATATTTCTTTCACGCCGCCTAAACTCTAGCCCGGCACCGCGTCGTTTTCGCTACAGCTCCCGGTATGTCGAGTTTCCCATTAGCACCGGGCGGCGGCCAAGTGCTAGCTAGCACTAGCTCCTCCCCGCTGTAACGTCTCCCGCTGCAAACCGTGGCTCCGTCCGCCGACCCGGGAGACCCCCGGGGCGATCCGTGCGTCCGTGATATATATACAGAGTGAAAGGTGTAGAAAGAAGAAGGAAGATAAAAAAAAAAAAAAAAAAGGCTGTTGCAACAGGCAGCCGACTCGTGTGGCGCCGCCGGTCCGGCGGAACCGGAAAGGAAACCGAACCGGAAAATTAGACAATAACTCCTCTGATTATACGATTCAACATAAGTTATCCGAAATGGGTGATGGCTGAAGCCGCAGCTTATATTGCCCACCCATATTCCATCCAAGAATTCAAAAGAAAAAAAAAAAGACAAGAGCGATTACAAATCAAAAACGAAGCTAAGACAAAATGTGACAGAAAAAAAACTAAGCTACAACACAGACTGGATATGACAATCCTTATGTGATTTTACATGTCATCTTGTATATATGTTTGGAGTATTTCTTCCTTTAGTTTTTGTTTAAATTGTCCAAGCGTTGTACATGATTTTAATTCAGGTCCAAAATCGCTCCATAATCTGACTCCTGGCACTGAAACACAGTGTTGCTTGGTGGTAGTTCTCACTGAAGGTTTTTGAAATATACATGTTCCTCTGAAATGATATTGTTTCTCCCTTATTTGGAACAACTTTTGGATATTTGTGGGCAGTGATAGATTCTTCACTTTAAACATTATTATTGCAGTTTTAAAGTCAACCAGATCTTTCAACTTGAGAGCTTTTAATTTAAGAAAAAGTGGGTTTGTTGGTTCCCTGTAAGCTGCTTTGTTTATTATTCTAATAGCTCTCTTCTGAAGCATAAAGAGTGGATATGTTTGTTTTATATGTATTTCCCCATACTTCATTACAATATGTCATGTATGGGAGTATTAATGAATGATACAAGGTATATAGTGTGGGTTGATTCAGCAAATATTTCACTCTGTGTAATATTGCAATTGACTTGGATATTTTACCTTTAATATGTGATTTCCAACACAGTTTATCAATTATTACTCGAAGAAATTTAGTTTCAGATACCCTTTCAATCTCTACACCATTTACACTAAGTTTAGATACTGAGTTGTTGTGATGGTTATTAAAGACTATAAATTTTGTCTTACTTAAATTGAGCGTTAATTTGTTTGAATCAAACCACAGTTTAAGCTTTCCTAATTCCTTTCCGAGTGTATCCAGAATATATGAATAAAACAACTGTGCAACTTTACTGGTCTGTGGCGTCTTATGCTGGCTCGTGAGGGCCAGCCGTGACACTTTCAGCTTTAAGCATTTCCCAGATATTTTCATCCATTATGTTACTCTAAGCACCTGAATCAACTAATATGCACAGATTTACTCCTCCCACACAAAAGGTAAGTTTTTCACATGACTCTGAATCACATAACAAATGCAAAGTCTCTTTGCTCATCAACAACACTGTTCACTTTTTGAATCTTTGTTCCTCTGGACCTGCACATTTTTGCAATGTGGCCCTTACTGGTGCATTTTCTGCATGTCTGACCTCGAGCTGGGCATCTTGGGACTCTACCCACATGATCTGTGTGTCCATATCTGTAACATTTCTTCTCATTTTTGCTGTCCGGTTTTTCCTTTGCGTTAATTTTTCGTGGTGAGATGGGGCACCTGTGTGTGAAATCTGGCTGCACTCTCTGCCTGGCTCCCTTGAGCTGACAAGGCCGTCATTTGCTCCTTGACTTTTTCATACTATGAAGCTAGTTGCAGAGTGTGGTTTAATGTTAATCCTTCTATATATTCTAGCAATTTCCTCCACACGTATTCAGAAATACAGTCCCCCAAAATTGCATCTCTGATTTGGTTATCTGCATCTTCACCAAAATTACAGTGCTCTGCTGCTGTCTTAGGTGAGTTGAAAATTGCTGAACAGTCTCACCTTGTTGTTGGGCAAGCTGGTGGAAATTTTGCCGTGCAAACATTGTGTTTGTAATCATTTAGCGCTTTTACTGCTGCTGCATAATCCGTGACTTCTCCTGTGTCCGGTAAAACTGAGAATATATCCTGCATATCTGGACCAACAAGGTGTAAAAGTAATGCTCTCCTCCTTTGTTTTGTGTTATCTGTAGCATTGTCATCCACAATCAGCCCTGTACCGTCCACTTAGAGCTCAAATGTCTTGAGCCACCATGTCCACAGCGGTCCCAGTGTGGCTGGCTCTGAAAAACATTGGAAATGCTGAAATCCTGATTTTTCCATCTTTTTGTAATCCTCATTGCCACTGTTGTGTACTTGCCACTTATCTTAATGCATTAAATACACAGCGTAAGTAATATTATGGGCAGATGCATCTTGCTGCTGAACACTTAACTTTATTACCCATGTTCCTCCTCCACATGCTGTCTCCTTTCCCGGTGTTATATCCACAAACCTGGGAATGATGACTGACAAGGATGGTGCGATTTACTGAACTTTATTACAGGTAAGAGTGAAGAATACAGGCACGTGTACAAAGGGCTAACTGCCTACCACTGAGTGTTACTACCATACAGCTCTTTGTAACTCCATGTAACTGACTGGTGAAATGGCGGGACGCCCAATATACTGTATATAGCGTGGTGACATCATGCACAGGATGCCACACCACTCCCCAGAATACCTGGTATCCATACACCACATTCCCCTCCCCCCTTGCAAAACTGAAAATACTGATTATTCTTAGCAGACGTGCCCTTCCCAATTTAGTAAATAAATCCCACTAATCAAACACTTATAATTGGTATTATTTAAACGCATTACTACAAACCAGGACATCATTTCATCATCCTTCACCCCTGAAAAATGCAATAGCTTTCTATCATTTTTCCATTCCAAAATTGACAATATTCACAACCAGCTTGCTTCCTCCTTGGCCATCACCCCTGACTCAGAACCCACTTTTTCTCCACCCATAGATAAACAGCTCTCCCTTTTCTCACCCATAACCACTGTTGAACTTTCTGAAATACTCTCCAGCATGAAACACACATGCCCCCTGGACCCTATCCCCTCCCCCCTTATCAAAGCCTGTCTCACCCCTCTTGCCCCCCTTATCATCGACACCATCAACTCCTCCCTCACCACTGGCACTGTCCCCCCATCACTCAAGATTGCTGCCATCACCCCCCTTCTTAAGAAACCTGGTCTGGACTCTGACGACCCCAACAATTTCAGACCCATCTCCAACTTCCCATTTCTGGCTAAAACATTGGAAAAAGCTGTCGCCACCCAACTCAAGAAACACCTCCTCTCCAACAAACTCTACGAAACATTTCAATCTGGATTCCGTTCTCACCACAGCACTGAAACCGCACTCCTCAAGGTCACCAATGACCTCCTGCTCGCCTCTGGCTCCCTCACCATTCTTCTCCTCCTCAATCTCAGCACAGCTTTCGATGCCATCAATCATTCCATCCTGCTCCGTCGTCTGCTTTCTATTGGCATCACTGACTCTGCCCTCTCCTGGTTCACCTCCTACCTGTCTGACAGATTCCAGTACATCTCCATCAACAATCACAAATCATGCACCACCCCCATATCACACGGTGTCCCTCAAGGCTCTGTGCTCGGTCCAACCCTTTTCACTCTCTACATGCTTCCGCTTGGTCACATCATTCGTCAACATGGTCTTCACTTTCACTGCAACGCCGATGATTCTCTCCACCATCACCAACTGTCTCACAGACATAAAAACCTGGATGACTAACAACTGTCTCACACTAAACAACAGTAAAACAGAAATCATCATTTTTGGACCAATCTCTTTTCCCCTCTTCCCAGAACTTTTCATTCCAAATCGATGGTCACTCAGTCACCCCCTCCCCCCTGGCCAGAAACCTCGGCATTATCATGGACCCCACCCTCTCCTTCACATCTCACATCAACCATATCACAAAACATCATTTTTTCATCTTCGTAATATTGCACGCCTCCGTCCCACCCTCTCCCCCTCTGCTGCTGAAATACTCATCCACGCCTTCATCACCTCCAGACTTGATTACTGTAACAGCATTCTGTATGGACTTCCTTCCACCATCCTCCAAAAACTACAGTATGTCGAAAACTCAGCCACCCGCCTACTTACTCACTCCCGCTCCAGAGACCACATCACTCCTCTCCTCCGTCAACTCCACTGGCTCCCCATTCAACAGCGCATCAACTTCAAGATCCTCCTCATCACCTATAAAGCTCTTCATAACCTCGCCCCCTCATACCTAACTGACCTTCTGTCTCGTTATTCCCCCACTCACCTCCTCTGCTCTGCTGACACTCACCTTCTCACCCCCATCACCAAGACAAAACTCCGCACCCTGGGTGATAGATCATTCGCCATTGCTGCACCAACCCTCTGGAATTCCTTGCCCCTTCACATCCGGTCCGCCAACACACTTGCTCCCTTCAAAAATCAACTCAAAACCCATCTCTTCAAATTACCTATGAAAACTGACTGCCTCTCTACCTATGTGTACCTACCTTGCCTGTTTACCCGTTCTCTGTATGTTTGCCCCTATGCTGCTTTGTAAAGCATCTTTGAGTATTTAGAAAAGCGCTATATAAGACTGATGTATTATTATTTACAAAATGATGCTTGTATCTATCAAACATTTCTAAACATGACTATTAAAATAAAATGTGTGATTCACAAAGATTAGAATTAGCTGTTCAGGTAACAAATGGTTCAAGACTTATTAATAATATGTACTGATTATAAAGAACACTTATGGCTATTGTTGGTCAAGGAACAGTTTATCAAAGAACGCACACACTTGTTTTATTAATGAACACTCGTTTTTTACGCTGCGGTAGCCAACTCCTGTGAAGCCTTGCCATCTGGAGCAGCCACCTGGATATGTGTAGTTGGTTTACATGCTGAACCAAACCGTCTGTCAGCCTGAAGCACACTGTTCCCAGCTTTGCCATGATCCTCAGCGGCGCCCGGTGTTTTGATGGCTGTGGCCCGGTCAGTCGTTGTCCCGGTCTCTCACGGCACAAATCCAAACCCAGTCTATGACCTGGAGTGGCGCCTTACTTGGTTTGATGCATTGCTATGCTCCTGGTGGCTCTCCATGCTGGTTTGGCTTAGGGCCTCCGTCGTGCTGCGGCGGTTCGGTAGTCACCGTGTTTGTTGTGGACCCTTCACCCGTTGTCTCTGTCGTTAGTTGAGGCTCGATGTGGGTGCAGAAGGTATCCAGAGCCTCTCTGCTGTTGGTTGTTGAGGCGGACTCTTCACCTGTTGGCTCAGTCGTAGTTTGTTGAGCTAGGGTATGGAAATCATCTGGTTCCTCCTCTCTTCCATCTGAAGAGCTCTGCTTCGCTGTGTCCGGAATGTCGTTCGTGCCCGGTTGCTGTTGCTGTGCTCCGGGGCTCTCTGCATGCTCCAGCTCACTTCCCTCCAGCTCCGGTTCTGGTACAGCGAGGGATGTAGGCGAGCCCGGCTGTCCTCTTTCCAGGTGGCTCTCCTCCTGAGAGCGCACAGTGGATGCTTTGGTATCAGTGCTGGTTGTAATCGCTTCGTCCAACACTATGTCGTCATCCTCAAGGTCCGCTGTGCTGCAGCTGCCACATCCAGACCATTCAAACCCCGCGTTGTCCCTAATGGTGAAGCCGAGCCTGTAGAAGAGGTCGCATCCCATGATGTTGTTACCGTGCGCCGTCACTTGGAACGAGAAGTCATACACGATTTTAGACTTGTGATAAACAGTCAGTTCAACTGTTCCAACATTGCACAGTCTATGACCGCCATATCCGTACAGTGGCGTTGGGTTCTTGTGGATTTTGTGGTTGGGGAAAAACTTCTTCATCGTGGCCCAATTTAACATCAACCACCGTGTTGAGCAGGAGCGGTACTGCTACCACGTCAAGCTCCACCATGCTGTACGAATAACCATTAATGTCAGGGCTTACCGCATGAATGGTCATTGTTGGCGGGCGGGTTTGCTTACTTGGCGGGCCCCACGGTGCTGCTGACTCTGGTGAAATGGTTCAGGCACCCACACTTGTTACATTATTGTCCTTTAGCCGGGCAAAAACCTGCTCTGTCCTGGTGCGTTGGGGACCCACAGCTCCCGCAGACAGAGCCTCTCGGCGCGGACCTTCGGCTAACAGCATTCATCTCAAACTCTTCTGCCGAGTCCTCTTCTCCCTCCGGGCTCACTGTGTTAGCTAGTGTTGTCTGTCCGGGTAGCTTCTGTGCTTGGTGCCCCTTTACCTCCGAAGCTCACTTCTTTGCTGCCTCTAGCTGGAATGCTAGCTCAATCGTGTTGGCTAGTGTCATGTCATTTGCCGCCATTAGCATTTGAACTCATAGCCTAGTGCTATATGTGTGCTCAGCTAACTGGTCCCACACCATTTCAACTTCAAGCAGTCCAAAACGGCACATACTAGCTAAATGCCTTAAGTCAGCCACGAACTGTTGTACTGCCTCACCGGCCCTTTGGTGTCTCTGGCAAAAGCGGATTCATCTTGCAATCATGTTGTCAGGAGTGGCAAAGTAGCTAGCTAGTAGCTCGATGGCATCCACATATGACTCAGTTGGTCCTAGCCTGTGGAAAATTCGCTGGCCTTCTATGCCGAGGTTGTGGACAAGGAGTGCTCTTTTCTTTACTTTGTCAAGTTTGCCCAGGTCCAGCGCCAAAATGTAGGTCTTGAACATGTCCAGTCAACATGGCGAGGGGACTGCTGGTTCTCCAGGGCACTCGAGGAAGGGCTGTAGCAGTCGCAAGCACGCCTCCATGGTTTAGCCTCTCATCGCCAAATGTTATGTCCACAAACCTGGCAATGATGACCGACGAGGATGCTGTCGTTTATTAAACTTTATTACAGATAAAAGTGAAGAATACAGGCACGTGTACAAAGGGCTAACTGCGTACCACTGAGTGTTACTACCATATAGCACTGTAACTCCCTGTAACTGACTAGTGAAATGGCGGGACACCCAATATATATAGCGTGGTGACGTCATGTGCAGGATGCCGCACCACTCCCCAGAATACCTGGTATCCATACACCACACCCAGGTCTCACCCTGATGACATCATCATCAGTCTCCTGTCAATATGGCTGCACGGTGGCGCAGTGGTTTAGCACTGTGGCAGCACAGTTTTACCCTCGGCCGGGGGATCGCGGGGATCATGAGATCGTGGGTTCGATCCCAGCCCCCGACCAACAGTGAGCTGTGTGGAGTTTGCATGTTCTCCCCGTGTTGCGCGGGTTTACTCCGGGATTTCTCCGGTTTCCTCCCGCACACCAAAAACATGTAGGTTTAGGGCGCTCGCGCACGCAGCGACCAGCAGCCGGTGGCTTGTCACCAGACTGCAAACCAAGTCTACCTACGGGTACAAATAAGTAACAAAAAAAAAAAAAAAAAAAAAAAATATAACTTTATCAACATTTCAATATATGACAGTAAGGCTTAACTGGAAGCTAGCAAAGGATTATTTAGGACTATAGACCACAACTGTGCAGCTGTAGGCTGTCAAAATTACAGGAGAAAGAATGAGGGCCATTTACAGATTTCCTGCTTAAACAGATCAGAAAGAGAAACTTATCTCAACACTGAAAAGAGCTGTCCCCTTCAACAAACAGAAACCAGAAAAAAACAAATACACAATAGCCCTCATTTAAGAAAAGTGCGTAGAAATCTGCATACATTTAGGTGTAAATATGATGGTACAAAAAGATCTGCGTGGTATTTATGAAACTGTGTGTATCTGGTCAATCTCAGTCAACTGAATAAATGCCGTCCATGTTGTCATTTTAAACATATTGTCAAACATGATAATTTATTACTTACTATTTATAAGCGCAGAAAGACGTCCCAAACAGCTATCTGATGTGCTCTCCACATTTAGCTCAGCTATTGCTCCCTGTCACACAGAGATAAAATATTCTGTGTTTTGTCATCTCTCAATAATGTATAGAAACGCACAGGGCAAAATTAAAAAAAAATAAAATTCCCCACATCTTCTCTGCTATTCCGAATTTCTCATGCTTATCTGGAGAGGTTTTTTTTTTTTTTACCCAAATGGCGCAGATCACCTGGGACCTCATGTATAAAGAATTGTGCAGCTTTCATACTGAAGGATGGCGTACTCACAAAATTTGAAAAGTAGGTGCACACAAAAGTTTTTTGACTTATAAAACTGTGCTCACGGCCGATTCTCCACTCCTTTTCTTATACAACCCACTTCACGTGAAAACCAGCACACATACACAATCTCTTTATTCCGCCTTGGTTCCTCCCACTAATGACTGTAAATGGAGAAAAACGCCCCTTCTGTCACTCTTCTGTCAAACTATGTTTGTCAATCCTGTGGAACAGTGCAACATAAAAAAATATCAGTAATAACTTTACGGAGTGTGACGCTGAAGTGTTGATAATGGAGGTGGAGGTCAGAAAAAAAATTGTTTATTTTGTTCTGACCCTCCCAAATCAACGATAAATCTGTTTTCCGAGAGGACTGTGTTACAGTGACAGTTCATTCATTTTTTAATTTCTCTTGGATCATAACACAAAAAGACAAAAGATTTTGGACAGAAAGGGTGTAGGCAGAAGCAACAGCTTGTGCCTACAGCTCAGCAGGAGCGGTCTTGGCTTATATGACGCCCTAGGCGGAATGCCTCCTCGCCCCCCCCTCCCACACACACAAACACACATTTTTTAATTTTTTTTATTTCTCTCTTAAATATCCAAACATTCAATTTTTTTCAACAGGTTTTTCTTGCCACTTTTTCCTGCCAAATGTTGTTTTTTTTTTTTAACTTTTGCCATGTTTCATCTTTTTTTTTTCCCTCATATTTTCATGATTTTCTTGTTCCCCAGCACCTAATACAAAAATTCAGGCACTAGGGACCCAAAACCTCTCTCTGTAACTGGATGCTGGACTTTCTCATAGGGAAGCCACAGAATGTGCGGGTGGCAGCAACACCTTCAAGACCATCACACTGAGCACAGGGGCCCCACAAGGGTGCGTGCTCAGCCCGCTGCTCTTCACCCTGCTGACCCATGACTGCGTACCAGCCTACAACACCAACCACATTATCAAGTTTGTAGATGACATGACGGAGGTGGGCCTCATCACAAACAATGAAGAGGTCAACTACAGAAATGAGATGAGCCAACTGGTCCAGTGGTGTAAAGACAATAATCTCTTCCAGAACGTGGGAAAAACCAAGGAGATTGTAGTGGATTTCAGGAGAGGACACACACAGCATCCCCCCGATTATCGATGGAGCACCTGTGGAGAGGGTGAGCAGCCCCCAGTTCCTGGGGATGCACATCTCTGATGACGTCTCCTGGTCCAATAACACCACATCACTGGAAAAAAAGACTCAAACTCACCTATTTCCTCCGCAAACTGAGGAGAGTATGAGTCCCACCCCCCATCATGTGCTCATTCTACCGGGGCACCATTGAGAGCATCCTCACTAACTACATCACTGTGTGATACAGAAGCTGCAACGCCTCCTGCCAGAAGACTCTACAACACGCAGTGAAAGCAACCAGCAGGCTCATCGATGCCCCTCTTCCCACCCTCTTGGACATCTACCACATCCTCCTCACCCGCAGAGCCAACAACATTGCAGGCGACACCTCCCACCCCTCGCACTCCCTCTTCAGCCCCCTGCTCTCAGGGGGAAGGTACCAGAGCCTCCAGGCTCACTCCACAAGGTTGCTAAACAGCTTTGTTCACCAGGCCATCAGGACCCTGAACTCTGCCCCATCCCCTGCCCCTGGACTGTAACACACTCACCTACACAATAACTGTACCTCAGCTGTTTGCACAGAAAGACTTGGCACACAAACAGTGCTAAATATGCTGCTGTATGCCTTGCACCTTACTGCAACTATTTGCACAAATACCATACCTGCTGCTGTTTGTCATTGTAATACTTATCACGCGCAGACCAATCGGTCACTGTCTGCACCCCCATTACCGCATTGAACTTGCAATTTACCGGTATTATAGTGTACCATACATATGATTGCTGTGTTTTCACCTTTATTTGCAATACAGGCAGCATTACTGTACATTGTTGTTTTTCCATCCTTATTTCTTGTCATATATTGCACACATCACTAAGACAGACAGAAATGGCATTTCATTTCTACTGTATGTCCTGTACATATAGAAGTATTGATAAATAAAATCTTTGAAATGAACTTGGAAATGCCCATAAACGCGTTCTGCATCAGTGACAAGTGATGATCTGACTCCATCATTGTAATACAGCCCTATAACTTCACTGGGTAAAATGTCACAAAGTTACATGGAACACATCTTCAGTTTTACTTGATAAAGGTATTAAATTTGCAAAGAAAAATATGCCCAAAAAGTAAACACATTTATGCAAAAAATATAACAAATTTTGAAAAAAAAAATACAGTTTAATGAGGAAAACATCCACACAAATTTGCAAGAACAAAAGACAAACTTTATGTAAATGACACCGGAGTTTACATAAAGTTTGTCTTTTTTTCTTGCAAATTTGTCATATCCTCATATGAATTTGGTATTTGGTATGACCCTGAGAAAAACCTCTTAATCCTTACATTTTCCAGCCATACTGTAGTTGTAATTCTGCTGTTTTATTGCAGTTTTTAGGCCGAAGTATTCCCATGGCTCCACACTGATAATTTTTAATCAAAAATCACTCACAGTAGAGCTTGGTGTAGTGCAGGTTGCCAACCCCTGGTCTATGAGTGTGTGTGTGTGTATATATATATATATATATATATATATATATATATATATATATATATATATATGTATATATGTGTGTATGTGTGTGTATACAGTATATTTCACAGTTGAATGAGTACAGTGTTATTGCAACCTTCAATAATAATATTAACGGTGGAGAAAGACACACTGAGAATGCAAACCAGATATGGAGAAGCTTTATTATCCAGAAATGGATATCTGTCACAGAGTTCAGTGCAAGTCATCCATTTTAGCATTTGGAAAAGACAGCAAACTCTCAGGGCATTTGGAGAGAGGCAACCTCTGAAAAGACAAATGGCCTCAATCACCACTGTTTCACAACAATTGCTGCATGAGTTTTTTGTGTAATTTTGAAGACAGTCAATGGCACAAACTGCCCTTAAAACACTCTGGCTTTCTAAATGAACCCAGCACTCCGGCCATGCTCTTGGTCTTCATCACGGATGAAATCATCTGCAGTATTATGGATGCCATACCTTGTCCCGGCAGCTGAGGGCAGTGTGGTTCTTCTCAGCTGAGAACATGCTACAGTTACCTTCTCTTCCCCACTCAACTGTTTATTGAAGTGCTCTCTCTGTGTAACATGTGCTTCCATCTCCCTCCCTCGCACCGGTGTAGAAACTTATATTTACATAAGAGGGGAAAATATTTGTGTGCGTGCATGTGTGTCAGCGTGAGTAGTTGCAGCATTGGTCGGCAGCCATCGGCTCACAATAAACATGTCTTCCACAGCCTCTCTCGATTCTCACTTTACTCTTCCTTCTGTATTTCTGTTCTTTCTTAAATCTTGCATGGGTGGGATGGTGATACAATCAAACAGGGTTTCTGATAGCAGCCTTTGAGAGCACAAACCAATATTTTTAGACTGACACTTTGAACGGGGGGAACCAGCACCTGCTCCACACTCGCTTTAAATTTCAGCTGCTGCTACCTCTGTTGCTTTTAATCTGTTAGTACTGCAGTTACTTTTCCTGGTCCTGCAACTATAACCCAAAAACTGTTACTGGTAATATTATTATGGTGGATATGATCAAGACTATTTGCTTTCTATTTTGGACTATAATTCTGTTTTCATTGTGTTGAGTTCTGAGATCTGTTGTTTGGGATTCTTATTTCTTAATATTTTAGCTCTTGTTAGTCCATTTTTAATTTGACATTGGGTTTACTTTGTGAGTACTTCCTGTTTTGTTCTTGTTTAATTAACTTGATTCTAGCTTATAAGCGCTTCCTGTCTCCTTGTTTGTGTTCCCTCCTTGGTTGTTGTTTTTGTGTGTTGCCTTTCTTCCTTGTTTGTGCCATTGCCCTCACCTGCCCTATTGTCCTTACCCGTTATCAATTCCCCTGATGGTCTGTCCCTCCTATATATTCTGTTCAGTGTGTTTCTTACATGTGGCACCATTATAACATCTCTCCCCCCATTTCTCAGTGCCAATTTCCTGCTTTCCTCATTCCTTGTCACCACACTGGCTAGTATTTTGCTTTGTGTTTTGGTTGTCTGCCCCCACACAGTAGTTTGTTTGCCTCAGTGTGCATTTTCCAGCTTTATTTTGTAATTATTGTAGTATTTAAGTTATTAGTTCCTTCCCGGTCTCCTGTGCCCGTCACGTTGTCCTCGGACACTCATTCTGCGTCGCGCTGTCCTGCCGACCTGGTCCAAACTCTCGCTCTGACAATGGCGTTTGGCGCTCAGCAAAACCGCGCCAAAATGTCCCGCTCTGCTCTTTTCTTCCAGCCTCGAACACTCTGAACCCCCGTGGTCATGCTCCAGGGACCGTCGAAACACACTCGTCGGCGCTGCTCGCTGCCCCAGTGTACTGTGGCTGCTGTCACTCACCTCCAGGGCCCACACAATCACCGACCCAGGCTCCTCGCCGCTGAATCCAGCGCTATCCCTCTGTATGGCCTCAAGCTGCGGGGCTAACTTCTGCTGCGCCACCTCGTCCTGCGGCCGTTGCGCCACCTCGGGACATGCACCATCACCTTCACCGGGCTCGCTCACTGACCTGGGCTCCTCACCACTGCATGCCTTGCTCTTGGCATCAGTGCTCCACTGCGCCGTCATCATGACCGGCTGCGGCTCTTCCCCAAAGACCTCAACTTGTACTGTCCTGCTCACCTGCTGTACAATTTCCAACAGCGGGGCCGACTCCTGCTGCGTCGCCATTCCGTCCTGCTGCATCATTTCTCCGGGGCTCTCGACTTCACCCTCACCGGTCACGTCTTCTGACACCAGCTCCTGGTCGTCGTTCCCAGCACCCCCGGTCTCGGTGCTCCTCTGTGCCATTACCATGCCAATGGCCAGGGGCTCCTCCACACGTGGCCCCAGTTCTGCCTCGAGGCCCAGTTTTGCGCCATTAGCCTAGTTTCGGCATGAAACTAGCTTGTCAGCTAGCCTGCCCATAGGCTCCAACTGAGCCATTAGCTCTCCCAAGCTAACGAGCTCCGGCGCGTCCAACGCCACCAGCCTCTTTGCCCGCAACTCTCTGGCCCTCGTCCGCTCCGCAAAGTGCGCCTCCATGAGCCCGACAGCCTCCACGTAGCTCTCACTCGTGCCCAGCAAGTCAAGAATCCTTCGGCCCCCCACGCCGATGTTACAGGCCAGGAGGGCTCACCACTGTCTCCCATCAAGCCGAGGAAAACCCAGCGAGGCGACGTACCCCTCGAATTCCCGTCTCCACTGCAGCCACGAAATCAACGGCTCACCTGGGCTCTCTAGAAACGGCCACAGCCGCTGCTCAAACCAGCATGCGTCCATTGTGCTCCTCGTCGCCAAATGTTATGTCTGTGAAATGACGGAGAGCGAGGCGAGGCTTCATGCAGCAAACAACTAACTTTATTACACTGAACTTGGAGTTTATATACAGAATGGGCTGTGCCCGCCTGACGTCACCCTGTGGGTGGGCATGGCATCCCAGACACACATATTCATACACCACAGTGCTGCTACTGCCCGTTTATTGTGGCTTTAAAGAAGAAATCAATGGTAAATGGTAAAATGGTAAATGAATCACTACATGTTTTAATCCCTATTTAAAACTTGGACCTATCCTGTCATGAACCTTGGTTTGGTGGTCCAAACCCAGTTCTGACCCCGTGGCTATTTTGGCCCGTTTTATTTGTTTTCCATCAGGCACTTCAGGGAGCCCTTTGGGTCCTTGCTCCCTGACAGCTCGGGCACACCTCCTCCTCCTCCTCCTCCTGTCAGTATCACCAGCTGTTTCTTATTATTGGACACACACACACACACACACACACACACACACACACACACACACACACACACACACACACACACACACACACACCTCATTCACATGCTCAGACACTCACTCATGCACACCTGGTGTCATTTGATCCAGCTCACGCTTTTCCACAGCGGCGGTCTCTTCCCTCATTAGTATTGTGATTACTTAAGGGCTCTTTGAGTGGGAAGAGATCGCATTGCACTCCTTACACAGCAGTGTGTACCTCTGTGTATGCAAGCCATCACTCCCTTCATTACTGCCAGCCTGACAAACCTGTCTTCTCTTACACTAGACTGTTGTGGTTAGCTAGCATAAGCGGCTGTTCCTGCTTTTCCTTCATCCGCCAGACAGCACAGACCGCCTTGGATTGCCTCAGCCTGTAAGTTATGTCTGCCTTTCTCCCTGTGCTGAAAGATACGCTGCGGCACTAGGCATTCCCTCTCCCTGGGCTGCTGAGTGTCAGGGTGGCGTCCCTTTTTGTCCAGTGGCCTATACTGCAATCATTTCAACTCTCTGTTCAAGTTGTGACTGTTTGCTGGACTTATTACTTTGGTTTATGTCAATAAAGCGCACAAGTCTACTCCTGCTCATGGGTTTTCATTCTGGGCTCTGAGTAATGGTGCACGAGGGATCATAACATATCCACCTTATTCCTGAGGGTGCTGCTGTAGGAACGATTAAGGGCAGAGCTTCCGGTTTTGGCTGATGTAGTGTTAAATCAGTCAGTAAGAGTGGAGTAGCAGGGGCATTTAACTCTTTGCGTATGTCTGTCGCCGAATTGCGACATAACCCCTAGTGATCAAGAGTGGTAAATATTTTTTGTCAATAAAATAGTTCAGATTTCCAAGGCTACAACTTGAAAGTGGTAAGAGATAATGGCTTACTGTCAATTAGAAAGATGTAAAATATGATCCAAAGTTTCAGAGAGGAATAAATTTATGCATCTAATTTGCATAATGTTGCGGCATCTCTTTAAATTCCATAACTCAGTCAAAACTGGACTTTGGATGTATTTACATAAAGAATGGTTCAGTCTTTTGACACCATTTTTTTGTACAGAGGTACCTCATCATCTTATCTTCAAAGTATATGAACAAGAAATCAGTACATTTAAAAAAAAACAAAACAAAAACAAAACAGAAATTTCTCTTACTTTTGACAAAGGGGAGCTGGCTGGCTGGCTGGCATGGTTGCTGCGTTTTCACCCATCATTGTGGCTTATGTTATTCATATATCCCTACCCACATATGTATAGACATAGGAGGAATGTTTAGAGATTGCATATGTGGAATGACCTCACGTCTCAGAGCAGGACGAGGTCTCGACCACCGGCGATGATCAAGGAGCAGACGGAGGCGCAGCGGTGGAGACCGGAACAAACTTCCTGACCACCCCAGGGTCAGGTGGAGGAGAGAGAGGACAATAGAGGGAGATAACGCGATGTGTGATGTTGGCTTTGATATGCAATGACTTATGTGATGTATAAGTATGAAGGTCTGACTGCGCTCAGCCTCTTCATTCTGCTTCTGCATTGAGATGAGACATGTTGGGGACTGGAAGCTGACAATAAAACTTGATTTATAAAATCACTTTGCTTCCTCATTTCAAGCTCCCTACATTGGTGACCAGACGTGAGAATGGACCAAAGACGTTCTCCCGCTCCAGGCTCGTCAGAGGTGACCCAAGCAAGCGCCGTCGCCAACGCAGACAGGGGAACGGATGGAAGACGTTCCCCCACAGCAGAATCGTCAGAGATGGCTCAACCGAGCGCCGTCCCCAGCCCCGTCGTGAGAACGGAAGAAAGGCGTTCTCGCACTGCAGACTTGTCAGAGTCAAGCAGACGCTGTCGCCGTCAAACTCGCAGAGTTCTGGCAAAATGACCCGAACTCGTGGTTCCAGCAGGCTGAGGCTCAGTTTGCACTCGCTGGGGTGACGGCTGATGAGACCAAATTTTACCATATCGTCGCCAGACTCGATGCCGCCACGTCAAGATGCGCGCGGAGCGTGATACAACAGCCGCCCGCCAACGACAAATACAAGGAACTGAAGGCGACCCTCATCGAGAGTTTCGTCCCCTCGGCCGAGGAAAGGGCCGGGAGGATACTGGTGATTTACGGCCACGGGGGACGGAGACCGATGGCCCTCATGGAGGACATGCTGCAGCTGAGGGAGGCAGACAACGACAACTTCCTCTTTCAGCACATCTTCCTCAGCACTCTACCATCGCACATGAGAGGGACCCTGGCCAACATGCGGTGTAAGACCCAGCAGGTCTTCCGCGCGCTTGCCCGAGAAGCGCAGCGGCTCATCAACTCCTGCGGCGAGCAGATGGCCACAGCAGCATCGGCAGACCTCGGCGCGGAAGCCCAGAGCATCGGAGAATCACAGACGACGGAGCAGAACCCGCCCACCATGGCAGCGACGCGACCAAGGCGCAGCAAGCAGGATGACCTCTGCTACTACCATCGACGTTTCGCCGAGAGGGCATACAAATGCATGCCCCCTTGCAATTTCAAGAGCTCGGAAAACTTCAAAGCCGGGAACCGTTAGCAGCTACGGCTCTCGGTGAGACTAACAAGCTGCTCTACGTGACTGACGGACGCTCCGGGAGACAGTTCCTCATCGACACCGGAGCTCAGGTGAGCTTCATCACCCCGTCCAACGCAGAGCGGGCAATAGGACCCCGTGGAAACGGAGCGATGGCAGCCAATGGCTCGATCATCGACACCTTCGGTGAAAGAAACCTGCCTCTGTCCATTCACGACCGCAACTATAGGTGGACCTTTATTATAGCGGCGGTGAGTTTTAACTTGTTGGGCGCTGATTTCTTATGTGCACATGGGTTGTTAGTCGATCTTGCAAACATATCGTCGGCCTCCGTCGGTCTATGATGACCATGGAAGAGAATCCTAAACGTCTACTCTGCTGGAACAGCACCGCCTGTGGCTGAACAGGCCGATGCGTGAATGGCAGTCCCTGTCACACAGGTCGCACTTGTGGGTGGTCTCCGTGCTGCTGGGTCTGTGGCGGTTCTTCCTGCGGGTCCTTTTTTCATCTGCAGCAGCAGTCAGTCTCTCTTCACCCGCCTTGAGCTGTCTGGTCAGGGTGCCTCTCCATTTGGAGCGGTCCGTTGCAAGGTCCTCCCAGCGCTCTGTGTTGATCTCCAGGGCCTTCATGTCTCTCTTGCAGATGTCTCTAAAACGCAGCTGTGGGCGGCCAACGTCTCTCTTGCCAGTTGCCAGTTCTCCATAGAGGACGTCTTTGGGGATTCTGCCATCCTCCATACGGTGAACGTGGCCTAGCCAGCGGAGCCTGCGCTGTCTGAGTAGAGTGAACATGGAGGGAAGGCCGGCGTGGGACAGAACTTCTGTGTTGGGCACTTTGTCCTGCCAGGATATGTCCAGGATGTGGCGAATGCAGCGCAAGTGGAAGGAGTTCAGTCTCTTTTCCTGCCGGGCGTATGTTGTCCACGTCTCACTCCCATAGAGCAGTGTGCTGATGACGCAGGCATTGTACACTGCCATCTTCATCTTGACAGAGAGTTTGGGATTCTCCCACACTTGTGTGGTGAGGCGAGCGAGTGTGAAGGCTGATTTTCCAATCCTCTTGTTGATCTCTGTATCAAGGGAGAGGTTGTTGCTGATCGTGGACCCCAGGTACATGAACTGATTCACAACCTCCAGCTCGTAGTCGTCAATGGTGATGGTTGGTGGTGCTTCCGTGCCTTGCGCCAAGACGTTAGTCTTCTTCAGGCTGATGGTAAGCCCGAAGTCCTTGCATGCCTGGGAGAAGCGGTCCATAAGGGTCTGAAGCTCCTGCTGTGTGTGGGTTGCGACTGCAGCGTCATCTGCGAACAGCATGTCTCTGATTAGAGCCTCGCGTACTTTGGTTCTGGCTTTCAGGCGGGCGAGGTTGAAAAGCCTGCCGTCAGATCTTGTGTGCAGGTAGATTCCCTCTGTTGCTGTGCTGAAGGCATGCCTCAGGAGCATAGCAAAGAAAATCCCAAAGAGGGTTGGCGCAAGTACACAGCCCTGTTTCACTCCACTGCGTATGTTGAAAGGCTCTGAGACATTGCCATCGTGCTGCACTATCCCCTGCATGTTGGTGTGAAACAATTCGATGAGGCTTTGCAACTTTGGTGGGCATCCTATCTTTGGCAGGATCTTGAAAAGGCCCTCTCTGCTGACCAGATCGAACGCTTTGGTGAGGTCGATGAAGGCGACGTACAGGGGCATGTTCTGTTCTCTGCATTTCTCCTGGAGTTGGCGGATGGAGAATATCATGTCTACCGTCGATCGCTCAGCGCGGAAGCCACACTGAGACTCGGGGTAGACACGTTCGGCAAGCTTCTGTAGACGAACGAGAACAACTCGTGCGTAGACTTTGCCAACAACGCTGAGGAGGGAGATGCCCCTGTAGTTGTTGCAGTCGCTTCTCTCCCCTTTGTTTTTGTAGAGGGTGATGATCTTGGCGAACCTCATGTCCTGTGGTACGGCACCTTCCTTCCAACACTGGCAGAGGACGTCATGCAATGGCAGCAGTAGGGCGGTCTTGCAGTGCTTGATCAGGTTGGGGGGTATGCCGTCGTTGCCGGGTGCCTTGCCAGCGGCCAAGCTATCAATGGCCTTGCTGAGTTCGTCGATGGTTGGCTCGGCGTCAAGTTCGTCCATGGATGGCAGGCAGTCGATGGCATCAAGGGCTGACGGTGTCACGGTGTTCTGTCTGGAGTAGAGGTCGGAGTAGTGTTCCACCCATCTCTCCATCTGCTTGTTCTTTTCTGTGATCATCTCCCCAGTGGAGGATTTGAGGGGGGCCGTCTTGCTCTGAGCCGGACCAAGTGCTTTCTTGATGCCATCGTACATACCACGGATGTTCCCTGTTATGGCAGCGGTTTGAATGTCTTGGCTGAGCTGAGTCCAGTACTCGTTGGCACAGCGCCGAGCAGTCTGCTGAACTTTGCTTCTCGCAGCCCTGAGAATCTGGAGATTCTTCTCACTTGGGTACTTCTTGTACTCAGCAAGTGCTGAGCGCTTGGCTTCAATGACGGGGGTCATCTCGGTCAACTTGGCATCAAACCAGTCCTGTGACTTCAAGGTCTTCCTCCCAAAGGTAGCCAAGGCTGTGCGGTGGATGGTGTTTCACAGCTCTTCCCACTTCTGCTTTGCAGATTCTCCTTCTTGTGGTACACCAAGTTCCTTCTCAAAGGTGGAGGCAAACTGCTCAACAAGTTCTGGTTGAGCCATCTTGCTGGTGTCAATCCGTGCCTTTCCAGGTTGTCTAGCACGATGGGATTTCTTCAGCTGCAGCTTGACCTTGCAACACACCAATGAATGGTCTGTGTCGCAATCTGCACTCTGGAACGAACGGGTGATTAGCACGTTCTTCAGTGAGGTGCGCCTGGTCAGGATCAAGTCCAGCTGGTGCCAGTGCTTTGAGCGTGGATGTTGCCAGGAAACCTTGTGTTGGGGCTTGGTCTTGAAGAACGAGTTTGTGATGCACAGATTGTGATATGTGCAGAACTCGAGCAGCCGCTGTCCGTTGTCATTCATTCTGCCCACACCAAAAGGTCCAAGACGGGAGGGCCAGGAGTCGTGGTCAGCACCCACTCTGGCATTGAAGTCTCCAAGGAGAATGAGTTGTTCAGAGTTGGGGACGATCCTGACAGTTGTTGCGAGATTCTCGTAGAACTCGTCTTTTGCCTCTGGTGTGGCTGTCAGTGTTGGGGCATACACACTGACGAGGGTGACTGGGCCTTGAGTGGTGTTCAGGCGGTGGGTGAGGAGTCGTGCAGAGCCAGTGCTGCTCGGTTCCACCATCTTCAGCAAGGTGTTCTTCACTGCGAAGCCCACTCCGTGTTCCCTGTGTTCGTCACTGCCCTTTCCCTGCCAGTAGAACGTGTAGTCCTTCTCTCTCAGTGTGCCTGCGTCAGCCAACCGTGTTTCCTGGAGAGTGGCGATATCCACTTCCAGTCTCTTCAGCTCATTATTGATGATGGCAGTCTTCCTGGTGTCGTTGATGTCCTTGAGGTTAGCAGCGAGTCCTGTCATCATAGTGCGGACGTTCCCAGTTCCCAGTTTTAGAGTTGGTCTCTTTTGTTTTATTGTCTTGCCTGGTGCGAAAGTTCTCAGCCTGCTGTTCGGACTTCTCCTCATCCCCATGCACCCAATGAGGAAAGCAAGCTGTGGCGGGACATCACCTTATTGGCTGGGGGCTGCCCAGCTTGAGGCAGGCGGTAGCTGTCCAGTGAGATCCGATGATCCCTCCCACCGTCGGGAATAACCCCTGGCGCCGAGCTCTACGCCAATTGAGCGGTGGCTTATAACCGGTAACTGTCATCCCCCGTGTTTTGTCTACGCCAAAGGCGAAGCTAGAGTGTCCTCTCCAGTGATCCGGTGTTCTACCTTCCAGCGTTGGGTGTTGGTAGGATTCAAGCCTGGGCAGGAAGATATGGAGGATAAGATGTTGCCCATGCAGCATATCCCCCCTCTCCACGTCACTGATGAATCCAAAGGAACAGCAGGGCTGCTACAGTTTGGCACCAGCGCCGTTGCAGGAGCTGCCAGAACAATGTTGAGCACAACATAGAACTGCCTTAGGGGCTCTGACTCCGGATTTTTCCTCAGGGTTGACTCCCGAAGCCTTTCCCGTGACCGGGTATGCCGCAAGGCAGCGGAGGTTTGAAATCAGGGTTTACCTTCCCCTAGATGGGCTACCTTCCCAGGTTGACGAGCCACGATCTACCCGAAGCATCTGGTTTTAAGGCGCCAGAGATCCGATCTTGCAAACAGACGCTTAGTTAATGCACTGTCATTTTCTTCTATCCCCTGCTCAGCTCGAGTCTCTCCACCACCTGTGCAGGCCAGCATCACCACAGCAGGAGGTAAGTTTGACCAACTCCTCACCCAATTTCCAGCACTCACAGTTCCCAAATTTTCAGCGACAGTAGCGAAACACGGGGTTGAACACTTCATCCCCACAACAGGCCCACCTGTTTTTGCCAAAGCTCGGCGCTTAGACGCGACCAAGCTCGCCATAGCACGCAACGAGTTTGCCAGCCTTAAAAAACTAGGCATTATTCGGCACTCGAAAAGCCCTTGGGCATCGCCACTACATATGGTCCCGAAAACCAATGGTTCTTGGAGACCTTGCGGTGATTATCGCAGATTAAACAACGCAACAGCGCATGACCGCTACCCAATTCTTCACATTCAAGATTTTTCACTACATCTGACGGGCGCGTGCATTTTTTCGAAAATAGACCTGGTCCGCGGCTACCACCAAGTCCCGGTCAGACCTGAAGACGTCTCTAAAATGGCTGTAATAACCCCTTTTGGTCTTTTTGAATTTTTGCGAATGCCGTTTGGCCTCAAAGGTGCTGCTCAAACTTTTCAGCGTATGATGGATGCTGTGTTACGCGACCTCCCCTTCGTGTTCGTCTACCTCGACGATATTCTGGTAGCCAGCTCGTCGAAGGAAGAACACGAACAACACCTCACTACGGTTTTTCAGAGGCTAGAAGAGCACGGGTTAATTAATCCAGCCAAATGCCGATTCGGCGTGTCACAAATTGATTTTTTGGGACACAGAGTTTCACCAAAGGGGGCAGTTCCATTGCCGGACAAAGTGCGCGCGGTAGCAAATTTCCCCCGACCACAAACAGTCAGATTGCTACAGGAATTTTTAGGAAAGGTGAATTTTTACAACCGTCTCCTTCCTCACGCAGCTCAGCTCATGCAGCCCCTGTATGCCGCGCTCAGAAAACAAAAGCCCTCCAACGCGGTCGAATGGACCCCAGGGCGGGAACGTGCCTTCACGGAAGTAAAAAGAGCACTAGCGGATGCCTCATTGTTGGTCCACCCCGATCCCTCGGCCCGAATAGCGCTGACCACAGATGCTTCAGATGCTTCAGACCAAGCCATAGGGGCAGTCGTGGAACAACATGTTGGCGGAACCTGGCAGCCGTTAGCATTTTTTAGCAAATCCTTAAACCAAACCGAGCGCAAATACAGCACTTTTGACAGGGAGCTGCTAGCGCTTCATTTATCCATCCGCCATTTCCAGTTCTGGCTGGAAGGGCGGCGTTTCACGACTTTCGTAGACCACAAACCACTCACTTTTGCGATGGCTAAAATTTTGGAACCGTGGTCGGGCAGGCAACAAAGACAACTGGCCGCTATTTCAGAGTTCACCACAGACATTCGACATGTGGCAGGCAAACTTAATGTGGTGGCAGACTGCCTCTCCCGCGCCGTGACATCATCAGGGCGCGAGGAAGCAGATTATACTACTGCAGCCGCAGAGCTCATGGCCAACGCGGACGCGTACGCAGCCCCAATCCACGTAGGGATATATTACGCGGCAATGGCAGCGGAACAAAGCAGTGACGCGGACGTGCGCGCGCTCCAGTCTGGACCAACAGGGTTAAGGCTGGAGGAGAGGGGTTTGCGTGAAGGTGTGCCCCCCCCCCCCAATCTGTCAACCGGTCGACCTCGCCCGGTAGTCCCAGCCGCGTGGCGCCGCCGCATTTTTGACTCGGTTCACTCCCTCGCGCACCCAGGGGTGCGCGCCTCGGTGAAAATGGTCGCGGAGAAGTTTGTTTGGCCAGGCCTGCGTAAAAATGTAAAGGAGTGGGCAAGGACTTGCATGTCTTGCCAACGCGCCAAAATTCACAAACACACAAAAGCTCCTCTAGAACCTTTCCGAATCCCAGCCAGGAGGTTTGACCACGTACACGTCGACCTCGTGGGCCCACTGCCGGCGTCGCAAGGTTTCACACACCTTTTAACAATGATAGACCATACCACACGCTGGCCAGAAGCGGTACCGCTGGCGTCAACCACAGCCGCGGAAGTTGCTCGCGTTTTTTTGACAACCTGGGTGGTGCGTTTCGGCGTCCCATCGGACATCACGTCCGATAGGGGGCCTCAATTTGTCTCAGAGCTGTGGTCAGCCATGGCCAGCAGCTTAGGGGCGACAATTCATCGCACCACCGCGTATCACCCTCAGGCTAACGGGTTATGCGAGCGTTTTCATAGGTCTTTAAAGGCCGCCCTCAGGGCCTCACTGACGGATACAGATTGGGTGAATAAACTTCCCTGGGTTTTATTAGGGTTGCGTTCTGCGCCTAAGGAGGATCTAGACGCCTCCCCGGCAGAATTAGTTTTCGCACAACCTCTCAGGCTCCCGGGTGAGTTCTTACCAGAACATCCAGAGCCCAGGCACCTACCAGCCCTGAGGCCCCTAAGCAGCACGGGACCGGACACGCTCCTCGGACCCGTACATCACTCTTTTCCGCGGGTTTTTGTTCCCCAGGCTTTGAAAAACGCCGAGTTCGTTTTTGTTAGGCACGAAGCTTTAAAACCAACCCTCCGCCCACCTTATGATGGACCATATAGAGTGCTGGAACCTGGTGATAAGCATTTTGTGCTTGATTTAGGGGACAGAAAAGAAACAGTCGGCATTGACAGACTTAAACCTGCTTTCATGTTGAGCGACGAACCTGCACGGGTGGCGAGAGCACCTCGACGGGGTAGACCCCCCAAGAGACACAACTCAGCCCCCCCGCAGGGACCAAATAACCACTCTCCTCCCTAAACTGCAGATCCCTTACAGGACGACCCCACCAAGACGCCAAAGTGGGCCTACAGCAGATTCGGGAGAAGATTGAAACCCAGACGACACATAGACTGATGTAAAATTAACAAAGGGTTGTTAACTATGCTGTCAAATTGTGCCGTTGCAGTTTTAGGGCTGACATATGACATAAACTATACTGTTGTTGATACCACTGAATTTTTAACATGAGCATGCTGTATAACTTGAAGGTTAACATAGCTGCTGAAGATATTTTTCCTTTTCCTGTTGAGGTGAATAACGGTATAATATGTCATGGATGTTATCTTAAGCTGTAAACTTAATTTTATTGTCCTTTTCTTAGACGTTTTTTGGGGGGGCTGTGGCTTATGTTATTCATATATCCATACCCACATATGTATAGACATAGGAGGAATGTTTAGAGATTGCATATGTGGAATGACCTCACGTCTCAGAGCAGGACAAGAGGTCTCGACCACCGGCGATGATCAAGGAGCAGACGGAGGCGCAGCAGTGGAGACCGGAACAAACTTCCTGACCCCCCAGGGTCAGGTGGAGGAGAGAGAGGACAATAGAGGGAGATAACGCGATGTGTGATGTTGGCTTTGATATGCAATGTCTTTTGTGATGTGATGTATAAGTATGAAGGTCTGACTGCGCTCAGCCTCTTCATTCTGCTTCTGCATTGAGATGAGACATGTTAGGGACTGGAAGCTGACAATAAAACTTGATTTATAAAATCACTTCGCTTCCTCATTTCAAGCTCCCTACAATCATGGTCATTATTTTGCTTTGTCGGTCATTTAAAGTCTACCACATCTATAAAGTCTTATGATTTTCCATCCATCTTCTACCGCTTTTCCGGAGGTCTGGGTCACGGAGGCAGCAGTTCAAGCAGAGAAGCCCAGACTTCCCTCTCCCCAGCCACCTGCTCCAGCTCTTCAGAGGGGATACTAAGGCGTTCCCAGACCAGCTGGGAGACATAGTTTCTCCACCGAGTCCTGGGTCTGCCCCGGGGTCTCCTCCCAGTGGGACGTGCCTGAAACACCTCAAGTGGGAGGCGTCCAGGAGGCATCCTAATCAGATGCCCATACCACCTCAACTGACTCCTTTCAATGTGGAGGAGCAGCGGTTCTACTCTGAGCCTCTCCCGGATGACTGAGCTCCTCACCCTATCTCTGAGGATGAGTCCAGCAATCCTACGGAGAAAGCTCATTTCAGCCGCTTGTATCCGCGATCTCATTCTTTCTGTCATTACCCAAAGCTCGTGACCATAGGTGAGAGTAGGAACGTAGATTGACTGGTAAATCGACAGCTTTGCCTTAGAACTAAGCTCCCTCTTCACCACAACAGACCGGTACAACGTCCACATCACTGCAGATGCTGCTCCAATCTGTTTGTCGATCTCTCTCTCCATTTTCCCCTCACTCGTGAACAAGACCCCAAGATACTTAAACTCCTCCACTTGGGGCAGGAGCCTGTCCCCAACCCAGAGAGGACAATCCACCTCTTTCCGGCTGAGGACCATGGACTCGGACTTGGAGGTGCTGATTCTCATCCCAGCCGCTTCACACTCAGCGGCAAACCGTCCCAGCAAGAGCTGTAGGTCATTGCTGGATGAAGCCAACAGGACAACATCATCTGCAAACAACAGAGATGAGATCCTGTGGTCACCAAGCATGACACTCTCCATTCCCTGGCTGCACCTAGAAATCCTGTCCATAAAAATTATGAACAGGATCGGTGACAAAGGGCAGCCCTGGCGGAGTCCACCTCTCACTGGGAATGACTCTGACCGAGTGTTGGCAATACGAACCAAACTCTCACAACGGTCGTACAGAGACCGAATAGCTCGTAACAACAAGCCCGATACCCATACTCCCAAAGCACCCCCCACAAAAATCCACGAGGGACGCGGTCAAATGCCTTCAAGTCCACAAAACACATGTAAACTGGTTGGGCAAACTCCCACGAACCCTCAAGAATTCTCGAGAGGGTAAAGAGCTGGTCCGATGTGCCACAGCCAGGACGAAAACCACATTGCTCCTCCTGAATCCGAGGTTCGACCAACGGCCGGACTCTCCTCTCCAGTACCTTGGCATAGACCTTCCCAGGGAGGCTGAGGAGTGTGATCCCTCTAAAGTTGGAGCACACCCTCCAGTCCCCTTTGAAGAGAGGAACCACCACCCCAGTTTGCCATGCCAAAGGCACTGCCCCCGACCTCCACGCAATGTTGCAGAGGAATGTCAACCATGACAGCCCAACAACATCCAGGGCCTTGAGGTACTCAGGGCGAATCTCGTCATCCCCCGGGGCCCGGCCACCAAGGAGATTTTTAACCACCTTGGCGACCTCAGCCCCTGTGATAGGCGAGTCATCCCCCTCGTCCCCAAACCCTGCTTCCTCTGTGGAAGGCGTATCAGTGGGATTTAGGAGATCCTCGAAGTATTCCTTCCACTGCCCAACGATATCCCCAGTCAAAGTCAACAGTGTCCCATCCGCACCATACAGTGTGGACAGGGAGCTGCTTTCCCCTCCCGAGCCACCGGAAAGTTTGCCAGAATCTCTTTGAGGCCAACCGAAAGTCTTGTTCCATGGCCTCACCGAACTCCTCCCATACCCGGGTTTTTGCTTCAGCAACCACCCAAACTGTACTCCGCTTGGCCTGCCGCCAAGCTGATCCCAAGCTTTCTAAACTGGCTGGCTTGGGTCTACCAGGTCTGAATAGCTTCCTCCCCTGCCATCAGATCCAACTCACCACCAGGTGGTGATCAGTTGACAGCTCTGCACCTCTCTTTACTCGGGTGTCCAAGACATACGGTCGCAGGTCTGATGATACGATAACAAAATCGATCATCAACCTGCGACCTAGGGTGTCCTGGTGCCAGGTGCACATATGGACACCCTTATGCTTGAACATGGTATTCGTTATGGACAGACTGTGGTTAGCACAGAAGTCCAATAACTGAACACCACTCGGGTTCAGATCAGGCAGGCCGTTCCTCCCAATCACCCCCCTCCAGGTTTCACTGTCGTTGCTCACATGCGCATTGAAGTCCCCCAGTAGGACAATGGAGTCTCCAAGAGGAGCACCCTCCAGCACCCCAGTCACAGACTCCAAAAAGGGTGGGGACTCTGAAACATCATTTGGTGCATAGGCACAAATGATGGTCAGGACCCATTTCCCAACCTGAAGGCACAGGGAAGCAACCCTTTCGTCCACCGGGGAAAACTCCAATATAGAGGCAGCAAGGTGGGGCGATACAAGAATACCCACCCCTGCTCGTCGCCTCTCGCCCGTGGCAACTCCAGAAAAGGCCAAGCTCTAGCCCGTCTCCGGGAGACTGGTTCCGGAACAGGAGCTGTGTTGAGGTGAGGCTGACTATTTCTAGCCGGTATCTCTCAACCTTGTACACCAGCTCAGGCTCCTTCCCCACCAGAGAGGTGACATTCCACGTACCAAAAGCCAGTTTAGAAAGCTTGGGATCAGTCCGCCAAGGTCTTCGCCTCTGACCGCCACCTAATCCACTTAATGGCCCCCCTCACCAGTGGTGAGGGGGGCCATTAAGCTGGAGGAGTCCTATCAAGCTTGGTTGGCTTGTGGGACTCCCGAAGCAGCTGAGGTGTACCGGCAGGCCAAGCGGAGTCTTATGATTTTCTCACATAAATTTCACTTGTATCCCGCGGCTATTTTCCACGTACAAAGCCTACAAAGTGACGGTTACCGATCACGGCCATATTAGCTTTCTGGGCTAAAAGGCTAAAAACAGGAAAAGGAAATGAGAAGTTCTTCTTCTTTGGTGTATTACGTGTCACCCATTGAGTCCTCAAACGGATGTCTGCCACCTTTTGAAACTGGCAAATCAGTATAAATCTCCAACGCAGCCGATCATGTCAGAGTGAGACGACAGGCGCAGTGCTGCGCTCTGCCACTAGGGGCACCCAAATTCACACACTCAAAGGGTTAAAATAGCGTTTTTAAAAGATTTTCAAATTCATTTTAATGTATAGTCCACATGTGTTTTGCACTCAAGTGGCAGCTAATTTCAGCTCTTCTAGTTTTTGTATTTTGTTTGTTGCGTAGTTCTGGCACCTGCTGGTGCTCATGGTTGTGCTAATAGACTGGATAAATGGAGGCTTCTCACCACACGGTGACAGACGACATCCAAGCATGGTGTTATGGCGTACATCTGCTCTAAGGTAAATTTGATTATGTCCAACATATTTTAACAAAACGCAGCTGACTTTATTGCGATGGAGACGTGCTGGTCTGAATGAGCACTGCGTCATTATCAGTACAGGCAACGAGAAGTCATAAATCATGACTCTTTCTTTGTTTGGTAAAGTCCCGGGAAAACCCCATGAGTGCCTGGTATCATTTGAAAGCTTAGAAATCGTACTCTCTAAAAATACCTGTTTTTGGTGAAAACATAACTCCCAACTGATTGAACATGAATTTTCAACCTAGCTTAAATATAAACAAATCACCTTTTTCTGGGTCAGTTTTCGCACATTTCCTACAAATTAAGTATCATTCTGAAGGTCTTTCAATACAGAATATGGAAATAATGTTACATCAGTTTTGAAAATGTCCTCAAAGTGACTCATTTTGCTAGCACGGGTCATTTGTTTACAGCGCTAGCATCTTAGCAGTGGTGCTATCTAAAGGAGCTACTATCTACGAGGCCACTTTTTAAGGTCATCTTCCCATCCCTCGATAGTTGTGGGAAGTGGTATGATTACATTACTGTTTGGAGGTGCAAGAGGCCGTGTTCCCGCATTTCTGATGCCGAAGTCATTGATTTTGAACAAGGAAAAGTGTCCTGTTTCAGTGACAACATATGTTCTAAACTAGTACGGGAAGTTGCTACCATAATTCACGTGAGGCATCATGGGGCCTTGGAATAAGGTGGATATACTAATAATATATTATAGGTATAACACTGTAAGTGCACCTGCATTTAAATAATAAGCCCTCAAAATTCTATTTTTAATATTTCAAAATCGCCATATTGCCCGAGCCTCGATGGTGACATCACTAGGTTGGTTTGTCCAGCTAGCTAGCATTGGAACACTGTACTGTGGTTTGCTAAATGCTGTGAAAACACCATCTCACGTTAATTATGGCAGAAGACGAGACTGAAAAGTTTGTGGAAGATATTCTCAGACACCCAGTGGCTTATGCCTTTGAGCCTATGAGGAGGGGAGAGCAAGCTCCAGCAGTGTATGGGGAGGTATGGGAGGAGGATGAGCTGTCAATTCAGCCAGGTGCAGAGAGCCTGGGAAATATGACTCGGTGTACGTGTGGCTGCTGCATTGAGATGCCAACTGTAAACGAGTCCATCTGCTGCAAAGGGGCATGTCTGGATCATTTGCTTGCAGATATATGGTGCATTACTATGAAGTGGACTTTAGAAATTCTGTGTTGTGAGAGGGATGTTCTGGAAGTGTCCATGGTGTCTCTCCGGGAAGTCTGGGCGGAGACTTTGGAGCGACCCATCAAGGGAAGAGACGCAATACTTAAAACTTTTTTTTTTTTTTTTTTTTTTTGCAGTTACTTGCCAAATGGCCTGCTATGATCTGATAGTATCAAGGAGGAAAGGACATGGAAGTGACTGCTGTGCATGGATTGCTTTTTACCTGGGGGAAAAATACCAATTAACACTTAAAAAAAAACAAAAAAAAAACAACTGTGGATATTAGGAGTCCTGGGGTGTGGCGGTAAGACAGCCGAGTCTGAACTGATTTTATGGTTGGCTGCACATTTATGAGTATTATCTGGTAAATGTATTGGGTGTAAACTGAAAAAGTAAAATGCCTTAATAATAACTTAAAACTGATAGCTCATCAAGAGAATAATGATTGTATATATTGTGGGATATTTTCTGTCACAACTCACTCTCGCCTGTCTCCCGTCTCAGCTGTGCATGCACCTGCGCCTCATCAAGCTCGGGCTATAAAGCCCGCTTCACCCTGAGCCTCGGTCTGGAGCAGTCTGCTCATCCATGCTGTTCTCTCCAGAGCTCGCCTATTCATCTATGGCCTGCACTCTTCTGATACCAACCACCCTGGCACGTAAGATAATACCACTCACCTTCTCTCCAGTCTCTCCCCTGTGCACAGGTGGATCCTCTGGCGGCGGACATTGCTCCCTCATCCCAGCCATCACTCTCCTCACCACGCCGAGCGCACAGCTGGACGCCGTCTTCCAGGCAGAGGGCCTGCAACGTCATCCAACGCCAGCCACCTCTCCCACCTGCAAGTAAGCACCAGCATTAAGATTCACTCTCCCGTGTGTTTCCCGCTGCTACCTCTGTGTGTGCTTGCCCTTAGGGTTGCCTGGCTGTACGGCGATCCTCTGCCCTCGGCGCACCCCGTTCTCCAGCACTACATCACACCTCGCCCTCACGCACTCATACACTACTATTGTTCCATAAAATCACTGAAAACTTGCTCGAGCCTTGTGCGTGCGTGTTCCCTGGGTCCAGACTTATGTCATTTTCTGAATATGTCCAGTAGGCACGTCTATTTATTTGACCTCTCTCTGCTCTCCCTGGTGAATTCCCCACCGGGCTCTTTCTTTATGGCGCACCACTACCTCGGTGCTTTTACCCTGTGTTGGGCAATCTGTACACCCGGCTTGATAAGACAAGAAATCAAACACAGATGGGGCTGCATCTGCTTTTAGCCTGTTGGTGCAGTGAACCACGAGTTTATCTGACAAACACTCTCTCCTTTATATAGTCCTCATTTGTAAAATGCTCACTACAAATCCTAGCATTGCGGCTAACTAGAGGGTTGACCCATTTGAGTGCAGCTAGCCACCGCCAAGGAACAGCTGTCCGTTTCAGTGGCAATGAATGAAAATGGACAGTCTTTCCCTCATTTTTGAGCCTGTAAATGTCATGTTTGCCCTTTGCAGGGCATAAATAAGGTGCCAAATGCCAAAAGAGAGTTTGCTTGTTTATTTACAGAAACACAAAATAAAGAGCCACGTGGGGCAAAACACATACACTAAACTTGGAACACAAAGAGCACAAACACCAATACAAGAGGGTAGCGAGGGCGGAACCTGACACTGTGGAATAAACGCACAATGAAGTAGTGGGGATGGAACCTCACGCTGAAACAGGACTGGAGCCGGACGTAGGGACTCCAGCCTAAGGTTGACGTAGGTCGCAGCGAGGAGTGATCCTCAGCTGCTCCCTTAAATACTAATCCTGGTGCTCAACGTGGACAAAACGGAGGTGATTATCGACTTCCGGCGGTCTCAGCCTGAGCACGTCCCCCTTGGCATCGGCAGCAGTTTAGTGGAGAGAGTGGAGAACATAAAGTTCCTCGGAGTGCAGATCTCTCAGGACCTGACCTGGAGCAAGAATTCCGTGGGGATCAGTAAGCAGGCTCAGCAGAGACTGCACTTCTTGAGGAAACTCAAACAGGCCTCTCTCTCCATCTGCATCCTCAGGACCTTCTACAGAGGTGTGGTGGAGAGTGTTCTGACGTACTACATTGCTACATGGTACTCCAGCTGCAGTATGTCAGACAAAAAAGCCCTGCAGAGGATGGTCAAGGGGGCTGAGAGGGTAATTGGAGTCTCCCTCCCCTCTGTCCAAGAACTTTTTCAGAGCCGTTGTAGGAGCAGGGCACTGAACATTGTCAAGGACCGTTCTCACCCTCTGCATAAACACTTTGAACTTCTTCCATCTGGTAAACGATTCCGGAGCATCAGAGGCAGAACCACCAGACTGATCAACAGCTTCCTTCCACAAGCTGTCAGGATGCTGAACAGTTGACCCGGAATCTCTCATACACACTACTGCACCTACAGACATTTTGTATATTACTTGTATATTATAGTTAGTCCCCCCCCCCCAAGTATGTCTCAGGGATGTGTGAATGGATGGGGGGGGTGGGGGGGGGGGTGAAGCTATGTGTGAGTGTGTCTTAAATCATGCTGCTTCTATTTATATGGATGCCAAGAGAAATGCAATTTCATCTTGCCTGCACTACAGTTGTATGTACAGCAATATGACAAAGTTTGATTTGATAATGGCAAAAGCAACGAACCAAACAGGGAGGAGAAAACAATCACCAAAATCAGCTGTGACAGTGCCTGTTCGACTTGACAGCTGGAAGTCCGGCCACAATGCTGTCACAGTAAAACTCTTGGGAAAATCAATAATAACAGACCAGGAATTATGAGGGGAAAAAAGGGAGGATACAGAGTGACTCAAGTGCGGATAGCTGCACCCAGATGCAATACAAAAATGACCCCCCTTCTGTCAAGTCTTTTTCTTTTTCACCATTGAACTTCTGACAAGCTAACTGTAAGTGATAATCTAATGTAGGCATTCCTGACCAACCAACCTAGTGACGTCACCATCGAGGCTCAGGCAATATGGCGATTCTGAAAAATTAAAAACACAATTTTGATGACTTATTATTTAAATCCAGTTGCACTTATGATGCCTATATGACCTATAATATATTATTAGTATATAGGTCCAAGTTTTAAATAGTGATTAAAACATGTAGCGTTTCATGTCCTCTTTAAGTTTGAGGACCAAATGTAGATGCATTACTAAATGCAATCCTGAAATGATTAAAAATGCAGTAATATACTGGTACAAAGTAAAAATAGCTTAATATTGGATGAAGTTAGCTTAAATATGTGAAATATAAGTATGAAACCTAAAAAATGCTGGCTGAATGGCTAAAATTTTCTAATCTTCAAAAATATTAGCACAAAAGTAGTAATTGCTTAAGGTGGCAGAAGTTAGCTTAAAGACGCTGAGTGAGACCTTAATTCTATGAACAAAGCTAGCTGAAAGGCTAAAATAGCTGATTGTTAAAAAGACATTAACATAAAAGTAGAAACAGCATAAAGAAGTAGAACTAGCATAAATAGAACATATAGCTGAAACAATCAATTAATCTTTAAAAAACAGCATAAAAGTAGAAATACCTTGAGGTTGCAGGAAATTAGCTTAAAGGTGCTTAATATAAGCTTAAAACTGAAAAATGGTAGCTTACATGACAAAACAGGCTAATATTGACAACCGCTAGTATAATCTACCTACGGGTACAAATAAAGTAACCTGAACCTGAAAAGCAGAAGCAGCTTAATGTTACAGGAAGTTAGCATAAAGATGCTAAATATTACCCTAAAATGTAAAAAGTGCTTGCTTACATAATAAAGTAGCATAATATTATCATAAAAGAAGAAATAGGTTAAAGTTGCAGGAAGTTAGCTTAAACACACTAAAAATAAGCCTAAAATGTAAATAAATGCTAGCTTACATGCTAAATTAGCACAGTCTTAAAAAAAAACATTAGCATATTAGTAGAAATAGTTTAATGTTGCAATAAGTTTAAAGATGCTAAATTGAAGCCTTAACCTTCAAAAATGCTAGCTTACATACTCGTCGTATCGTCGACCTCCGTCGGTCTATGATGACCATGGAAGAGAATCCTAAACGTCTACTCTGCTGGAACAGCACCGCCTGTGGCTGAACAGGCCGATGCGCGAATGACAGTCCCTGTCACACAGGTCGCACTTGTGGGTGGTCTCCGTGCTGCTGGGTCTGTGGCGGTTCTTCCTGCGGGTCCTTTTTTCATCTGCTGCAGCAGTCAGTCTCTCTTCACCCACCTTGAGCTGTCTGGTCAGGGTACCTCTCCATTTGGAGCGGTCCGTTGCAAGGTCCACCTCTGTATTGATATCCAGGGCCTTCATGTCTCTCTTGCAGACGTCTCTAAAGCGCAGCTGTGGGCGGCCAATGTCTCTCCTACCAGTTGCAAGTTGATATCAGTCTCTAAAGCGCAGCTGTGGGCGGCCAATGTCTCTCCTACCAGTTGCAAGTTGATATCCAGGGCCTTCATGTCTCTCTTGCAGACGTCTCTAAAGCGCAGCTGTGGGCGGCCAATGTCTCTCCTACCAGTTGCAAGTTCTCCGTAGAGGACGTCTTTGGGGATTCTGCCATCCTCCATACGGTGAACATGGCCTAGCCAGCGAAGCCTGTGCTGCCTGAGTAGAGTGAACATAGAGGGAAGGCCAGCGCGGGACAGAACTTCTGTGTTGGGCACTTTGTCCTGCCAGGATATGTCCAGGATGTGGCGAATGCAGCGCAAGTGGAAGGAGTTCAGTCTCTTTTCCTGCCGGGCGTATGTTGTCCACGTCTCACTCCCATAGAGCAGTGTGCTGATGACGCAGGCGTTGTACACTGCCATCTTCGTCTTGACAGAGAGTTTGGGATTCTCCCACACTCGTGTGGTGAGGCGAGCGAGTGTGAAGGCTGATTTTCCAATCCTCTTGTTGATCTCTGTATCAAGGGAGAGGTTGTTGCTGATCGTGGACCCCAGGTACGTGAACTGATTCACGACCTCCAGCTTGTAGTCATCGATGGTGATGGTTGGTGGTGCTTCAGTGCCTTGCACCAAGACGTTAGTCTTCTTCAGGCTGATGGTAAGCCCGAAGTCCTTGCATGCCTGGGAGAAGCGGTCCATCAGGGTCTGAAGCTCCTGCTGTGTGTGGGTTGCGACTGCAGCATCGTCTGCGAACAGCATGTCTCCGATTAGAGCTTCGCGTACTTTGGTTCTGGCTTTCAGGCGGGCGAGGTTGAAAAGCCTGCCGTCAGATCTTGTGTGCAGGTAGATTCCCTCTGTTGCTGTGCTGAAGGCATGCCTCAGGAGCATAGCAAAGAAAATCCCAAAGAGGGTTGGCGCAAGTACACAGCCCTGTTTCACTCCGCTGCGCATGTTGAATGGCTCTGAGACGTTGCCATCATGCTGCACTATCCCCTGCATGTTGGTGTGAAACGATTCAATGAGGCTTTGCAACTTTGGTGGCCATCCTATCTTTGGCAGGATCTTGAAAAGGCCTTCTCTGCTGACCAGATCGAACGCTTTGGTGAGGTCGATGAAGGCAACGTATAGAGGCATGTTCTGTTCTCTGCATTTCTCCTGGAGTTGGTGGATGGAGAATATCATGTCTACCGTCGATCGCTCAGTGCAGAAGCCACACTGAGACTCGGGGTAGACACGTTCGGCAAGCTTCTGTAGACGAATGAGAACAACTCGTGCGCAGACTTTGCCAACAACGCTGAGGAGGGAGATGCCCCTGTAGTTGTTGCAGTCGCTTCTCTCCCCTTTGTTTTTGTAGAGGGTGATGATCTTGGCGTCCCTCATGTCCTGTGGTACGGCACCTTCCTTCCAGCACTGGCAGAGGACGTCATGCAATGGCAGCAGTAGGGCGGTCTTGCAGTGCTTGATCAAGTCAGAGGGTATGCCGTCGTTGCCGGGTGCCTTGCCTGCGGCCAAGCTATCAATGGCCTTGCTGAGTTCGTCGATGGTTGGCTCGGCGTCAAGTTCGTCCATGGATGGCAGGCAGTCGATGACATCAAGAGCTGACGGTGTCACGGTGTTCTGTCTAGAGTAGAGGTCGGAGTAGTGTTCCACCCATCTCTCCATCTGCTTGTTCTTTTCTGTGATCATCTCCCCAGTGGAAGATTTGAGGGGGGCCGTCTTGCTCTGAGCCGGACCAAGTGCTTTCTTGATGCCATCGTACATACCACGGATGTTCCCTGTTATGGCAGCGGTTTGAATGTCTTGGCTGAGCTGAGTCCAGTACTCGTTGGCACAGCGCCGAGCAGTCTGCTGAACTTTGCTTCTCGCAGCCCTGAGAATCTGGAGATTCTTCTCGTTTGGGTACTTCTTGTACTCAGCAAGTGCTGAGCGCTTGGCTTCAATGACGGGGGTCATCTCGGTCAACTTGGCATCAAACCAGTCCTGTGACTTCGAGGTCTTCCTCCCAAAGGTAGCCAAGGCTGTGCGGTGGATGGTGTTTTGCAGCTCTTCCCACTTCTGCTTTGCAGGTTCTCCTTTTTGTGGTACACCAAGTTCCTTCTCAAAGGTGGAGGCAAACTGCTCAACAAGTTCTGGTTGGGCCATCTTGCTGGTGTCAATCCGTGCCTTTCCAGGTTGTCTAGCATGATGGAATTTCTTCAGCTGCAGCTTGACCTTGCAACACACCAATGAATGGTCTGTGTCGCAATCTGCACTCTGGAACGAACGGGTGATTAGCACGTTCTTCAGTGAGGTGCGCCTGGTCAGGATCAAGTCCAGCTGGTGCCAGTGCTTTGAGCGCGGATGTTGCCAGGAAACCTTGTGTTGGGGCTTGGTCTTGAAGAAAGAGTTTGTGATGCACAGATCGTGATATGTGCAGAACTCGAGCAGCCGCTGTCCGTTGTCGTTCATTCTGCCCATGCCAAAAGGTCCAAGACAGGAGGGCCAGGAGTCGTGGTCAGCACCCACTCTGGCATTGAAGTCTCCAAGGAGAATGAGTTGTTCAGAGTTGGGGATGATCCTGACAGTTGTTGCAAAATTCTCGTAGAACTCGTCTTTTGCCTCTGGTGTGGCTGTCAGTGTTGGGGCATACACACTGACGAGGGTGACTGGGCCTTGAGTAGTGTTCAGCCGGAGGGTGAGGAGTCGTGCAGAGCCAGTGCTGCCCGGTTCCACCATCTTCAGCAAGGTGTTCTTCACTGCGAAGCCCACTCCGTGTTCCCTGTGTTCGTCACTGCCCTTTCCCTGCCAGTAGAACGTGTAGTCCTTCTCTCTCAGTGTGCCTGCGTCAGCCAACCGTGTTTCCTGGAGAGTGGTGATATCCACTCCCAGTCTCTTCAGCTCATTATTGATGATGCAGTCTTCCTGGTGTTGTTGATGTCCTTGAGGTTAGCAGCGAGTTCTGTCATCATAGTGCGGACGTTCCAAGTTCCCAGTTTTAGAGTTGGTCTCTTTTGTTTTATTGTCTTGCCTGGTGCGAAGGTTCTCAGCCTGCTGTTCGGACTTCTCCTTATCCCCATGCACCCAATGAGGAAAGCAAGCTGTGGCGGGACAACACCTTATTGGCTGGGGGCTGCCCAGCTTGAGGCGGGCGGTAGCTGTCCAGTGAGATCTGATGATCCCTCCCACCATCGGGAACAACCCCTGGAGCCGCGCTCTACGGCAATTGAGCAGTGGCTTAAAACCGGTAACTGTCATTCCCCGTGTTTTGTCTACACCAAAGGCGAAGCTGGAGTGTCCTCTCCAGTGATCTGGTGTTCTACCTTCCAGCGTTGGGTGTTGGTAGGATTCAAGCCTGGGCAGGAAGATATGGAGGACCAGATGTTGCCCATGCAGCATGTCCCCCATCTCCACGTCACTGATGAATCCAAAGGAACAGCAGGGCTGCTACAGTTTGGCACCAGCGCCGTTGCAGGAGCTGCCAGAACGATGTTGAGCACAACATAGAACTGCCTTAGGGGCTCCGACTCCGGATTTTTCCTCAGGGTTGACTCCCGAAGCCTTTCCCGTGACCGGGTATGCCGCAAGGCAGCAGAGGTTTGAAATCAGGGTTTACCTTCCCCTAGATGGGCTACCTTCCCAGGTTGACGAGCCACGATCTACCCGAAGCATCTGGTTTTAAGGCGCCAGAGGTCCGCCCTCGCCCCTTCTCCTATTAGTAAAAGCAGTTCCGCCGGGCTTAGAAACTAAACCACACGGGCAGCCTAGGAGTTGGACTTAGTTGTCAGAGGCTTTTCGAGACGCACGCCATAAGGAGCATTTTATGAGCACTGGGAGCTTAACCCCAGTGCCGCTCCTGGGTATGACAACCTTGGAACCGCTTACATACTAACATAGCTTAAAGTATGACAAATGTTAGCATTAAGCCAATATCACTTATAGCTGAAGAAACTTGACTTAAAAATGCTAAATACAATTTTAATCCTAAAAATCATCTGCCCTCACCGGGATTCAAGCCATGTCTGCTAAAGGAATCCTGCTTCGTAGACTGGCACCTTAGCCATTCAGCTATTCATTAACAGTTACTGACAAGCACCAGACAGGTCTTTGAGATTGGGTTACTCAGCTTCATATTAAAATATATTGGAGAGCATTCCTCAAACAGGCGCCAATAAAACACAAACCATAAGACTGAGATATAATTTTGGCATTGTCAGAATCCTGAGACACTGAGCTATGCAGCTGTGTAAATTTTGTTTTGCTAAGCGCAAAATTAACCAGAGTGGTGACCTATTTGTTAGAGCATCCGCCCCACAACCGGGAGGTCGTGAGTTCAAATCCCGGTTGGGTCATACCAAAGACCATATTAAAAAATAAATAAATAAAAAAATTGTACTTTCTGCATTCTAGCTTGGTGCTCAGCATAACAGAATGGGGGGGAAAGGAAAGTTATCGCACAGCGCTACCAGAGGACTGAACCCCCAGTGTAGCTTTAACTGCTTACAGTAGCTGAGTGGCCTAGGGTCAGAGAAACGGAGACAGGCGCCGCCACATGCTTTCCCTCATACTGTGGAAGGGATTAACTTAAACGGAAAATTGTGGTCGCACTGGTGAGTTAAAAACCAAGAACATTTGTGACAGAATTTCTCCTCCCCATAGAAACGTTTAGGAGATTTAATGTTTTTATTGTACACTTCAGAGCTTCTGAAGAAAAAAAAAATAGAAAACTTATGGCTTCTAGGACAAGTTTGTGAGCGAGAGGACATGTGTGGCTACATTTGTAGAAAAAAATGAAGTCCGTAGAGTAAAAATTATGGCCACAATGGTGATTTATCCAGAAGCATTTTCTACTGAATTTTGCTGCCTCTCCACTCTAGCTTAACAAGCCCCACTCTAGTGAAGTCCCATCAATTCCCATGTTAAATGCTGATTTTTGCTTAAAAATCTGATTTTAGATGCAAATATTTCACAAAACATAAGTTATCAAAAAGATGAATGGGGGTTAAGTAGCTGAAACTTACAGAAGAAAAATGAAGTAAAGAACGCTTGTAGGATCAAGTATGGCTGAGATACAGGGTTCTGAAATGTTGGGATTTTCTTCGAAAACTCAATTTATTTTCAATGTGAATTTTTTTAGTTTTTCATTAATATTTAGGACACCAAGCAACAAATCTGAAATAAAAATACAAGCATAAATCTCTATATTGAGCCCCACATTTTGATATATATTTTGTGGGGGTTTTCTCAAAGCTGTGAGAGGAGATGTGTACCGAAAGTTGGTGGAAACTGTAAAATAACTATAAAAATGTTGTGGTCTGAGCACCAATATCATCCGCGTTCGGGTCATGCAGTATTTTCCTCCCATCTGGTGTGTGTGTGTGTTCCCTATGGCTCTCCGAGCCTTTATTCTGACAGCGTCACGGCGGGGCTTCCGGCTGTCAAAGCCAGGTCACGTTGTGACAGCTGTTCAGCATCTCCCCTAATCATTCTCCCCACTGACTGGGTTATCTCGGGGATTTAAGGAAGCAGCTGGGGGCTAATCCTTGCTGAAATCTCGTCAAACATTCCCTCTTTCAACCTCTGTGCTGGTTTCACAATTCGTACCTTTCTCAGTAAGTGTTTTCATTGTGAGTCTGTTCTTCCTTTTGCCATAGTCTTAGTCATAGTTATAGTATGTGTTTACCCCTCGTGGCTCATTATTTTGTCATTGCCTTCCTTTAATAAATTGTGCAAACTCCTCAGTGGCCTATAGCATCTCATTTGCTGCCTGCGAGGACTGCATCATGACAGTAGATTGCAGCCAGAACGAGACGCCGGTCACCGTGAGTTTTGCCTAAATTTGGACTTGTTTTCCCTGTCTGGGTACTTGCGTGCTGGGAGATTGTCGCCGCTCAGGGGCCACGCTCGAAGCCTGGGCTATGAGCTGGTGGAGGCCCTCAACTATATTGATGGAACACTCTTCACCGCTCGCCTCTGACATTCCCAGCAATGTACGCCGGCACCTGGACCTCGCTGAGGCCATCATTAACCGCCATCCTTACCATGACTTCAGGGTGGTTGGAGTAGCAAGGATGGCGGACATCTCTGCGCTCCGGGAGAGACTCCATGGGCTGGAGGGAAACTCTGGCAGGAAGCCAAAGAGAAGGCACCCTCGCTCCTCGCTTCGGGATCCCGTTCCTGTCCCTGATCCAGTCCAGGAGTTTGCACCACCCAGGGGTCATCCCCAAAGGAGTGAGATGTCAGTCGGGATTCCCTCGGAGAAGTTACAGCTGACAGCTATTTCCATCCGGGACTGAGTTGCTGCAGCTCGCTCCGCCGTCCACCCCGCACAGATCATGAAGCATGTGACGGCGGCGGTCAGGCTGGTGGAGAAGAATCCTGAACTGTGTGATTATCCGGAATACGCTGACCTGCTCACCTGTTTCCGCGCAGGAGCGGCGTTTTCCTAACCTCACCTTCGCCTCGCCCTCAGACAGTAAACATTGTCTCCATGCAGATTGCACACCTCAGCGAGAACCCCGTCCGGATCCAGTTCCATGTAGCCACACGAACTCTGTCTCCCAGGCAGATGCAGCCTCCGTGTCTCGCCAAAGAGGTACTGTAAAACAGCCGCCTCCGGGTCATCTCTCCCCGCTGTTCCGTCAGCTCCTCGTTCCCGGTTCACCTCGGCCATTTCTCCCTCCTCCTCGACGTTCAACCCAGCTGCTGAGAGCTCCACGAGTCCATCTCCGGATGCTCCCATTCCTGATCCGGTGCGAGAGGCTCCTCTTAATCTTCCTTGGGGGTCCTCCATTTCCATCCAGCGGGGGAAGGAAAGATTCAAATTCACTGCGGCAGGTCCCATCAGCCCTCCGGGAATTAGGCAAGTGTCTATTCATTCTTTTCCTATATTGGGTGAATTGCCTTGTTTGATTCCTGGGGGTGGAGTTCGGGGTTCACAGCCCCCCTAGCTTTCTCCACCTGCTGCAGAAATTAATTATGAACCTGCCGCCTTTGTCTCCTTCCCCTGAGCATTCCTCGGCACCAGGACTACGCTGGTGGACGAGGGAGCCTGCGGACTTGGGGAGCCTGGATCCAGCCCTGCAGCCATGACGCGGGCAGAGGAGGAGGGTGGATTGCAGATTGGAGCCTGCGCTGACGAGCAAGCGTCCCCGGGTCTCCACGGAGGGACAGTCCAACCCGGCAGGTCACGGAGCCCCTGTCATCACGCCGTGCGGGCCCTCGGTGGGGACATCTGTGTCAGGGAATCTCCAGACTGTGGACTCCATCATGCCAGCTGCAGAGCCCGCCGTAGCCGAGTGGGAAACGGAGGACGACCTTCTTCCGTCTGAACCCGGATCGTTGAAGTCCTGGACGGCGACAGAACTCTAGTTCAGGCAAGTGCTCTATTTTGTCTTTCTTCTCTCAATTCTGGAGCATTCTTGCTTGTCTCTCGGGGAGATGAGCCGGGTGCAGCCGTCCGCTGCATCCGAGCTCGTCTCACTGGGCTCTGTCGCTACCGGTGATCCTGATCCCGGTTCTTCTTCGTCTCCTGAGCCTTCTCCCAGGGTCACCGGTGCGGAGTCGATCCCAGTTGCTGTGCTGGAGGTTCCGGGTTCGGGTTTGGAGGCCGTCCCTGGTGCTGCGCCGACCCAGTCGGGGTCCATCGCGGGTGCAGCATTGACCCAATCTGGGTCCGACGTGGGTGCGGCATTGACCCAATCAGGGTCCTTCACGGGTGCAGCATGGACACAGTCGGGGTCCGTCGTGGGTTGTGTTCCGGCCCACTTGGGGTCCAATGTGGGTGCCACGCTGACCCAGTCGGGGTCCGTTGTGGGTGCGGCACGGTCCCGCTGGGGACCCAACATGGGCGCAGCGCCGGTTCGAGGTCGGTGAAGGAGCTGCAGATCTTCTGCTGTCTGACGCTGGACTGGTCCTTCATCCTTCCCCCAATCCTTCTCCACTGGGTGCCGTTGGGGTTCCCCGTATTCGGCTTGGCTCTCCCTCGCCATCCCCCTCTACAGGGAAGTCGTCTTTGATTTCTCCCCTGCGGTCCTGGTGGCTGAGTGACATGGGTTGGCCGCCTGGAAGACTGCCTCGCCCGTTTGGCGTTCTGGGTCAACCACCCAACCAACTAGACTCTCGGTTCGGCGATCTGGTCCGGCCGCCAGAGGGACTGTTTTTTTTCCTGGCCTGGGACTGAGGTAGGCCGCCCGAACCTTTTCTTTTTTCCCTGCCAGTGATCTGGACACAGGAAGACCCCCTGAGCTATTTGTGTCGAATTATTGTGAACTGTATTTATCGCTGCTCTTTAGCACATGTTGTTTTTTTTTTTCCTCTCCCCTCCTCTGTCTGAGGGATGATATGTGGTTGCCACGTTGTGTCTTATGGGCCTGTGTATCTTGGTTATAGGCCTTGTTCTCCTGTTATTTGCATTTTTTTTGCCCTGTCTGTTGTGCCATCCGTGCATTATGGAGTATTGTGTTTTGTTTTGTTTTTTCCCATGCTCTGTAATTGCTTCATATTTATTTCCTGTGCTCTCTTGTCACTCTTTGTTCTGGTTCCTTGTCTTGATGTTTTTTTTCCTTTTCTGGTTCTCACCCTCCTGGCCTTTTCCCCCATCCTCCCACCCAGGGTGGTGGTGGGGGGCTTGGGTGTCACACAGCGCCCAGAGTGCGCTGTTCGGGGGGGGAGTACTGTCATGGTCTGAGCGCCGATATCGTCCGCGTTCGGGTCATGCAGTATTTTCCTCCCATCTGGTGTGTGTGTTCCCTATGGCTCTCTGAGCTTTTATTCACTTTACAGATTCACCTATCTACACATTCATACACTGATGTGGTGGAGCTGACATGCAAGGCATTTCATAACCCTGACCCACCAGGGTTATGAAAAATGTTCACTTTGTTTCTGTGCAGTTTCATCTATTATTCTACCATTTGCCAAATTTCAGCTTCCTCCCAGACCCCAACATATTCAGAGTGATTATACGTCGACTGCAATATTCTCCCATCAAGGTTTTTTTTCTAGTTTTGGGTTCCAGGAAAGTGATTTGTTTAATTGCGTTGGCTAATTGTGAGATGTTATGGCCAGTTTTAAGTCTCTTTAATCTCAGTGTCATAGCAACCCCCCATTTCACTCTGGACAGTGAAGTGACTTTAGCACATCAATTGGCACTGGCTTTTAATTTGCCATGCTACTTTCAGCTTTGGTATTTTAATGTGAATGGAGTTCTGTTTTTTTTGGATTTTGGCATTGTTTTATGGAAATGTCACCACTGATGTCATATTGTCGGCATAACTTTGACAGGTTGCATATACAGTATATTTAGCACTGCTACCTGTAAGGCTTTGTCATGGTCTGTTTGGATGTGCGTACCCCCCTTCTCCTCTACATTAATTCACCTACTGCTATAAAAAGAGATTTAGATTTATTATTTTTCATGGGAATGCTCACTCACCAACTGGAATTTTTTGGGCTGGTCACATCCAATAATCTGTATTTAGGAATCTTTAACTTTAATCTGAACCATTTGAATTTAACACCATCTCCTCGGCCTGCTGTAATTACCTTGACTTCCTGCTCCTTCCCTCAGCTGCTGGTTTGTCCTCTGGAAAACAAACGTGGAAAAAGGAACCAGACCAGCATTGTTGGATATATATATTTGGGTGTAACTGTTTTTATATTTGAATTCAAATTTTTCAGTACGGAACCTTCGGTTTGGTGCAGAGGTGTACTGAGTTTCCACACGGACCATGTTGAGAGATGGACATGAAGTGTAAACTGCCTCGCGCCGGACTTTTAAACAAACAATACTGCTAATTCTAGTAATGCTAGTAAACAGCATTGGATGCTTTTGACAGCATGTTTACCTTGTTAACTCATTTGAAATGGCACAGAAACAGGTAGGAGGTGCTGCGGCAGTTGCCTATGCCACAAATGGAGCTTCTCCAGGGCTTTTCAGATCGAGCCAAAGCAATAACAAATGCCACTGGTGTTTTATAGCAGCGGATCTAAGGCCATATTCAGCTGTTCAGAACACCAGGTTTAAACACATACTGAAGGTGTTATGACTGCCACTTTCGGGGCAGAAATGAGGCACCAATTGCTAGTAGTGAGTTTGGTATTTTAATGAGGAAATAATAATGAATACAACTCTCGCCTCGAGAGGCAGATTACAAAAAGACTGAAAATGAGACCCCAGCGGGGTGATAACAAAAGCATACAAGAGAGTCAATATAGTCAACTTACAAATAAGTTTCGTCCTCGCCACTTATTTGTAAGTTGACTATATTGACTCTATCGCGGAAGAAAGGCTGGAATCAGGGTTAGGGATTCCTGCCCACACACAAGGCGAAGTCGCAGCGAGGAGTGAGCCTCGCTAGCAAACTTAAATAGTGATACAAAAATCAAAGAACAGGTGTGGAGAGAAAGCAATCAATTAAACACACACAGCTGTGACAGGCCGCGGACAGACTGACAGGCGGAAGTCCTGCCACGACGTCAAAATAAAAGCACAAACCAAAAGGACAGAAACATGACTAAATACATACACAGAAAAGGAACAATAATCAAAGAGCCGAGCACGGTACAGAACCACGCTCCGCATCATGACAGAAGGTAACTGAGCCCCGTGTGGGGAGCGTGAAATAATGAGGCTGAATTATTTCTTAATTCAGGTTTTATTCCTTCGATCACATCCCCAGCTTTCTCTGAAGAACAGAAGGGAAAGAGCTGGGTCAAACCTTCTCTTTTATACACACAAGGACAAAGGAAGAATCACACATCACCGTCAAAACCCCTTATTGACAATAACTCTTCCCCCGCGCCCTTCAGTCCTCTGCCTGGGCCCTAGGAGGTCAGGAAGTCCTTTCAGCTCCTTATTGCCGTACCTCCGTCTTCTTCTTGTTCTTCACAGGCGGTCCAGACATATTGTCCCATCTAAGACGTGAGGTCAATCCACACATGCAATCTCAAGCATCCCATAGTGCTTATACAATTGTAGGTAAAAATACATGAGCTACATAACCCCCCTCCCCCCCAAACGTCAAAGAATGGACAATATATCAGAGTTAATAAAACATGATAACCTCAATAGCATAGTCTATACCACATGATCATGTCAAAATTCAGTGATAACATCAATAGCATAGTCTATACCACATGATCACATTAAAATTCAGTCTGTACGCCGTCTGGGCTTCAAACGTCGTCTGAATCTGCTGTAAGCAGGTCTCGCCGTCCCTGCGGCGCCATCCTGCAAAGAATCTGCAGACTGAGGAAGAGTGGTTATTTGATCCCTGCGGGGGCTCAGGGACGTGTTCCCTGGGGGGTCTGCCACGTGGAGGTGCCCTCGCCACCCGTACAGACTCGTCGTTCATCACAAAGGCAGGCTTTAGTGTGTCAATACTAACTGTCTCTTTTCTGTCTCCCAAATCTAGCACAAAATGCTTATCACCTGCCTCCAGCACTCTATACGGACCATCATAGGGCGGGCGGAGGGTCGGTCTCAGAGCCTCGTGCCTGACAAAAACGAACTCGGCATTTTTCAAAGCTTTGGGAACAAAAACGCGCGGAAAAGCGTGATGAACGGGGCCCGGGAGCGTGTCTGCTCCCGTGCCAATCAGTGGCACCAGAGCCGGGGGGCGCCCGGGCTCCGGATGCTCTGGTAGGAATTCACCGGGCAGCCTGAGAGGTTGTGCAAAAACTAACTCGGCTGGGGAGGCATTTAAATCCTCTTTGGGCGCAGAACGCAACCCCAATAAAACCCATGGTAGTTTGTTTACCCAATCTGCATCCGTAAGTGACGCTCTGAGGGCTGCCTTCAAAGACCTATGAAAACGCTCGCATAAACCATTAGCCTGGGGGTGATAAGCGGTAGTGCAATGAATTTTCGCTCCTAAGCTGCTGGCCATCGCTGACCAGAGTTCAAAGACGAATTGAGGCCCTCTGTCGGACGTAATATCTGACGGAATCCCGAAATGTGTTACCCAGGCCGTCAAAAAAAAAAAAAACGGGAGCCACCTCTGCAGCTGTGGTCGATGCCAGGGGGACCACTTCCGGCCAACGAGTGGTTCGGTCCACCATTGTCAAAAGGTGTGTGAACCCCTGCGACGACGGTAGGGGGCCCACGAGGTCGGCATGCACATGATCGAATCTCTTGGCCGGAATGTGGAACGGTTCTAAGGGAGCTTTTGTGTGTCTGTGGATTTTGGCTCGCTGGCAAGCCATGCAGGTTCGTGCCCACTCTTTCACGTGCTTGCGCAGGCTCGGCCAAACAAGCTTCTCTGCCACCATTTTCACCGAAGCGCACACTCCAGGGTGCGCCAGGGAGTGAACAGAGTCAAAAACGCGGCGGCGCCACGCGGCCGGGACTACCAGGCGCGGTCGCCAAGTCGATACATCGCAGATTAGGGGGGGCATACCGGTTTGCAAACACCTGCTCTCCAGCCTTAACCCTGTTGGTCCAGACAGGAGCGCGCGCACGTCCGCATCGCTACCCTGTTCCGCTGCCATGGCTGCGTAATCTATTCCCACGTGAACTGGGGCCACGTGCGCTTCCGCGCTGCTATTTTGTCCTGCGGCTGCGGTAGTATAATCTGCCTCCACGCGTACCGGTGCTGTGACCGTGCGAGAGAGGCAGTCTGCCACTACATTGAGTTTACCCGCTACGTGCTGAATATCAGTGGTAAACTCCGAAATTGCGGCCAGTTGCCTCTGTTGCCGGCCCGACCAAGGTTCTGAAATTTTGGACATCGCAAAAGTGAGCGGCTTATGGTCGACAAAAGCAGTGAAACGCCGACCTTCCAGCCAAAACTGGAAATGGCGGCTGGCCAAATGGAGCGCTAACAGCTCCCTGTCAAACGTGTTGTATTTCCGCTCGGCTGCGTTCAAGGATCTGCTGAAAAATGCCAGCGGCTGCCAAACCCCGGCAACGCGCTGTTCCACGACCGCCCCTATGGCCAAATCTGACGCGTCGGTGGTAAGCGCTATTCCGGCTGATGGATCTGGATGGGCTAGAAGCGCGGCGTCAGCCAGGGCTTTTTTTACCTCCACGAATGCGCGCTCCCGCTCCAGGGACCACTCGATAGGGTTGGAGGGTTTTTGTTTTTTAAGCGCGGCGTATAATGGTTGCATGAGCTGCACTGCGTGGGGTAGGAAATGGTTATAAAAATTTACCATCCCTAAAAACTCCTGCAATGATTTGACCGTTTGTGGTCGGGGAAAATCTGCCACTGCGCGCACCTTATCCGGTAGCGGGACTGCCCCTTCTGGGGAGACGCGATGCCCCAAAAAATCGATCTGCGCCACGCCAAACTGGCACTTGGCTGGATTAATTAACCCGTGCTCTCCCAACCTCCGAAAAACCACAGTGAGGTGTTTTTCGTGTTCCTCTTCTGAAGTACTGGCGACTAAAATGTCGTCGAGGTAGACGAACACAAGGGAGATCGCGTAACATGGCATCCATCATACGTTGGAATGTTTGTGCGGCGCATTTAAGACCAAACGGCATACGCAAAAACTCAAAAAGTCCAAAAGGGGTTATTACCGCTGTTTTAGGAATGTCCTCCGGACGGACTGGAACCTGATGGTAGCCGCGAACCAGGTCTATTTCAGAAAAAATGCACGCCCCCACCAGGTGCACTGAGAAATCCTGAATGTGTGGGATTGGGTAGCGGTCATGCGCTGTGGCGTTGTTTAGTCTGCGGTAATCGCCGCAAGGTCTCCAGGAGCCGTCAGCTTTAGGGTCCATATGCATCGGCGAAGCCCAGGGGCTCTTAGAATGACGAATAATGCCCAGCCTTTCCAGGCTGGTGAGCTCCTCGCGCGCAATGGCGAGCTTAGCAGCATCCAAACGCCGAGCTTTCGCGAAGACGGGGGGGCCCGCTGTAGTGATAAAATGCTCCACCCCGTGTTTCGCAACTGTTGCCGAAAAAGTAGGAACCGTGAGCGCTGGAAACTGGGTGAGGAGTGTGTTAAACTTACCGCCTGCTGTGGCGACGTTGGTCTGCACCGGTTGTGGGGACACTTGAGCTGCACAAGGAATAGAATAAAAAGAGTGCATTTACTAAGCGCCTGTTGGCAAGATCAACTAACAAACCATGTGAGCACAGAAAATCAGCACCTAACATGTTGAAGCTCACCGTCGCTATGATAAAAGTCCATTCATACGTGCGGCCATGCAAGGACAAAAGCAAAGTCCTTTCTCCGTAGGTGTTGATGCTCGAGCCGTTCGCCGCCGTTGCCCCGTCACCACGGGAGCCAGCCAACCGGTCAGCATAGGTCGAGGTGATGAAACTCACTTGGGCTCCGGTGTCTACGAGGAAGTGCCGCCCGGAGCTCGCATCTGTGATGTACAGCAGCTTATTTCGTTCACCGAGAGCCAAAGCTGCTAACGAATCCCGGTTCTGGAGTTTCCCGAGCTCTTGTAGCTGCACGGCAGCACACACCTGTGTGCCTTCTCTGCGAAACGCCGGTGGTAATAACAGAGGCCATCTCCTCCGCTGCGCCGGGGCCGCGTCGCTGCCATCGATGGTGGGGCTGGCTCCGCTGTCTCTGGCACCTCGTTGCCTCGGGTCGCCGCACCTAGGTCTGTCGCTGCCGCTGTGGCCGTCTGCTCGCCGCAGGAGTCGAGAAGCCGCTGCGCCTCTGGGGCCAGCGCACGGAGGTCCCGCTGGGTCACACAAGGCATGGCGGAGAGGGTCCCTCATGTGTGTCGGGAGGTTGCTTAAGAAGATGTGCTGAAATAGGAAATTATCGTTGTCCGATTCCCTCAGCTGCAGCATGTCTTCCATCAGGGCGACTGGCCTGCGCCCTCCCTGGCCGTGCATAGCCAGGAGTCTCCTAGCCCTCTCTTCGGCTGAGGGCGTGAAACACTCGGTGAGGGCAGCCTTCAACTCGCCGTATTTGTTGTCGGCGGGTGGCTGCTGTACCAGGCTCCGCACGCATCGAGCTGTGCGATTGTCGAGTCTGGCGATGATGTGGTAAAACTTAGTGTCATCCGCCTTTATTCCTGCGAGCGTGAACTGCGCCTCAGCTTGGAGGAACCACGAGTCCGGGTTGTCCTGCCAGAATTCTGGCATTTTAATAGAGACGGCGCTCGCTTGGGCAGACTCCGTCGAGTTTGCATCAGGAGAATCCCTTCTATGCATTCTCTCACGTCTCTTGGTCACCAATGTGGGAGCGTGAAATAATGAGGCTAAATTATTTCTTAATTCAGGTTTTATTCCTTCGATCACATCCCCAGCTATCTCTGAAGAACAGAAGAGAAAGAGCTGGGTCAAGCCTTCTCTTTTATACACACAAGGACAAAGGAAGAATCACACATCACCGTCAAAACTGTGACTGTTTTGAAGCCACTGCCTGGAAGCAGCTCTGCGATCCACATGGTGAGGACATCGATGGCCTCATTCACACCTTCACGGGCTACCTCAGCTTCTGTGTGGACAAATCCGTTCCCACCAAGACCATACGGCGTCACTCAAACAACAAACCCTGGATCAACCCTGAGATAAAAACACTTCTGAGAGAGAAGAAGAGGATCTTCAGGTCGGGGAACAGGGAGATGCTGAAGTCCGTACAGAGGGAGCTGAGGAGAAAGATCAGAGAAGGCAAGGACAGCTTCAGGAAGAAGATGGAGGACAAGCTGCAACAGAGCGACATCAGCGGGGTCTGGAGAAACCTCAAAACCATCTCGGGGCTCCAGAATACCTCCCCCCAGGCCACGGGGGGCAGGGAGTGGGCGAACAACCTGAATCTGTTTTTCAATAGATTTGACCAACCGCCCTCCCCCCTGTCTGCACAACAACCACTGCTGCCTCTAAGAAATCAAGTCCTGCTACCCACTCCCCACTCCACCGACACCCCCCCACTCCCAACACACAGCCCCCCATCCTGACCCTGACCAAGACCCAGGTGAGGACGGAGCTGAGGAAGATCAAGGCGAGGAAGGCGTCGGGACCGGACGGCATCAGCGCAAAGCTCCTCAAGTCCTGTGCAGACCAGCTGTGTGGGATTGTGACGTATATCTTCAACATGAGCCTGAAACTGGGGAGGGTACCACAGCTGTGGAAAACATCTTGTGTGGTACCTGTACCAAAAACTTCCCACCCCAAAGACCTGAACAGCTTCAGACCGGTGGCCTTGACGTCCCACTTGATGAAGACCCTGGAGAGACTGCTCCTTGCTCATCTCCGCCCCCTGGTGGAACCAGCGATGGATCCACTCCAGTTCGCCTACCAGCATGGCATTGGGGTGGAGGATGCGGTGATCTTCCTCCTTCACCGTTCTCTGTCCCACCTGGAGAAGCCCGGGAATATGGTGAGGATCATGTTCTTTGACTTCTCCAGTGCTTTCAACACCATCCAACCGATGATCCTGAAGGACAAGCTGCTGCGCGCAGGGGTGGACCAGCACCTGTCATCATGGATCCTGGACTACCTCACGAACCGGCCTCAGTTTGTGAGAACCCGGGACTGTGTTTCTGACACGATCATCAGTAGCACGGGGGCCCCCCAGGGAACGGTGCTGGCTCCCTTCCTGTTCACTCTTTATACTGCGGACTTCTCACACAACACAACACATTGCCATCTACAGAAGTTCTCTGATGACTCTGCGATCGTTGGTCTCATCTCCAGCGGAGATGAAGCTGAGTACAGAGGGCTTATCCAGGACTTTGTGGACTGGTGCCATCGGAACTGCCTCCAGATCAACGCGAGGAAAACTAAGGAGCTGGTGGTGGACTGCCGCAGGCATGGGCAGCCCCTCACAGCACCAGTAAATATACAGGGAACAGACATCGAGATGGTGACATCCTACAAGTACCTGGGTATTCATCTGAACAATAAACTAGACTGGTCACACAATACTGACGCACTCTACAAGAAGGGACAGCGCAGGCTGTTCCTGCTGAGGAGACTCAGGTCTTTTGGTGTACAAGGGGCGCTGCTGAAGTCATTCTATGACACGGTGGTGGCATCAGCCATCACTTTTGGAGTGGTCTGCTGGGGCAGTGGCATTACAGCAGCCGATAGGAAGAGACTGAACAAACTGATTAAGAAAGCTAGCTCTGTCCTGGGGCAACGCCTTGATCCGATGGAGGAGATAGGAGAGAGAAGGACGGTGGCTAAACTGTCATCTCTGCTGGAGTCCGAGTTCCACCCTATGCAGGACATACTGGATGCACTGAGGAGCTCATTTAGCAGCAGACTACATCATCCCAGGTGCACAACCGAGAGGTTTCGTAGGTCCTTCCTACCAACGGCTGTCAGACTGTACAACCTAAGCAGGGCTGCTCGCAGAGATAGCAAAAAGACGTAACAAACTAATAGTTTTGTTTTTTGTTTTTTTTTGAATGCAAAAGATGCAATAGACTTACACAATGGTCCTCTCCGGCATACAACTAGGAACATACCGGTCGCTATGGAGGGTGAGAATATGTATGGGCACATAATCATACCATGTAGGATAACTAAATAGACGGTTATGCTGTTTCATCCCACCTAGCAACAATGCTCTGCACTGTGTGTGTTTATATATTTACATATTTATTCCATCTAGCTACAATGCTCAGCACTGGGTGTGTTTATATTTATATATCTATATATTTATTCCATCTAGCTACAATGCTCAGCACTGGGTGTGTTTATATTTATATATCTATATATTTATTCCATCTAGCTACAATGCTCCGCACTGTGTTTTTATATATCTACATATTATTCCATCTAGCTACATTGCTCCGCACTGTGTGTGTTTATATACTTGCATATTTATTCCACCTAGCTGCAATGCTCCGTACTGTGGGTGTTTATATATTTACATATTTATTCCATCCAGCTACAATGCTCTGCACTGTGTGTCTGTGTGTGTGTGTGTGTGTGTATATATATATTTTATAGTAATATGTACATATGTATATTAGCTGCTCTTGCTTGTTTTTTTTCTTGCCTTCTGATTGTTGCTCTGAGTGTTGCTATCCCTGTGCTGTTGCAATCCTGGAATTTCCCCGTTGTGGGACTAATAAAGGCTTATCTTATCTTAAACCCCCTATTGACAATAACTCTTCCCCCGCGCCCTTCAGTCCTCCGCCTGGGCCCTAGGAGATCAGGAATTCCTTTCAGCTCCTTATCGCCGTACCTCCGTCTTCTTGTTGTTCTCCACAGGCGGTCCAGACATATTGTCTCATCTAAGAAGTGAGGTCAATCCACACATGCAATCTCAAGCATCCCATAGTGCTTATACTATTGTAGGTAAAAATACATGAGCTACACCCCGGTATGAAGTTCCTTGTTGTGCCCACTTCAGCCAGAAAATAATACCATTCCTTGTAAGAAAAAGCTAAATCTGTTAATGCTGCCCTTGAGGCCTGTGTTTTTCAGGGGTGCCCTGGTATGTTCAGTTTTTTGTGGGACATTATTTAATTTAACTTCTTAATTGTACAAAAAAATTGCAAATTATTTGCTGTTGTGCATGGCTGCCTTCAGCATCTATTTAGAACAATGACAAATTATTGACCAGTTAACAAGTGAAATTAGATAATTAATTTCTCACAGAAGCCTGAACATACCAGAGCACCCTGGTTAAAAACACTGCTTCAGGCAGTAAAAACTTCAATTTCCTAAAAACAAAAAAAATAATTCAAACTGTTCAAACTTCTATTGTTGCACTTGTCAGATCATTTGCTTAAAAGAGAATTTATTTGTTTTATTGTATTCATTTTATTTATTGGCGAATTTACTGCTGGCAGTTTGCAGGGGTTTTTTTGTCTAACCCTAATCCTAACCCTTTTTCTACATTTTAAATTACATACTGAAAAAAATCAATTGTACAAATTCCTGTCACTAATTTTATGCACTTTTCCCTCTTAATTTTGCAGTGTTATAAATTGTTTTTTAATGTGCATTTGAGATGACTTCAACTTTTTTCATTATAGCTACTTGACTAATTAAAAATTATTAAAAATCAAGTTACATTAAGAGCCAGTTTGTTCCTCCGATACGTTTTTACTTATTTATTTAGTGTGTATGTGGCCGCTGTCAGACACTTTTGCAGTTTTAGTAATATTTTTTCTGACAAAATTAAGAAACTCTGCAGTGATCTAAACTAGGGATGGGCATTCGGTGAAATTTTCTTCACCGATCGTCGGGAGAATTAATGATTAATAATCGGTTAATCATTAACATTTTTAGGTACGTAACAAGGCAGGTAGACTACATTATAACATCAGGTGCACGGAGAGCCCTCTCTCTGTTCTCGTGTTGGCTCGGCTCGGGAATCTCGCAAGCTGATTGGCCGAGATGTTTCACCCCGCAAGCTGATTGGCCGAGACGTTTTACCCACCTTGTCTCCCTGCCGAGCGGCCACCCAACAAACGAAGACCGCATTCATTGCTCTATCGCTCGTGTTACTTAGTCTAGCCGCGCAGAACTTTTTGCTGTTCTCTTGTGCCATTTTGTGCGAAATAGTCTTCCCGTCGAGCTACTACGCCGCCTCCTGCAGCTTCCCTCGACGTGTGTACACCGAATCTTCATGACCTTCTCAATAAAGTTTCTGAAAAAAAAAAGAATCTTCACGACCGCCATTACTCAGCGCGCAACCACTGTTGGCGGTTTCTTTGCGTAATAAGGGTGTTCCAAGGACCCTGTCGATGAGGTATATTTGTATGCTGCATTGCAGTGATTGCAGTACACCTGGTCATTTTTTAAATTGAAATGGTCCCACGCAACACTTCGCCGTAACCGCTTAATGATTTGGCGATTGCCCTACGGAAGCCCGCGTGTATCAACTGAGGCACGCCAGGGTACGGCGATGGTGTAATGTTGCCCCCTGGTGCCCAAATTTTGCCATTGCATTGTTTGAGGACGGCCGTACACTAGGCCTCGGATTGTTTAAAAAAAAAAAAAACGGTTTGTCGACGAAAATGAACTTCCTCGGTGAAATTCTTAATGATCAATTATCGGTTAATCGGTAAATTATGCCCATCCCTAATCTAAACCACGATGGTCTGATAAACGTTTCCTATTAGCAACGTTAGCATCGTCATTTAGCATTTGCTGTCTTATAATTAGAGAAAGATGGCGTTAACGTTACTTACCTCCAATTAAAATGAGGTTAGAGGACTATCCTCTCTGAAGCAGCACGGTGAGGAAAAAGTCCCACATCCCTGGTGCAGAAGTCGCAACTTCGGTGGAGCTGCCACGCAGTATAGATAGATAACTAGAAAAGCACTCGGAGAGCACAGACCTCCGCCAAGCGCCACAGTTCCCCCCATACAGTGTGTGTACGTTTTCAGATTCCTTGACCATGAAAACATATGACTAGCAATTGGATTCACAATGATGGGATTAGTGGTTCAGTAGTAAAAGCATTACCTCCTTGGCGGAGGTAATAATCTCAAGTGTTGCTGTTGTGTCCATCTCCTCCATCTCCAAACTCCCAGGCTGCGGACATTGCAATTCATCGCACAACTGCGTACAACCCACAGGCCAATGGGTTATGTAAGCGTTTTCATAGATCACTGAAAGCAGCACTCAGGGGTTCACTGACGGATGCAAATTGGGTAGACAGGTTGCCGTGGGTTTTATTGGGGTTGCGCTCCGTGGCAAAAGAGGATTTGGAAGCTTCCCCGGCAGAGAGCTTGCTTTTGCGCAGCCCCTATGGCTGCCCGGGGAATTTCTGCCAAATAATCCCGCGTGGGACAGCTGCCCGTCTCAGCTTTTGCAGCGTAGCGCAAACACAGGCACGCTGCTGGGCCCTGCCCACCACAGTTTTCCGCGTGTTTTTGTGCCTAAAACTTTGAAGAACGCGGAGTTCGTGTTCGTCAGACACCACGACCAGCACCCTCCATTGCGCCTGCACACATGTTGAAAATGGCCCTATCTGACAATGTTAAAGAATCCTTTAAATTTTAGGGATGATCCGGATCACCGTCTGGATCCAGGAATTTTTTAATCAGTTCTTCCTTGTACCATTTCCAACAACGCCTGAAAGTTTCATGGAAATCCGTCCAAAACTTTTTGAGTTATCTTGCTAACTGACAGACAGACAGACAAACCCCGGCAAAAACATAACCTCCTGGCCTGCGGCCTGGCGGAGGTAATTAGTGGTGGTGTTATCCCGTTAATTGCCCATTAACGCTTTGCCCCCGTTAACGGCAACAAATTTTGTGATCGCTGTTAACAAAAGTTAATGGCAGAAAGCGCATACTAATTTTTGGCCTAGCAGCTCTCTGTACCAAGGCCGCTCTGGCCACAGACACTGAACGCCAAGCAGACATTGCCAAGTGAAACAAGCTGGATTACAGCCATGGATATCCCCAAAGTGCTGTCATCAATCAGTCATTATTTCGGATAGATTAAAAGTACAGATTAAAAGAAACAGAATAATATAACAAAGGGGGAAAGAAAATCCAACAAGGTCAAATGAGACAACTCCTCTGATTATACAGTTCAACATAAGTTATCCGAAATGGATGATGGCTGAAGTCGCAGCTTATATTGCCCACCCATATTCCATCCAAGAATTCAAAAGAAAAACAAACAAGAGCGATTACAATTCGGAATGAAGCTAAGACAAAATGTGACAAAAAAAAAACTAAGCAACAACACAACGCAGACTGGATATGACAATCCTTATGTGATTTTACATGTCATCTTGTATATATGTTTGGAGTATTTCTTCCTTTAGTTTTTGTTTAAATTGTCCAAGCGTTGTACATGATTTTAATTCAGGTCCAAAATCGTTCCATAATCTGACTCCTTGCACTGAAACACAGTGTTGCTTGGTGGTGGTTCTCACTGAAGGTTTTTGAAATATACATGTTCCTCTGAAATGATATTGTTTCTCCCTTATTTGGAACAACTTTTGGATATTTGCGGGCAGTGATAGATTCTTCACTTTAAACATTATTACTGCAGTTTTAAAGTCATGTTTAAGTTTACAATGTTATATGTCGGAGCTCTCACCTCGATTATTGTTCCAGCCTCCTCCAAAACTTTGCCTGGATGTTGGGTTGTTCTTCTTCTGTGGAAGCTGGCTAGCTTGCTAGTAACTACATGCTAGGTTGTAGCTGACCTCCAGCAGCTGACATGGACAGAAATTTGCCTGTTTTCATCCTCATAGCTTTGGGTCTAACTGTTGGTGAGTACCAGTCTAAAAAAAATATCAAGCTGTGTTCATAATGTGCATTTACTCCCATGCCATTTTTGCAGCATGTTGGGGTGTCATCATGGGTGAGATAGCTGTTTGTTTATGTTTGCAATTTTTCTGCTAAAAGGGAAATTGTCTGTTGTGACCCAGGAGGTCCATGGTTTTGTGTTGATCTGCTTAAAAGTTGTGGATGTTTGTTGTGGGAGAAAGAGCAAGCTCCATTTGTGGCTGCTGGCTGGCTAGATGCCGAGTTGTGTTGCAGTGACGTTAATGAGCCCTGGCATTCTGTTTGCACATGCAGTCTACTTTTGAGAATTTTCTTGAGAATATTCTGGATAGTTAGTCATTTTGGATATGCTGAGAGCTTTAATAAACCTGCAGAAGACAGCAAGCATATTTGTCCACTCCCATGTTCATAACAGTATGACAAACTTGAAAAATTACCGCCCTAGGCTGTGTCCACCAAATGCGTTTTTATTCAAAATATTGTTTTCTATTCATTCTCTATGTAGTTCAGCGTCTTTGGCGCTGAAACACTCTCTGCAGTGGTCGCTTTTTGTCGCAGTGCTCAGGGTGCTCAGAATTGAAAAAAGTTCAACTTTTCAGACTGCAGCTAAGCTGTAAATGTCAGACCTTTCTAAGCAGCCAATCAGAATTAAGGAAGGGCGGGACATGGGACGCCGATACAGTCTCTACTCAGACTCCTGTTTTCTGTGTCATCATATTTTACATCCAGAGCTGCTAAAACACATGTCCTCACCATTGTTATTTGACCATAGGAAAAGCAGAAGTGCTGAGCTGAGAGTGACAAGCTGTTGCTGGGATTCAGGGACTTTTTTTCCAGAGCGCAGTGCAAAAATGCTGAAAAAACGACGTTCAGGGCGGTTGGGTGACAAAAAATGCATTTGGTGGACACGCAGTCTTAAGGCACACTGTATCTGTATGGAAAAACATGCGATTAACGCATTATTAATTGCAATTAACTCAACCTTCCAAAAGATTAATCGCAATTAAAAATTTTAATCGTCCAACACCACTAATATATACACATTTATTGAATAGGTCTGCTGTAAGTTGAAATGGCATTTTTTTTTTCAGGAGCCAACTCTTCTCTGCTTGTGGCCATACTGAGTGTCTCTCTGTGGGAAGTGAATGCGTAGTGGTGGTGGCAACAAGGAATTACAGAAACTCAAGGGGAGTGATGGAAATGGAAGTTTTACACCAGACTGTCAATGACGGAGTTGCTCATTCCAGTCTGATGAACCCACTGCAGGGTCACAAAGAGCCTTTATCTCAAAATACAGTATACACATGTACGGGCGCTGCTCATAAAAGACTTTTCCTGACCCACTTCCTTTTATTGTAGGATGCTGAAATTGTACCTGTATAATAATCAATGTTGGGAGTATCACATTACAAAGTAACTTTTGTTTTGCAGTAACATGCTCTGTAATGAAATTACTGTTTAAAAATTACTGTTACTATTTAAATTACTGTTTAACAGTAGCTAGCGGTGCTCCAACCCCCCCCCCCCCCCCAATTTTAACTGCACTTTGGCAATTCACACACCTGCACACAATCACACCACACAGCTAACACTCACCCATCATGATTCGTGCATGGGAGATGGGGGGTGAGGTCTTCCCCCACCCCTTCTGTCCTCCTTTTGCCGGGGACCTGGCGACCTGTCTGTTGACCTGGGGCCCATCATGTCAACATCCCTGGGCACTGCCAAATGAATGGGTGCGAGCAAGGGAGTGAGAGGGCGAGTGAGTGTGTGGGTGTGAGTGGGTGCGTATGAGAGCATGAGGGTGTGAGTGCATGGGAATGGGTGTGTGTGCTGGTTGGGGGGTGCTGGATTGAGGGAGTGGCACCTCCTGGTACCTCCTGGCTGCATGGGCTCCCTTGGACTGGGGGGCTGCCCCCCGTGGGGCACCTGTGCCTTGCTGCCGCCTTCCTTGGGCATGGTGGTGTGGGGGTTCCCAGGGTGTGTGTTGTGGCGCTGGGGTGGGGGAGAGGCCGCTGTGGGGTGGGCTGGGGCCCAGGGGTTGGAGTTTGCTTCGCTGGGGGGTCCGGGGGCGTGCAGCACCGGCCACTTGGTGGCCCAATCTCCATCAGCCGTCCCTCCTGGATGCCTTCCTGTCCCTGGGCTTGTTGGCCTTGGGACATTTGCGGGGTTGGTGGCCTTGTCTTGCTTGCTTGGGGTTTCGGGGGAGGGGGGTGCTGCTGTGACCTGCCACCCTCTTTGTATTTTTCCTGGTAAACCACTCAAGATTCAAAGATTTTATTTGTCATTATTGCTATACATACAGGACATACAGGAGAATTTAAATGGTGTTTCTCTCTCTCTTCATTGATGTGCATAATATAAAAAGGAAAAGGAATAAGGCTGGAAAAAAGAAACAACAGCAGTCTATTTTTTTTTTTTTATTATTTTGTACCCGTAGGTAGATTTGTTTTGCAGTCTGGTGACAAGCCACCAGCTGCCGGTCGCTGTGTGCGCAAGCGCCCCTTAACTCCCTAACCTGCATGTTTTTGACATGTGGGAGGAAACCGGAGAAATCCCGGAGTAAACCCACGCAAACACGGGGAGAACATGCAAACTCCACACAGATCACTGTTGGCCGGGGGCAGGGATCGAACCCATGATCGCACGGTCCCCGCGATCCCTCGGCCGAGGGTAAACTGTGGGTAGTCTATGTACAGTAATGCAACCTTTAGTGCAAATGGCGACAAGACAGACCCAGACCTCCTGTACTGTAAATAAAGTTAAACAATTACAGATGATAAAAACCCAGCAATCCTATATACAGACAACTAGCGATGTAATACCCATAGCTGCAGTTCAATGCGGTAGTGTAGGTGCAGATATTAACAGATAGGACTGCACATGATCAGTATTGCAGTGACAGACGGCAGCAGATATGACATTTGTACAAATGGTTGCAGTAAAAGTGCAGAGACATACACACACACACTTATTTTGCATGTGCTCTAATGAGCACGCATACACACACACACACACACACACACACACACGTCTCTCCTTTAACAGGTGCAGATACCAGACTCGTAATGAGACCTCTTCAGTGGAAGAAACAGTATGTCTTCTGTTTATTTCAGTTGTGTTAGTCTGTTTGTCTTCTTTGTCTGTTCTTCTCCCTTTTCTTACCCCCTTTCCACCCCTCCTTTCCCCATTCCCCCTCTGTCGGGACCTTCATGGGTAAAACAATTTAAACAAAGTATAAAAAAAAGTTATTACAAGAGGAGTTTATAAATAATGCACAGTATATATATATACTGTATATGCACTGTACAAAGCTCCTTTTGAGTAAATCTGTTTGGCACAATAAGGGAAGCAGATTTCTGTTCTGCTCACCTACCTGCCTAACAGGACAAGGGTGGAAAAAGGAAAAAATAAACAAATTACTGTTTAGTATTGGTGCCGCTCTCCCTGGCACTCCATCTTGCCTTTGGCTCCAGCCCCCATAGCTCTCAGACAATCTCTGGAGCCACCCAGAGGGAGTCGTCTGGACCATTAGTGGCAGCAGAGCAGAAGCACAGGCAAGTACCCGGTCCTTTTAAGATCTCTTAACAAAGGGACTTGCTTGGTTCTCAGCGGGAAAACTCAGCTGCCTGCTGCTGCTGACCTCTTTCCACCTCACTCTGCTATCATCTCTGCTGTTGCTTCCATCCACCCATTCTTACCTGCATCTCCTGTGTCGACATCTGTTTTTTCTAAGAGTTTGGCAATGCTGCGGATCAGGGCTGTAGGTTTGGAGCCCCTGAGGGGGGTGGGGGCTGACAAGGAGGAGCAGGAGAAGCACCAGCAGGCTGGGTCATCCAGAAGGAGATAATGCTGGACTGCAAACCGTGGCTCCTTCCAGAGCATGTATCCCAGCTGGGTTGGAACCAGCTGGCGTCGGATAGCCCAGCTGGCCCAGCTCCAATAGTAGCTCCACGTCACTCTCCAGCTCCAGTACCGGCTCCACATCGCTCTCCAACTCCAGTACCGGCTCCACGTCACTCTCCAACTCCAGTACCGGCTCCAGCTCCTCTCCAGACAGCTCCACCTTCTCACAAGGTATGTGTCACAACTCCAGTCATCCCTGAGGTATACACAACAGCTCCAGCCATCTCTGAGGTGCACACAACAGCTCCCGCTGTCTCTGAAGTGCACGCCACAGCTCCAGCTGTTCACACAGTGCCATCATAGTTTCTGCTCAGCCCGAGGTGCATGCTCCATTTCCAGCTACTCATCCTGAGGTTTTCACCCCAGTAGCAGGAGACCAGGAGTAAAGGCAAGTACCTTTTCATTTATTTACAACCACTGTTTTTGAAAATACTTGCCTTGCTCCTGGTGGGAGGTCCCAAGTGCATGTTCCACCAGCTTGTGGGTCCTCCCCACCAGTCTCTGCTGCTATTGACTGTGGTGTTACCTCACTCACCTCCTGTTTCCCTTCCTTGCTTGAGGTGGCCGTGTCGAGGATGGAGCCGCAGGAGGACCATGCTCCACCCATCATCCCAGAAGGCAGTGGGCCTCCATCTATCGTGCCCAAGCAGTCTGCTCCACCTGGGTTGTCCAAGCAGTCCGCTCCAACCTTAGCCCAAGAGGACAGTGTGCCTCCAAACATAGCTCAAGAGGCCGGCATGCCTCCAACCATCGTCCCAGAGGCCGCCTCCACCTTTCACTCCAGAGGCGAAAGGTGGAAGTGCTGCTGCACTCATTGACTCAGGGGCCGAGCAGAGCTTTATTTTGGAGAGTCTGGCAACCTGGCTGGGGCTCCCCTGTTACAACCTCAGGACTCCGTTGAACTCTTAGATGCATAAGTGGGGTCAAAAATGATCTCAGCAGTTGTTTTTTTGCAATATCTTTGTAATTTTAATTTTTTATCATTTAATCTTCCATGTATTCTTCAAATAGGTTGTCTTTGACATGAGGCCATTTGGATTTGTATCTAATTGTTATATTTTTTAAGTAATTGCATCTTTTGTATCAGTACCACACTTTTCCATATGTGGGGTCAAAAATGACCCCAAGCATTTTCTATGGAATTTCAAAGGTTAACCCTAGGAACCTTTGATTTTTATCAACTGTGACTGTCAGATATACATTTACTGTCAATCCACACATTTAATGCCAACAGTTTCACCACTAGTCATGGCGAGATGAAGCTTCATGAAGCAAATCTCTTTCTTGGTGGTTCCATTGCAAAAAAAAAAAAAAAAAAAAGCTGGAATAGATTGCAAATAAACCTACAGCTACAGTAGCTACAGTAGCTAGCTAAGCTAATACTAGTTACCTGTGTGTGTCTGTCACGTTTATAGGACATCATAAGACGGCCTATGAACTCAGGCATCATAGGACTCCCGATACCGTCATAAAGATATGATGTCTATATGACGGCACATAGACAAATGTGTCTTTATGATGTTATATGGCTCATGGACAAATGTATCTTTATGATGTGATATACACTATCGTTCAAAAGTTTGAGGCCACTTAGAAATTTCCTTATTTTTGAAAGAAAAGCACTGTTTTTTTTCAATGAAGATAACTTTAAACTAATCAGAAATACACTCTATACATTGCTAATGTGGTAAATGACTATTCTAGCTGCAAATGTCTGGTTTTTGGTGCAATATCTACATAGGTGTATAGAGGCCCATTTCCAGCAACTATCACTCTAGTGTTCTAATGGTACAATGTGTTTGCTCATTGCGTCAGAATTCTCCAGATTACCTCAACAAATTAACAGCTAGAATGGCCATGAACCGGAATTACGACACACCTATACAGTGTTGTATTTTTTGTATGTTGTATGTTTTGTATGTTTACCTTTTTACAATACATTAATAATCACCTAAAATATAATAAAAATAATCATCTTTAACCCCCTCTAGCTGTTTACCTTTTTACAATACATTAATAATCACCCAAAATATAATAAAAATAATCATCTTTAACCAAAATGAAAGAAATTTCTTAAGTTTACAGCATAAAACGCATTCATTTTAATTGGGGTAATTTTTGACCCCACTCATGGAAGAGTGTAGGAATTGGTTGGTCATGCATCTAAGAGTGAAGCTTATTGCCCTGTCAAAAGTGTCCCTTGCCATGGTCACCAAGCGAACTGCGCCTGTCTCTGTGCTGGTATCTGGTAATCATCAGGAACAGATCAGTTTTTTTGTCCTCTCTGTTACGCCCTCTCCCGTTATTCTTGGGTATCCCTGGCTCAGACTTCACAATCCAGTTATTGGCAGGCAGGGAGGATTATGTCATGGAGCTCTTTCTGCCTGAGCGCATGTTTACAGTCTGCTGCCTGTTCTCCCTCCATGCCCATTTGTTCTCCCACGATCCCCCCCTCCCAACCTCTCTGTTCCTTTTGAATATCATGATTTGGCCCCAGTATTCAGCAAGACTAAGGCTCTCTCCCTGCCCCCCCCCCCCCCACCGCCCTTATGATTGTGCCATCAATCTCTGACCAGGGGCTCCGCTACCCTCTAGCTGACTTTACAACCTGTCTGCTCCAGAGCGGGAAGCAGTGGATAAATACATTAAGGAGTCCTAAGTTCTGGTATTATCAGGCCTTCCCCTTCGGTGGTGGGGGGCGGGGTTCTTTTTTCTTGGCAAAAAGGATGGCTCCTTTCGACCTTGCATTGATTACAGAGAGCTTAAAAACATCACTGTAAAGGACAATTACACCCTACCCTTGTTAAACTCTGCTTTTGACTCTCTCCAGGGGTCCTCTGTCTTCACAAAGCTGGACCTATGCAATGCTTACCACCTGGTTCGGATTAAGGAGGGGGATGAATGGAAGACGGGGTTTCACATGCGTAGTGGCCACTTTGAGTACCTGGTGATGCCGTTTGGGTTAACAAACACACCTGCGATGTTCCAGTGGCTCATTAATGATGTGCTCAGGGATTTTTTGGGCTCATTCGTGTTTGTCTACTTGGATGATATACTCAATTTTTCCCCAATCTTTAGAGGAACACCGGGTACACGTCAGGTGGGTCCTTCAATGCCTCCCGAAGAACCAGCTGTACGTCAAGGCCGAGAAGTGTCAGTTTCATACCTCTTCCACTACCTTCCTGGGGTTTGTTATTGCTCACAAGAAGATAATCGCCAACCCCGATATGGTAAAAGCTGTTGCTGAGTGGCCTACTCCTTCTTCCCAGAAGCAGCTGCAGCAGTTTTTAGTGTTTGCTAACTTTTACTGAAGATTCATTCAAAAGTACAGCATTATTGCCCTGCCTCTCACCCGTCTCATCTCCACCAAGGTCCCCTTTTGTTTGTCCAAGGAGGCGAAGGTGGCCTTTTCTAAACTCAAATCTGACTTTTCTTCTCCTCCTATTCTCGCCCAGGTGGACCCAGCCCTGCAGTTTTTGGTGGAGGTGGACGCCTTGGACTGCGGCGTCAGAGCTGTCCTGTCCCAGCGCTCTCCTTCTGACAATAAGGTCTGCCCCTGCACCTTCTTCTCCCACCGTCTGTCTCCAGCAGAGAGGAATTATGACGTGGGTGACCGGGAGTTGATGACAGTCAAGCTGGCCTTGGAGGAGTGGCGCCACTGGCTGGAGGGTGCTTCGCAGTCATTCATCGTTTGGACAGACCACAAGAACCTGGAATATCTCAGAACAGCCATGCGACTGAACTCCAGGCAGAACCACTTGTCCCTGTTCTTCGGCAGGTTTGACTTCACCGTCGACTACAGTGGGGCAAAAAAGTATTTAGTCAGCCACCAATTGTGCAATTTCTCCCACTTAAAAGATGAGAGAGGTCTCCAATTTTCATCATAGGTATACCTCAACTATGAGAGACAAAATGAGAAAAAAAAAAATCCAGAAAATCACATTGAAGGATTTTTAAAGAATTTATTGGTAAATTCCTCAGTAAAATAAGTATTTGGTCACCTACAAACAAGCAAGATTTCTGGCTCTCACAGACCTGTAACTTCTTCTTTAAGAGGCTCCTCTGTCCTCCACTCGTTACCTGTATTAATGGCACCTGTTTGAACTCGTTATCAGTATTAAAGACACCTGTCCACAAGCTCAAACAGTCAGACTCCAAACTCCACTATGGCCAAGACCAAAGAGCTGTCAAAGGACACCAGAAACAAAACTGTAGACCTGCACCAGGCTGAGAAGACTGAATCTGCAATAGGTAAGCAGCTTGGTGTGAAGAAATCAACTGTGGGAGCAATTATTAGAAAATGGAAGACATACAAGACCACTGATAATCTCCCTCGATCTGGGGCTCCACGCAAGATCTCACCCTGTGGGGTCAAAATTATCATGAACGGTGAGCAAAAATCCCAGAACCACATGGGGGGACCTAGTGAATGACCTGCAGAGAGCTGGGACCAAAGTAACAAAGACTACATCAGAAACACACTACGCCGCCAGGGACTCAAATCCTGCAGTGCCAGACGTGTCCCCCTGCTTAAGCCAGTACATGTCCAGGCCCGTCTGAAGTTTGCTAGAGAGCATTTGGATGATCCAGAAGAGGATTGGGAGAATGTCATATGGTCAGATGAAAGCAAAATAGAACTTTTTGGTAAAAACTCAACTTGTCGTGTTTGGAGGAGAAAGAACACCATACCTACTGTGAAGCACGGGGGTGGAAACATCATACTTTGTTGCTGTTTTTCTGCAAAGGGACCAGGACGACTGATCCGTGTAAAGGAAAGAATGAATGGGGCCATGTATCGTGAGATTTTGAGTGAAAACCTCCTTCCACCAGCAAGGGCGTTGAAGATGAAACGTGGCTGGGTCTTTCAGCATGACAATGATCCCAAACATACCACCCGGGCAACGAAGGAGTGGCTTCGTAAGAAGCATTTCAAGGTCCTGGAGTGGCTTAGCCAGTCTCCAGATCTCAACCCCATAGAAAATCTTTGGAGGGAGTTGAAAGTCTGTGTTGCCCAGCGACAGCCCCAAAACATCACTGCTCTAGAGATCTGCATGGAGGAATGGGCCAAAATACCAGCAACAGTGTGTGAAAACCTTGTGAAGACTTACAGAAAACGTCTGACCTCTGTCATTGTCAACAAAGGGTATATAACAAAGTATTGAGATGAACTTTTGTTATTGACCAAATACTTATTTTACCAAGGAATTTACCAATTAATTCATTAAAAATCCTTCAATGTGATTTTCTGGATTTTTTTTTTTTCTTATTTTGTCTCTCATAGTTGAGGTATACCTATGATGAAAATTGGAGACCTCTCATCTTTTAAGTGGGAGCACTCACACAATTGGTGGCTGACTAAATACTTTTTTACCCCACTGTACCTCCCGGGTTCCAAGAACACCAAGCCCAATGTGCTCTCCAAACACTTTTCCCCTGACACGTTGGCGCCTGATCCGTACCCCATCATTCCACCCTCCTGCATTGTGGGCATGCTCTCCTGGGATATTAAAGAAAAGGTCAGGAGGGCGCAGGAGGACGAGCCCGACCCGGGCAGGGGGCCAGCGGGTAAGATGTATGTTCCCTCTGCAGACCGGGGCGAGGTGATTTATTGGCTGCACTCCTCTAAGCTCATGTGTCACCCCGGGATTGGTCACACCGCCACCCAACTTCAGAGGTCCTTCTGGTGGCCATCACTACGGAAGGACGTGAACGAGTTTGTCCGAGCCTGTCCCCAGTGTGCCACCGGCAAGTCGTCCTTGACCCCTTCCTCGGGCTTACTTCATCCTCTCTCTATCCCCAGCAGGCCCTGGTCCCACATGGCTTTGGACTTTGTGATTGGTATCCCCCCCCCCCCTCTGCTGGCCTCACTGTCATCCTCACGATTGTGGACAGGTTTTCAAAGGCAGCTCTCTTCGTCCCCCTCCAAGCTCCCTTAGGCCAAGGAGACAGCCAACCTGTTGGTCCTGCATGTGGTTCGCCTTCATGGGATCCCGACTGACATCGTCTCGGACCAGGGTCATCAGTTCATCTTCCAGGTGTGGCGTTCCTTTTGCAAAGCTATTTGGGCTACGGTCAGTTTGTCATCAGGCTACCATCCTCAGAGCAATGGACAATGTGAGCACACTAATCAGGAGATGGAGACAGCTGTGAGATGCGTAACAGCCTCAAACCCGGCCTCCTGGAACTCTTACCTACCTTGGATTGAGTACGCCCATAACTCGTCCATCTCTTCTCTTCAGCTACAGGCCTCTCGCCCTTCGAGGCATCACTGCGCTACCCCCCCCCCCCCCCATTTTCGGAACAGGAGGGGAAGATCGCTGTCCCTTCAATCCAGGCCCATTTAAAGTAATGTTGATGGCTATGGAGGATGACCAGAGCTGCTCTTTGCTGCACCGCAGGGTGCAACAGCGAGATCGCCAATTGCCACAGGACCACGGCTCTGCCTTACCAGGTGGGCCAGCAGGTACGGTTGTCAACCAAGAACATCAATCTCAAGACTGACTCTAAGAAAGTGTCCCAACACTTCATCGGTCCTTACCCCGTTACACAAATTATCAACCCAGTCACTGCCCGTCTGGCTGTCCCTCCTTCTCTCTGCATTTGTCCCACCTTTCATGTTTCCCAGGTCAAACCATTTGTTTTCAGTCCTCTGTGCCCTCCTCCAAGCCTCCGCCCCCTCCGATGATGGTTGATGGTGGTCCTGCCTACAGAGTCAGCCGCATCCTCAACGTCTGGCGCAGAGTGCTGGCCTCCAGTACCTGGTGGATTGGGAGGGGCATGGTCCTGAGATGGGGTCCTGGATGCACTCTTCCTTTGTCTTGGATCCTCAGTTCATTAGGGAGTTCGACCGCACTCACCCAGACAGGTTGGAACGGCTGCCGAGAAGCGTCCTGCAGGGGGGAGGTATTGTGGTGATCTGCGCCGTGCTGCCCTTTTTTCTCCCTGATTATCTTCACAGCTGCAGATGCACCTGCTTCTCCCAATTAAGCAGCCTTTATAAGGAGTGCTGCCCTTCCATCTGCATGGAGACATCTACGCTTCTCCAGGGAGAATCTTCTACATCTTTATTCTCCCTCATCTGCTTTTTGGGAAGTTTCGCCTTCCTGCCTACTCCAACTCCTGGAAGTCTCGCCTTCCTTTACCAGCGTTTCGATGCATGGGAGTTTCATCTCCCCAATGCAACTGTAACCATTATTTGGTTTGCTGCACTGTCTGCACCTGCTCTCCTCTCTCTCCTTCCCCTGTGCACAGGTGGACCACCCCGGCGGTGGACCTCTTCCTGATCCTGGCGGCGGACCTCTCAGCTGTGGGCTCCCTTCTCCACCATTGCGCCCTGCCTGTTTCTGCACTTATCCACAAACACCCAACACGCATCAGCATCAGCCGAGCCAGCGTGACTCAGTGGGCCGGTGAAGTATTGCTTTCTCATCTGAGTATTAACCATCGTCTCACCACTGTATGAATTGATTCACCTCTTCCTGTTCACCATGTCATTTTGGCCTCCTTCTTCATTCTGTGGGTGGTGCCACAGTCCAGTAAGCGGCTGCGGTTTTTTGATGATTACTATGTTATGCAGGCACATTTGTAACTATTATATTGATCATCGACAATGACTTTTGGGTTTATGCAACATGCTAAAAAATGTCAAAATCGTGCCATGAGCACTTTAAGAGAAAGAGTAACCACATCAAAACTAAGAGTTTGATTTGGAAAGGTATTTTTAAGGTTTTTTGGACCAACTAGAATGGCTTCAGTCTTATCTGAATTTAATAGCAGGAAATTACAAGTCATCTAAGATTTCCATTAAACAGACCTCTAACTTGGCTAATTGATTACTGTCATCTGGCTTCATTGACAGGTATAATTGTGTTCCATCTGCATAACAATTAAAATGTATACAGTGCTTTCTAATAATGTTGCCTAGCATAAGTATATATAAACTAAAAAGGATAGGGCCTAGCACAGATCCCTGTGGAACTCCGTGACTGAGCTTTGAGTTGGAAGAAAACTCATTATTGACATGAACAAATTGGAACCTGGAATCAGATAAATAAGATCTAAACCAATGCAATGAAGTTCCATGAAGTCCAACAAGGTGTTCTGATCAATCAAGTAAAATATTATGATCGATTGTACCAAAAGCTGCACTAAGGTCTAAAAGGACAAGTACAGAATTAAGTCCATTATCAGATGTGATAAGGAGGTCAATAGTGACCTTCACTAAAGCTGTTTCAATACTATGACAGATTCTTAACCCAGATTGAAACTCTGCAAATAAACCATTTCCCTGCAAATGGTCAAATAATTGCGTAGCAACAACTCTCCAAGATTTTTGAAATGAAAGGCAGATTAGAGATTGGTCTGTAGTTAGTTAAAACTCCTTGAGCCAGCATTGGCTTTTTTAGGTAAAGGTTTAATTACAGCAGTTTTATAAGCCTGTGGTACATGGTCTAATGTTAATGAAGAATTGACTATTTGATACAGTAACCTGGTAGGAATAGGGTCTAAAAGACAAGTTGAAAGCTTGGAAGAGGTAATTATTTTATCTACTCTAAAAGGTCAATTGGAGTAAACCCATCCAAACAGATATCGATTGAAGGAGTTGTAGTAGTTACTGTATTTAAGTTAACAGTGGGAAGAATCTGACTGATTTTATCTATGATAAATGAAATTTTATTATTGAAGAAGTTCATAAAGTCCTGACTAGTAAGCTCTAAGGGATTGCTAGGATTGACAGAGTCCTGACTCTTTGTCAGCCTGGCTACAGTGCTGAAAAGAAACCTGGGATTATTTTTGTTCTCTTCTATTAATGTTCAATAATAACTTGTTCTAGCTTTCCTAAGAGATTTTTTTATAAATTAGAAGATGATTTCTCCAAGTTAAATAGATTTTATCTACATTTAGTGGACTGCCATTTTCTTTCTAGTTGACGAGTCTTCTGTTTTAAGATACAAGTTTCTGTGTTAACCCAAGAAGTTAGAAATCTGATTAGACTTTTTCTTTTTTAAAGGGGCCACCATGTCTAGAGTCTGATGCAGAGAAGCTCTCACACCATCTACCATGCTATCAATTACAGAAGGAGCAAGCTGTCCATAGCTTATCTCTGTTGTGTTGACACATGACACAGAGGAAACAATCTGCTTAAATCTGGTAACAGCACCATCTGAGAGACATGTACTGTAGTAATATATTTTCTTAAGGAGCCAAATAGTCAGAAATTGTAAAATCAAATGTTAACAGATAATGGTCTGACAGTACAGGGTTATGAGGAGACACTACCAGATATTCTATTTCTATGCCATATGTCCGAACAATGTCCCACGTGTGGTGGAGATAATGGGTAGCATTTCCTGCTTTCTGAGAAAACCCCATCATTACATTAACTAGTAATTTGGAATGGTAAATTGTTGCTACTCCTCCTCCATGACCAGAACGCCTGGGATTTTGACAGTTTAAAGCGTACCTCTGGTGGTCGTGAAGATGCATTTAACTTGAAAACATTATGAATAAGTATTTCTTAATTTTGTAAATAATTCTTGCCAGCCATATACCACCAGACATATATTCAAATAGGACCTTGGCCATGGGCAGCCAATGAAAACTGTGGGCGCAGCCATGACACTTGCAGATGTGACGTCACTTCGTGGATAGGAAAACACAATAATAAGCGTTTCCCCGCGATTACGGTGCTGTTGTCCGTTGTTTTTGTTCTATTATGGCCGAATTTTCTGACTGTGCAGAAGAATTCAGGCGACATGGCTACATGTTTGAGCCAGAAAGGTCTTCTGAGGGTTAAAGTGACGAAGTGGTCCTCACACACAACGCAGTTTTGTCTGAAATTATTCATCTGTGCCCTGTTTCCGCTCCGATCTTCTGACAAGGTGAGCTGGGTTTGGGTACACAAAAAAAGTGTTTCTTTGTTTTTTTCGCTTATTATTCAGACATCCAAAGGCTTTACATTCCGCCATGTTGCGATATCCATATCGCATTGTATGTTTTTGTTTTAACAAGAGCACAGAGTGTCTGCTGCTCTGTATATAGTTTTAGAATCATCTTCCGTGTTGCGGCAGTTACGAGATCAGATGAGACAAGCCGCTGAATTTAAGCATTTATTTATTTATTTTCTTCTCGTTTCAGTTCTGCATTTAATATGAACCCTGAGTTTGAAATAAACGTTTGAATTTGAATTTGAATATCCCCGAAGCCGCTGCACATCCAGGTACTCAGATCGCAGTTTTAGAATCATCGTCATTTACGAGCTCAGATCAGAAAAGACGGCTCGCTGAATTTAAACATTTATTTATTTATTTTCTACTCGTTTTAGTTCTGCATTTAATATGAATCCTGAGTTTGAAATAAACGTTTGAATTTGAATATCCCCGAAGCCGCTCCACATCCGGGTACTCAGATCGCAGTTTTACAATCATCGGCATTTACGAGCTCAGATCAGAAAAGACGGCTCGCTGAATTTAAACATTTATTTATTTATTTTCTACTCGTTTTAGTTCTGCATTTAATATGAATCCTGAGTTTGAAATAAACGTTTGAATTTGAATATCCCCGAAGCCGCTCCACATCCGGGTACTCAGATCGCAGTTTTACAATCATCGGCATTTACGAGCTCAGATCAGAAAAGACGGCTCGCTGAATTTAAACATTTATTTATTTATTTTCTACTCGTTTTAGTTCTGCATTTAATATGAATCCTGAGTTTGAAATAAACGTTTGAATTTGAATATCCCCGAAGCCACTCCACATCCGGGTACTCGAGGCTCAGCCAATACTGATCCAGATCGCGGTGTCAACGAAATTACATCACAGGAAGCGTCCTGGAAGTCCATGTAGCCGCTAGTATGGCTGTACCCATGTTTTGCTGACATAGCTGAACCAGCAGATCAGCAATGGATTTATATCAAATTGCTTTGAACGTGAATTTCAACTTAAACTTGAACTAGAATGTGAGACAGGGGCTCAATATAATATCTTTTTTTTCATGACCACCATAGGTACGCTTTAAATAACCAGAGGGAGTTGATTCATTTAAACCAACATAATCCTCTTGCCCTAACCAAGGCTTTGTAAGGGATATTAAATCAATCTGATGGTCAAGGAAGAGATCATGGACTAGCAGAGACTTGGGAGTTAGAGACCTAATATTTAACAAACCGCATTTAATTTTTAAATTATGAGGAGGAACAGAGGCCAAGTTATTATATTTAGAGGCTTCATGTTTAATTTGAGTTTTACCAACTTTTTGTTTAATCACTTTGGGATGCATATACATTATATTTTTATTTACTTTGGAGGGAGCAGACAATGATTCTCTGATGAGGAAGACAGGGGCTAAGTTGAGGGGTGGTGGATGAAGAGGAGCTGCAGAGAGGAGTGTAAGACTGAGACTCTGCTTCCTGGTCCCAACTCTGAGTTGTCAAGGATTTGGAAATTTAGATAAAAATGATGCCACATTGTTAGATAAAAGAGACACACCCTCCAAAGTGAGATGTATGCCGTCTCATCTAATAAGACCAGGTTTTCCCCAAAATTAGTTCCAATTGTCTATGTAGCCCACATCGTTTGCAGGACACCACACAGACAGGCAGCGGTTGAAGGATGACACGTGGCTAAACATGTCATCACTGGTCAGATTGAGGAAGGGCCCAGAGCATACCACAGAGGCAGACGTTTTTGCAAAGCTACACACAGATTCCACAATAAGTTTTGTAACTTCCGAGTGCTGGAGTCGGATGTTGTTAATGCCGACGTGGATAACAATTGTGGAGTATTTGCAGTTACTTTTAGCTAGCATTTTCAAATTTGACTAGATGTCGCCTGCTCTGGCCCTGGGAATGCATTTGACTATGGCCGCTGGAGTCTCTAGGTTCATGTTTCTGACTATAGAGTCGCCAGTGGTCAGAGTTTTTTCCTCAGCGGGTGTGTCGCTGAGCGGGGAAAAACAATTAGAAACATGAACAGGTTGGTGGTGAACTGGGGCATGTGACTATGCTTCCTTCTCACCATCACCCACCCAGTCTCTCCTGGCTGCTCAGGAGAGGTGGAAGCCGGGGGACAGCTAACACCCCCTATGCTAGGGTGCTCCGCTGCAGCTAAGGGGAGTCCATCATTATTAACTGCCGCTGAGGGTGTTTCAATGCAATGGAACCGGGATTCTAAACCATACAACCTTGCTTTGAGCGCCTCAAAAAGACAGCAATTATTACATTTACCATTATCACTAAAACAGGCAGAGGCATAGCTAAACATCTGACACAGAGAGCACACCAGAGGAGACGGGGGGAAAAAGTGCTAGTAGACATAGCTAGTGGCTAACCCGAAGCTAACACAAACACCAACTAGAAAAGCATTCGGAGAACGCAGACCTCCGCCAAGCGCCACAGTTCCCCCCCCCCCCCCCCATACAGTGTTTGTGTGTACATTTTCAGATTCCTTGACCATGAAAACATATAACTAGCAATTGGATTCACAAGGATTAGTGGTTCAGTAGTAAAAGCATTACCTCCTTGGCGGAGGTAATAAACTGAAGTGTTGGTGTTGTGTCCATCTCCTTCATGTGCAAAGTCCCAGGCTTCGAGCGTTTTCATAGATCACTGAAAGCAGCACTGAGGGCTTCACTGACGGATGCAAATTGGGTAGACAGGTTGCCATGGGTTTTATTGGGTTTGCGCTCCGTGGAAAAAAAGAGGATTTGGAAGAAAGCTGGTTTTTGCGCAGCCCCTATGGCTGCCCGGGGAATTTCTGCCAAATAATCCCGCGCCAGACAGCTGCCCGTCTCAGCTTTTGCAGCGTAGCACAAACACAGGCACGCTGGCGGGCCCTGCCCACCACTGTTTTCCGCGTGCTTTTGTGCCTAAAACTTTGAAGAACGCGGAGTTTGTGTTCGTCAGACACGACGACCAGCACCCTCTATTGCCCCTGCACACATGTTGAAAATGGCCGTATCTCACAATGTTAAAGAATCCTTTAAAAAATTCCTGTATCCAGACGGTGATACGGATCATCCCCAAAATTTAATCAGTTCTTCCTTGTACCATTTCCAACAACGCCTGAAAGTTTCATCCAAATCCGTCCAAAACTTTTTGAGTTATCTTACAGACAGACAGACGCTGGCAAAAACATAACCTCCTGGCCTTCGGCCTGGTGGAGGTAATGAAAGGTGAACAGAAGGCTAAAGAGGGTGATTAGGTGACACTGAGTATGCACACAGGTGCAAAGGGCTTGTTAAAAGTGAGAGGTGATGGTAGCTGGAAAAAAGCAACTAAAATACAAGTAAAGGCAACAATCCTCAGGAGAGTGAGGAGAGCTAAGCACAGAGCCAACCACACCGACAGCCAGCAACACAGGGAGTGTATATGAAAGTGCACGCAAAATAAGTGTTTGCATGTGAGTGGTTTGTCATGGAACATACAAAGAGGGTGGCTGGTTGCAGCAATCCCTCGCCTCACCCCAGAAACCCTGAGCAGGGAAGGCAGCGCCACCAACCCCCGCACAGCACAAATGCTGAAGGTCAACAAGCCCCAGGAAAGCAAGGCATCTGCCACAGGAAGGATGGCCGAGAGAGGCCAGGCAGCTGGTGCGGCCAGTCCACGCCCCTGGGCCTGCCAACTGCCCACCCCCATAGCGTGGCCAACACCAGTCCCTGGGTCCCAGGAGGCCAGTGGCAAGGCTTCTCTATTAAGAATAAAAATAAATATACACCTGACCAATATACTGATGTCCCAGCTTTCTCCTAGCCAATATTTTCTAGATTCACTGAGTCACAGTCAAAAGGAGATCATTTGTGGGAGAAAAACGGTAAGACTTGACCATACAGTCAATGCAAATCCATTAAGATAAGATAAGCCTTTATTAGTCCCACAACAGGGAAATTCCAGGATTGCAACAGCACAGGGATAGCAACACTCAGAGCAACAATCAGAAGGCAAGAAAAAAACAAGCAAGCAAGAGCGGCTAATATACATATGTACATATTACTATAAAATAAATATATACACACACACACACACACAGACACACAGTGCAGAGCATTGTAGCTGGATGGAATAAATATATGAGTATATGAACACACAGTGCAGAGCATTGTAGCTAGATGGAATAAATATGTAAATATATAAACACCCACAGTACGGAGCATTGCAGCTAGGTGGAATAAATATGCAAGTATATAAACACACACAGTGCGGAGCAATGTAGCTAGATGGAATAATATGTAGATATATAAAAACACAGTGCGGAGCATTGTAGCTAGATGGAATAAATATGTAAATATATAAACACACACAGTGCAGAGCATTGTTGCTAGATGGGATGAAACAGCATAACCGTCTACTTAGTTATCCTACATGGTATGATTATGTGCCCATACATATTCTCACCCTCCATAGCGACCGGTATGTTCCTAGTTGTATGCCGGAGGGGACCATTGTGTAAGTCTATTGCATCTTTTGCATTCAAAAAACTATTAGTTTGTTACGTCTTTTTGCTATCTCTGCGAGCAGCCCTGCTTAGGTTGTACAGTCTGACAGCCGTTGGTAGGAAGGACCTACGAAACCTCTCGGTTGTGCACCTGGGATGATGTAGTCTGCTGCTAAATGAGCTCCTCAGTGCATCCAGTATGTCCTGCATAGGGTGGAACTCGGACTCCAGCAGAGATGACAGTTTAGCCACCGTCCTTCTCTCTCCTATCTCCTCCATCGGATCAAGGCGCTGCCCCAGGACAGAGCTAGCTTTCTTAATCAGTTTGTTCAGTCTCTTCCTATCGGCTGCAGTAATGCCACTGCCCCAGCAGACCACTCCAAAAGTGATGGCTGATGCCACCACCGTGTCATAGAATGACTTCAGCAGCGCCATTAGGACCCAAAAATCTAAAATTAGTTACAACTCACAATTTAGCTCAACAAGTGACCTTTTATTGTCATGAACCTCCTCGTGCGCTTTTATGCAGCGCACGGAGGATTAGAAGGAAGAATGGATTTAAGCACAGGATTTCACCACCACACATTTATTGAACACAAAAACTGACAGTTCCAAAATAACGACTGACAAAAAAGTAATTGTATGCACAGAACGGCTGACGCAATGAGTGTGCAGCGAGCTGACTACTGTGTACCATGGCCACAAACAAATAACACCAAAACACATAAGCTTGGGAGAACTGTGAGTCTTCTAGGAGGCTCGGCTGCATAAGGAGGACCAACTGGGCAACAGCCTAAGCGTAGCAGTAGTACCACAAAGAGAAACGCTACTAGTACAGTGTAGCAGCAAAACTGCACAGAGAAGCGCTACAGTTTACTCACAAAGCAGGAACTGTTCCAGGAGTCCAATTCTCCAGCAAGCAAACACATTCCCTCATTGACCATCATACGGCGATTAACAACCGTATGATAGTGCAATGGTCCAGCAGTGCTTGACTGGCAAAGGCTGCCTAAGTACAAGCACTGCTGGCACCACAAATTGGGCACACCTGGCTGAGGCACGGGAAAGACAATTACAGAGGGAGAATCAGCTGGCTTTCAAAGAGAGGGTGTGTGTGATCAGACCGGTGAGTGTTAGACAACGCCCACAAGAATGTGGGTCAAAGAGGCTGCCTAACAGCCACCAGCCAGAGCGGTGGCTACAGGCATGGAAAAAAAAAAAAAAGAACACAGACATAAAAACAACAAGAACTCAAAAGATAACAGTACATAATAAACCCGATACCTGAGCCACAGAACGGTCAGAACAGAGCCTACAGGAAACCACCGGCTCGGTTTGTGACAGAGCCCCCCCTTCTAGGGGTGGATTCTAGACACCCACCGTAACATCCAAGGAAAGGAACACCTCCCCCCCCCCCAACCAAGCCCATCAGGAACAACAACATGAACCCGGGTGGGAGGTAGGGGGAACAGGAAAGGAGGGGACACAGTACCCCACCCAGGGCCCACAATTAACCCCCCAGGTCCAAAGGCATGGAGGCTCGGGAGGCCACCCAGAGTCCCAGGCCCAGCAGGCAGTCCGACGAACAGAGTCCAGTGGCCTGCCGGAAAACACAGGCCATCTGGCCCAGAGACTCAGTCCCTCGGGCGGTCAGCCAGCGCTGTTAAGCCACCAGGGCTGGCGGGATGAAGCAGGAGGCAGCCTGCCCACTGGAAGACTCCCTGGTGTGTGACCTGACCGAAGGGAGGGACCCCCCACGGCATCCGACAGGGAGGAGAAGGGGGCCACGGCGTCCTCAGGCTGACCCGCAGCATCCTTGGTGGTCCCGACTTGGGACACCGTCACACCCTCGGTGGACCCGGACTGGCCAACGTTGCACCTTTGGTGGACCCCGACTGAGCCAACACTGCACCCCCGGTGGCTCCTGGCTGGAGCTCTGCAGCACCCCCTGTGGACTCCAGCTGGAGCTCAGCCGCACCCTCAGTGGGCCCCGACCGGGCCAACGTTGCACCCTCAGTGGGCCCCAACCGGGCCAATGTCGCACCCTCAGTGGGCCCCGACCGGGCCAATGCTGCACCCTCGTTGGACCCCGCGCCGAAGCGTGGCGTCCATGATGGGTCCGAGCAGGAGCGCAGCACCTACGTCAGGCTGATCTTGGGGTACAGCCCCCACGAGGGTCCAAAGCCAGCGTGCTGCACCCACGGAGATACAGCCTGCAGAGGGACCCATACGACAGCCTCAGGCAGCAGGGGAGCTGGACCCACGATGTCGTCAAGCGACGAACCTGGTTCCAAGGTGACCCCTAGTGATGATGGCTCCTCTCCGGTGACCCTAGAAGGAAACTCAGGAGCGGGAGAAGAAACCAGGTTATTATGGTCGTTGGCAGCGGCGGAGTCTGGCGAAGGGGGTTCAGAAGCAGCTACGCGCTGCACCTGACTCTCCTCACCAAGAGCTAGACAAAATCTCTCTAAAACTGACATTAGAAACACGAGAGAGAAAACTTGCGTGAGCTCGAGCTCCACCACCATCCAGGACTCCTTCGATCCTGATGATTAAGACTTGGGTCCAGCCTCCAGGAGGTCCAGCTCAGGCTCCTAATCTGCTGCGGTCGCCTCCACAGCTGGCAAGATGATAGTGGCAGTCCTACAGTCCTCAGATGAAATACCCCCCCCCCCCCCCCCCCGGAGATGAATCCAGTGAGGAGGCTGAGGGCTGGCTCCATGCAGGCTCTGGAACAGGATCCCCCAGGGCCTCAGGCTCCTCCATCATCTCGCAGCTAGGTTCCAGGGCCGACAGACATTCAGGAACAATTGGAGGAGACACGGAGAGGGAAAGAAAAGAATTAATGTTTGCAGCTGGAGGAGAAGACCCAGCGGACTGCTGAAACTGGGCCTCCCCCTAGGGAGAAAGGCTAGATTCAGTGTAATTAGATGGTATAGAATGAAACATTACTTGCCTGTCATCCCTGTACTTGATGTTCCCAGCTGCAGGCGGCAGACAGTCATCTCTTTCCATGTCAGAGGTGACGTGGGCCCCTTCAAAGGCTTGTGGAGGAGCTATCTCCACGACGACAGAGGTGGTTGTTCCCGGGGTGACCTCAGCGGACCTCACGGCAACTGAAGGGAAGAGGGCTGCCGAAGAGGGCTTCTCCCGGTGTTTCCTTGCAGGATGACACCGTCTTTGGGATGCTGGAGAGGCGCAGCCCGACGCTGGCGAAGCAGGAGAGGGAACGGCTGAACTGCGGGGGAACTGCAGGCTGTGGAGCGCATTCTTGCTTAGGCTCTGTGAGGAATGCTGCTCTTCCTACACCAGGGAACTCCCACTGACTCGTGTAGACCAAGGCAATCAAGTCTGTGTACTGAGGGTTATTCCAGAGTCCCGGAGAGGCCTCCAGAATACCCTCCACTTTGCCATCGGACTGCGGGCTTTGAGGGCCTCCTCCATGAAGTCCCGAATGAAGAGCGCCGTCCATTCCTCCTCCACCGTGGGACTCCCCGCCGATCCTCGGCCGGTATGGGAGCGGCGTGTCGAAGGTATCGTGGGCAACACAAGTGGGTGAGGAAAAAATGTTCAAAAAGAGAAAAAAGGCAATGCATGGGCGAACCCTGCTAAATCCTGTCAGGCTTGACCATTCTGTCATGAACCTCCTCGTGTGCTTTCACGCAGCACACAGAGGAGGAGAAGGAAGCATGGATTTACGTGAAGGATTTCACACATATGTTGAACACAAAAACCGACAGTTCCATAATAACGACTGACAAAAAGGTAATTGTATGCACAAAACGGCTGATGCAATGAGTGTGCAGCGGGCTGAACACTGTGCACCATGGCCACAAACAAATAACACCAAAACACTTATAAGTTCGGGAGAACTGTGAGTCTGATAGGGAGGACCAACTGAGCAACAGCCTAAGTGTAGCAGTAGTACCACAAAGAGAAACGATACCAGTCCAGTGTAGCAGCAAAACTGCACAGAGAAACGCTACAGTTGACTCACGAAGCAGGAACTGTCCCAGGAGTCCAATTCTCCAGCAAGCAAACACAATCCCTCGTTGACTCTGACCGTCATACGGCAATTAACGACCATATGATAGCGCAATGGTCCAGCAGTGCTCGACTGGCAAAGGCCGCCTAAGTACAAACACTGCTGGCACCACAAATTGGGCACACCTGGCCGAGGCACGGGAAAGACAATTACCGAGGGAGAATCAGCTGGTTTTCAAAGAGAGAGGGGGTGTGGTCAGACTGGAAAGTGTTGGACAACGCCCACAAGAATGTGGGTCAAAGAGGTTGCCTAACAGCTGCCGGCCAGAGTGGTGGCTACAGGCATGAAAAAAAAAAAAAAAAGAACACAGACATAAAAACAACAAGAACTCAAAAGATAACACAATACATAATAAACCCAATACCTGAGCCACAGAGAACGGTCAGAACCGAGCCTACAGGAAAACACAGGCTCACTTCGTGACATTTTATGTCACATACATGAAGAACCTTAAGACAACAAATTGGTATTAAATGACAGAAGAATGATCATGCTGATTCATCATTAACAGGCACGTGCACAGATAGACCTTAGGTGGTGCTCTCACACCCGTCCCTTTGCCTTCTGTCCTCTGACGTTGCAACACTCCGCTATTAAATAGGGATTATTACAAAAAAAAAAAAACGGGTTTGAAATGATTTCACTATAGACAAGCCAATATGATTTTTAATGGGTGGCTATTGAAACTCAAGGTGAACCAGTGATATTTACACAACAGATAATTTGCTTAGAAATTATCCACTCCCCAAACTGTTTTAAACCAAACACAAGTTTCATACACAATGTTCAGTCCTTTTCTTATAACCAACCACCGGCCGCCCCCCCCCCCCAAAAAAAGAGTCCAAATAATATCCCCCCAAAAATAACAGGACATCACTGTCCTGAAAGATTAAAAAAAAAAAACAAAAACCCAGCTTTCCACTGGAGCTACACAGGATCTCATCCAATATAGCGGTTCCCTGGGTGAAGATGGTGATATGGATTATCTTTTGGACGGCGCCAATGTAGACAGCAGTGAGTCGTCTCCCGTATCCCATCACCTGGAATCATCCGACGAACAGAGCCCTAAAACCACAAATAGCCCAAAAGCTTCACACACTCCCCACCATTCAAAAGACTCACTCAGCCCTAAGGCAGCTTCAAGTCCAAAAGGCACATTCACAGTAGTATCACAAATACTGATGGTACTAAAGGGTTAACCAAAGTAGCTTAAGCTGTGCTGGGGAGATTTGTCAAATATCACAGTGTTTAAATACGTCTCAGCCTCAACAGCTGCCAGTGGGACGACTTACAGAATGTATTAGATATTCAGAGATGCTGTTGTTCACAGATCTGGAGTCAGGCATGCTGAGACCACAGGAACCGATCACAGTGCTCCAGGATCGTCTGGATCATTGCCCTCTGCCTCTTCTCAGTGACTCTCAGCAGCTCACAGACCAGTCTGGCATGGGTTGACAGGACCAGCGGTACTCCACAATCCTCCAGAATGGCCAGGGCTCTGTCAGGCCCGGCTACTCGAGCCAGCATGGGGGTCAGATTCTCTGGGTTGATCTTTTCTTCAAAGTCTGCTGAGTCAATGGACAAATTGGTCCCATTTACTCCTGTGTACTGGTCAAACTCGGCCACACTGCTACACTTTTGTGACAGCTTGATCAACAGTTTCCACTCATCCAGTCACCACAAAAGAAAACCTTGAGCTCAGGTAAAGTGCAGTTCGTAAATGAGAAGAGAAAAAATAGGAACACTCTCACCGGCTTGCAGCCCTGTCGCCCCTCAGTCCGGGTACGCCGTGGGTTCCTGCTATTCCCAGCGTCAAGCTTCCTGTGCAAAACCAACTCCACATTCACTGGAGTGGATAAGCCAACTCCCACAGCTCTCCCGTAGCCTCCCTGCGGTCAGGCACTCCTCTGGCTCCTCCAGTTGTCTCTCTGTGGCCTGCAGGATAAACTAACACAGGATTAATTTTTGAGCAGGAATGTGAGCTTTCTGCATCACCACAAATTTCTGTGCATCTAGACGTGACTAGTGTGCATTCATAATCATGTGACTTCTTGCCATGGTCTGTCTCAGCTTCATGAGGTTCTATGGGAGGAGGAGAGGGGCCATGTAGTGTTGCTACATGTCTATCACTACCGCAGTCAGAGCACTGGATTGACTGTTTACAGTCTTTTGCCAGATGCTGAGTGGATCCACAACACTTAAAGCAAATGCGATTCTCTTTCAAGAACAGTTTGCGTTCTTCTATTGGTTTCACTCTAAACGTTTTACATTTCTTTAATAAATGTGGCTTTCTGTGTATGGGACATTGTTTATCTGGGCTTTCCGTTCTTTTGTCTGTGCGGTTACCTTTAGTTGCAGGTGAAACTGGTGGGATGTCCATTTTGTGGACACTGAGATGCTTACTGGTGAACTTGGGGGCTTTTTCAACTCCGGCGTTCATGTGGGCCGGTGGAGAGAAACTGAAATTTGGGTCGTTTCTTATTTTGGCCTGTTGTCTGATGTAACTGGAGAAAAAGCTGAAAGGAGGGAAGGCAACCTTGTGTATTTCTTTGTATTTGGCACCTGCTGCAATCCACTTCTCCTGTAGGCTGTGGGACAGTTTCTCTACAACAGGATTCACTCCATGGGCTGTATCCAGGTATGAGAGCCCAGGTAAGTATCCACCATCCTTTGCACATTCAATTTCCTGTAGAATGTCACCAAGTTCTCTCAGCTTGAGTGTGTCTTTGTTGCTGAATTTGGGAAAATGATCAAGCTTTTTTAACAGTGCGTTTTCTACCATTTCAGGTGACCCATAACACTCTTCTAGCCTTTCCCAGACTAAGTTAAGGGCTGCATTTGGGTTGAAGACATGTGCAGAGTTGATCCTCTTTGCTTGATCTGCTGATTCTGTGCCGAGCCATTTTATCATCAAATCTAATTGCTCATGATGTGAGAGACTGAGGTCATTTTTACCATTCTGGAAAGATACCTTCCATGCCCAATAATTCTCTGGGATGTCATCAAACTGTAGGAGTCCTGTGCTCAACATTTCCCAGCGTATGAGATATTTAGCCAGATCCTGAGTGCCTTGTGCTTCTGCGCAATGTGTTGCAGGGGCATAATAGGGTTGTATTGTTGGAGGATTAATAGTCTGTGTAGCTCCATGCTCCTCCTCAATGTTGATGTTGGCCTGACTCTTGCCGTCTACAACATTAGATGGGATGAATGGTACATTTGTGGCCATTTCAAACTGTTCACATTGGATCTTAGAGGAGGCGGCTGGATCAGTTTTGAAAGGAATTTCCTCAAAGCGCATATCAGAGTGTTTCTGTACATACTCAGATGTGTGTTGTGCTGAGCTAACTGGCAAGTCCATTAATACTTGACTAAGTTCATTTCTTGCACATTGCTCTGCTTCTTCATAGGCCGCAGCTTCAGCTTCTGCAGCTGCAGTAGCCTTCTGATAGTTCAGAATGTGCATATGTGCTTCAAGATTAGCTTTCTGTTTGATGAGAGTTGCTTCTTTCTCTGAAAAAGCTAATTTAGCTCATGCAGCATTTGCTTTAGCTCTAGCTTTTATGGCTGAGGAGGTAGCTGAAGAAGCCTTGCTTGACTTAGAGCTACGTGAATATAGCAAGCTACCTTGTACAGATGTAGCCAAGGGAGTTTTGTGTTCCGTCTCCATAACCTCCCTTCTGGGTTGGGGAGTCGGCTGGTACTGTGTTCCTGACCAGAGGCTCATTCGCTGCTTATTGCTTTGTTTATTGTGCCCGCTGCGCCGTAGTCCTTTTACTTTACTGCCCTCCCATCGAGCTTCCTAGTTGTTGACTGGTAGACAGCATGCTAACACGTGTGGTGCAGGCCTCAATGATGACAAGATGTCTCCTTTTATCTCGTTTATTGTTGCGGCACCACAAGGAACTTAACGTGATGTACATTTGTTCTATTCCGTTCCTACATCCGTTCCTACAATCGTTCCTACATCCATGTAAAACTGAAACAAAGTAAAACACATATACGCCATTAATAATATGGTCACCGTGTCTAGCTTAGCACATGTTAGCATTAGCTCCAACCTAGCTTGTTAACACTGTTGACAACGAACTAAAAGGTAACTTAAAATACACCAATGTAACTGTGCGGTTCTCATTGTAATAGTTAACGCTGTCAAATCATATAGCCTACTCACGGACTAATGATGTCCAAGGTGACAATAGTTAACAACATTCACAGCGTTCACACATTGGACTGAACCTCAGACCGGTCTTCTGTTATATGGTTACTGCGCATGTGCAACACTTTGTGTATCAGTTCAAAACAATACTTTCATTAAACCACTAGAGGGCGCCAAGCTCACTTACATGAAACAATGTAATGAGAACTACTCAACTCAAATTAGAAATGCAGAATACCACCTATAATTATTGGTTACTTTAGTGACTAGAGTGGGTGAAGCCAATGACCTCAACTGTCCCAAAAGTCTCTCCTATACCAGTTACTACAGTGACTACAGGGGTGGTGGAGCCATTTACTTCATCTGTAAGAATTGGTTACTATAGAGTGGTGGAGTCAAAGGCCTCACCTGTAATAATCAGTTTCTATAGTTATGACAAGGGGGTGGAGCCAATTACCTTACCTGTAATAAGAAGGTAAGGTAATTGGAAATGATAAGGTAATTGGTAAGGTAATTGGTAAGGAAATGATTACTTGTAATACCTAGAATCTCCAAAAGTACAATGGGAGGCAGAGCCTTCAGTTATCAAGCTCCTCTCCTGTGGAATCAGCTGCCAATCTGGATTCGGGAGTCAGACTCGATCTCTGTTTTTAAGAATAGGGCTAAAACCTACCTTTTTGATATAGCCTACAATTAGGGAGGGATCATGTGTTTCTGAACCCTCCCTTAGTTATGCTGCTAATAGGTTTAGTCAGCCGGGGGACCTCCAGTAATGCACGGGGCCTCACTCCTTTCCTCACTCTCTATGAAATATATATATATTTTTTTTTTGTTGTTTTTGCTGGTCATTAACATCTGTTTGTTCTCTCCCATAGATTGAGTCCCCATCGTGCTGTTTGCTCTCTACATGTCTGTTCTTTTCTTCTTCTCTATCCCCTCTCCCCCCAGCCAGTTGCAGCAGATGACTGCCCCTCCCTGAGCCTGGTTCTGCTGGAGGTTTCTTCCTGTTAAAAGGGAGTTTTTCCTCTCCACCGTCGCCAAGTGCTTGCTCACAGGGGATCGCTTGATTGCTGGGGTCTTTCTGCAACTGTGGGGGTTCCCCCCTACAGTTGATAGTGCTATGAGATGACTGTTGTTGTGAAATGGTGCTATATAAATAAAGTTGAATTGAATTGAAGTTACAATAGTTTTGACAGGGGGTGGAGTCAGTGACCTCAGCTGTAATAATCATTTAATAGATTTACAACAGGGGGTGGAGCCAATGACCTCACCTGTAATATTGAGTTACAATAGTTATGACAGAGGGTGGTGTCAGTGACCTAACTTGTAATAATCAGTTACTATAGTTACTATGGGGGGTGGAGTCATTGACCTCACCTGTAATAATCAGTCAATATATTTACTACAAGGGGGAAGAGGAAATGACCTCCCCTGTAATAATCAGATACTATAATGACTAAAGGGAGTGGAGCCAATGACCTCACCTGTAATAACTGGACATGATAGTTAGACTTAGACTTAACCTCTTGCACTCCGGGATACCGCAGGCGGTCACGTCTCTGCGTCCTGGTGCGTCCTATTTTTTACTGTAGTGTTCGCCAGTCTTTTTTTATTACTACTGTTCTTACTTGTTTTGAAATATCGTTCGCCAAAACCGCAATCATGGAATCATGTTTTGACCAGGTCGCGTGACCAGAACGAGTCGTAACAAGCGGACCAGCGTCATGTTCGTCTGACAATGAGGAACAGATGTTCGCCAACGACACTGCTATTGTGGACAGGTAAGTGTTATAAGCTAAATTATTCTTTATCACTGAAAATAGTAATAAAAATGACTTTTGACCAATCGGTAAATTACAACGGTGCGTCATCGCCACATGATGGACCGTTGACGGACCGTTTTTTTGTGCGCCGAGCTCCTCTGTAGCGAGGGGGGGGAGGAGTTGTTATCCTCTACATTGCAGATGTCGGGCTGCACGGTGGCGCAGTGGTTAGCACTGCGGCAGCACAGTTTACCCTTGGCCGGGGGATTGTGGGGATCGTGGGTTCGATCCCAGCCCCCGACCAACAGTGATCTGTGTGGAGTTTGCATGTTCTCCCCGTGTTGCGTGGGTTTACTCCGGGATTTCTCCGGTTTCCTCCCACATGCCAAAAACATGCATGTTAGGTTAATTGGCTGTTCTAAATTGTCCCTAGATATCTGTTTCCTATAGGCCCTTAGAATAGAGGGTTAGTATTAATGAAAGCGCTTTGAGTGGTCTTTGTGACTAGAAAAGCGCTATATAAGTGCAGGTTAGTTAGTTAGTTAGTTAGATATTTTAGTATAATTTTTATTGCACTGTAGGTTATTTTTTCTTGTAAAAAAAAAGGCCACACATTTTTTACGTGGCATGCTTCTTTGTGTGTGGGGGGCTTGTTTGTTCATTCATTCATTCATTCATGAATGAATAAACACCCCCCCCACACACACACACACAGCCCTGAGTATCACCTTTCATTAGAGCCCAACATCAAGCTTCTATGTTGAATCATTCAAAAGTTAGACGTTTTTCCAAACTGTGCCATTTGGCACAATTTGGCACAGTTCAAAAACGCCTGGGAACAGGCTGAGAAAAAAAGCTGTGTAATATATTCACTTTTTGTGGTATTGTTACAAAATTTTGACCTCAGCTTGATAACTCTTGGTTCTACATTTCTGTTGCATTTTCCAGCCTGTATCTGACAGCAGTGTGTTATTTGCAAGCATTTGTATCTAAAAAAAAAAACACCTAGGCAAACTTTATTTTCTTCAAGTTCAGTATGTTTAGATGACTGTCACTCAGTGGCAGGAGCATTTAGAGAGATTATGACTGTTTTGCCAAAAAATTCAAAGTGTTTTCTTTTAAATGAGACCAACCTCATGAGGATGCTGCAAAGGGTTGAAGAACAGTGACATAATATTCGGCCCAGGAAACCTGCACGCAGGCTCAGGTAGATTTAAAAGCTTTATTTCAGCCAATAAAACATGCTTGGATGCATATGTGCGATATGTGTTGTGGGTGGAAGATGAAGGCAGGGACAGAGCGGCATGCCGTGCAGCCAGGCAACCCTATGGAGGAGACGAGAGCAGGGAGTTAGCTGGGCAAACCACACAGGTGAGTAACAAAGCAATGTGCTTACTTGCAGTAACCAAGGTGGCTGGCATTGGCAAGATCCCAAGCCTGGGAGATAGCGTCCTGCTGTGCGTCCAAGGAGGAGAGGTGTAGCAGGGGAACGATGAAGACGAAGGAGAGGATGTCCGCCGCCGGGGAATCCACCTGTGCACAGGGGAAGGCTGAGAGGACAGGTGAGAATAATAGACAGCTTACGTGTCGTTGAGATGATCAGCAGGCCTGGAGGAAGGAATCTGCTGAGGGTTAGAGCACAAAGGAAGACAGACGGCTCTAGGCCGATGCTCAGGGTGAGGTGGAATAAATAGTTGTGTGCTAATGAGGAGCAGGTTTACGCGCAGCTGAGGTGGATGCCCGTGAGCTGCGAGTGGTGACAGTACTCCCCCCTCTAACAGCACCTCCTGGCGCTGGCTTACCTGGGTGCGCCCGGTGAAACTCCGCGATGAGATCTTGATCCAGCACCCACGAAGAGCGCACCCAGGACCTCCACTCCGGCCCATAACCCTCCCAATCCACCAGATATTTTAGTCCACGACCTCTGCGCCGGGAGTCCAAGATGGCAGTAACACCCCACGCCGGGTCACCGATCATCCTAGGAGCGGGCGGCGACCTAGGAGGAGGGCAGAGTGGATGGGAGAGAACAGGCTTCACTTTAGACACGTGGAAGGTGGGACACACATGTAGGGAGGGAGGGAGGGCCAAACGCACAGCCACCGGGTTGACAATTTTGGTGATAATGAAGGGACCGAGAAACCGCGGAGCCAGTTTCCTCTTCTCGGCCTTGAGGTTGATGTCTTGGGATGAGAGCCAAACCCATTGCCCCACCTGGTAATCAGGGGCTGGCCTCCTGTGGCGATTGGCGGTGGAACTGTTGCGCGCCGCTGTGTGTAAAAGTGCTCCCCTCGTCTTAGTCCACACACTCCGGCAGCGTCTTATATGTGCCAGGACAGATGGAACAGCCAACTCACCCTCCTGCTCGGGAAACAAGGGGGGATCGTACCCCAAGGACGCCTTGAAGGGAGATACACCTGTAGCCGAAGACCGCACCGTGTTGTGGGCATATTCCACCCAGGCCAAGTAGGAGCTCCAGGAAGATGGATTAGAGGAGGTCACACAGCGCAGAGCAGCCTCCAGCTCCTGGTTTGTGCGCTCACATTGTCCGTGGACTGGGGGTGGTGACCAGAGGTGAGACTAACCGTGTCCCCCAAGGCATTGCAAAAGCACCTCCATACCTGGGAGACAAACTGAGGGCCCCGATCTGATGCGACGTCCAGCGGAATCCCGTGCAGTCTGACAACATGTTGGACAAGGAGGTCAGCCGTCTCACGTGCCGAAGGGAGACCCCGAAGAGGCACAAAATGGGCGGCCTTAGAGAATCGATCCACAATTGTCAGAACTGTGTCATAGGTGTTGGAGACTGGGAGACAGGTGACGAAGTCAAGGGCGATGTGCGACCAGGGCCTGCCCGGGACCGGCAGGGGCTGGAGCAGACCCGCGCGTGGAGAGTTTTGAGACTTGCCGGTAGCACACTGGGGGCAAGCCCGGACGTAGTTGGTGACGTCCTTCTGGAGACCCGGCCACCAGAACGAGTGTTGCAGAAGATTCACCAGATGGAAGATGCCAGGATGACAGGCGAGCTTGGAGGTATGGACCCAGTTAATGACCTCTTCTCGAACTGCTGAAGGAAGGAAGAGCCTCCCTTCTGGACCACCGCCAGGGTCCGGTTCGGTGTCCTGTGCCCTTTGGATCTTGTCCCTGATGGACCAGGAAACCGCCCCCACAACGCACGAGCTGGGAAGGATGGTGTGGTCCGACTCCTCCGGATCCTCAGGGGCAAACTGCCTGGACAGGGCATCGGGCAACCCATTCTTCGAGCCTGGATGGTACGTGATGGTGAACTGAAACCGAGCAAAGAATAGAGACCAGCACGCCTGGCGGGCATTCAGGCGCTGCGCTGACCTCAAATACTCAAGGTTCTTGTGGTCCGTTCAGACCACAAAAGGCTGAGCTACCCCCTCCAACCAGTGACGCCACTCCAGCAGCGCGAGCTTGACAGCAAGGAGTTCCCTGTCGCCGATGTCATAATTACGTTCCACTGCAGACAACCGTCGGGAGAAGGCGGCGCCGGGCCACTTGACTCCGTCCACTGGCGAGCGCTGAGAGAGCACCACCCCCACCCCCGTTTCAGAAGCATCGACCTCCACCAAGCACTACAGCGTGGGGTCGACCTGGGTCAGGACCCGGGAGGACGAGAACTTCGCCTGGAGGGTCTTGAAGGTGGCGGCTGCCTCCTCGGACCACTGGAAGGGCACCTTTGAAGTGATGCGAGTCAGGGGGGTGACAATGGCGCCGAAGTTGGGGACGGAGTGACGGTAGAAGTTAGCGAAGCCAATGAACTGCTGTACCTGCTTCCTGGAGGTAGGCGTGGGCCACTCGACCACCGCTTTGACCTTAGTGGGGTCGGGGAGTATCTGATTGTGCGAGATAACAAACCCCAGGAAGGAGGTGGTCCGGGCGTAGAACTCGCACTTTTCCGCCTTTATGTAAAGTCTGTTCTCCAGCAGCCGTTGCAGGACCCGCCTCACATGAGCCTGGTGCTCCTCCCGTGACCTGGAGAAGATGATTATATCGTCCACATACACGAAGACAAAGACCCCCAGGAAATCTCGTAGGACGTCGTTTATGAGCCGCTGGAAGACGGCAGGTGCGTTGGTGAGCCCAAACAGCATCACAAGGTACTCGAAGTGATTGCTGGGCGTCCTGAAAGCCGTCTTCCACTCATCACCCTCCCGGATCCGAATGAGATGGTAAGCGCTGCGGAGATCTAGTTTCGTGAACCAGGTCACCCCCTGGAGGGAATGGAAGGCGGTGTCCATCAGCGGCAAGGTGTAACGATCCTTAATGGTAATATCATTCAGCGCTCTGAAGTCAATGCAGGGACAAAGGGACCCATCTGTAGAAGAGCTGGAAATAACGAGGCGGTTTTGTATCACAAAAGCAGAGTCTTTAATGAACAACTCTTCTATCTTGTCTCATCATGGTGCAGAGCTTGGCAGAAGGCAAAGAGGAAGAATTCTGCCCAGCTTGCTGGTTAAATACAGGCACACATCCAAGACATGCAAAACACAAGCTGAAATCCCCCGTTATCTAAATCCCCATTAGTCCTGTTAACTCCTCCCTCCGTCTTGGGAGGTGATGGGAAAACCTCTCCTCGCCTAAGGGGGTGAAGGTGTCAAGTCTGTTGCCATGGCGTCCTGTCATTGGTCTTCACACGGTGGTGAGATTCCTTTGTCCTTTCAGAGGTGTGAAATTCCTTTGCATATGTTGCCCCACACATTTCCACATGCTCTAACGTATGCAGGTGTAATATAAATGTGTTTTTAATGTGTGCCCTGATTTGTTTCTCAGTTGTTTTTAATATGTTTTAACAATCCAGTTCTCTTCCCATGATGGATTTATCTTAAGGCACACCATGGCCTGGGCAGTATGACCTAAGAAACTGTTACTCCTTACAGCTGTTACTCCTTCCAACTATGCTTATGAAACAAAGGCGCCTTTATTCCTCATGTGTATATGTGTGTGTGTGAAATGGAGCAGGTGTTCGTGTATGTTTTGGGAGCCGGGCAAGGAGTTGTCTGGGGGCTGGGACTGGCCCTCCCCGCTCCCCATGCAACTCTGAGAATGTGGGAGGGAGGCTTACTCGGAACAGAGATGGCCACTCTGTCCTGCACATAGCCTTTCCTTTAAAAACAGGGGTTTTCCCTCAATACGGCAGAGTCTGCTGTGAGTTTTTTGCGCAAAACGTCCAGCTGAGAAATCAACGCTCTTTCTAGACTGCCGGCTCTCCAGTCATCTGTATCATTGGTAAGAGCTAATGGAATGACATGAAATGCATTAATCCTTGTGTGAAGGAGATGTGTGACATGCAATGATTTCTCTGTGTGTAGAGGAGATGTGTTCTGTGGGGAATAAAAGATACAGTTTATTCTAGCAGTCTGTCTCAGTGTGAATTCCTTTCCTGTGTGCCGACTCCTCACGAACCTGTCTAAATATTTTCATAAAACATTTTGGCGTCACGAACAGGATTCGAAATTTAAAAAAAAAGGTAAAGAGGAGCTGTGCATAGGAAAGTCATGTTTAAGAAAAGAATTAAACAGAGTGCAGCTGGGGGCTCTCCCAGCTATTGTGCTGGTGATTGTGCTGTTATCCCAGGCTGGGATGGCTCATGGGAACAGGTTGGTGTGTGTTTAGCGGATGGTGGTGGAAGATCAGAGCCATGGGCAGATCTGGTAGGGGATGGGTCGCCTTCGGTGGTGTTTAGGTGTCTTCGGGGAATTGAAGTTGCCCCGAAAGCACCGCTGAGTGGAATTCAGCGGCGAATGTGGTGTTGTGTGGGCGGCTGTTCTCTCTCTCCCATCAGCAAGGGGAGGGGCGAGCAGCGCTCTCTCTCTCTCTCTGTTCCTCGCTCTCCCAAAGGGGGCGGGTGAGGGATAGTGCTCTCTCTCTCTCTCTCTCTCTCTCTCTCTCTCTCTCTCTCTCTCTCTCTCTCTCTCTCTCTCTCTCTGTTCCTCGCTCTCCCAAAGGGGGCGGGCGAGGGATAGTTCTCTCTCTCTCTCTCTCTCTCCTTTTGCCTCAGGGGCGGGGGAGAGGCAGATTTGGCCTCTAGGGAAAAAAAAAACAGAAGGTGAATTTTTTGTTCAGCTGAAGTGAAGAATGCAAGAGGCGGGGCTGCCTGCCTCACAAGGCTTGGGAGATGCTGGGTTGCATAAAGGAAATATAAAAAACAATAGGATTCAACAGTGACTCAAATGCTCTAAATTTAAACAAAGAGGACAGTTTGACCCAGTTTTTAATGGATTTGGAACAAAGCAGAAGCCCTCCACAACCGTTATATTGATGGAGTGGTCAGAGCAATGTCAGTGGAAAGGCAATCCACTGTGGATTTGGCCCGGTGGGCCCATGAAAAGAGTGGACATTGGGGAATTCAAGCTACCACCCAATGGGCCAGGGATAGAGGCATTGATTTAAAAACTGATGATGTAAAGACAGCCATTGAACAGTGTGAGGCCTGTCAGCATCACAGAAGAGGTGTCCCACAACATCTCACTGGACATATACAAAGGGGAAAGAGTCCAGGACAAATCTGGCAAATGGATTTTATTGGTCCTCTTCCAGAGTCACAACGATGTAAATATGTATGCACGGCTGTGGATATATTTTCGGGTGTGGTAGTGGCACACCCAGCCAAAGTGGCTAATCAGAAGGCCACGCTGGCCTGTGTGGAACTAATTGAAAGGTTCTATGGGCTACCTGTACAGATTCAAACTGACAACGGGACCCATTTCACCGGAAACCTGGTGAAAGATTGGGCCAAACACAATCATGTGGAATGGATCTATCACGTTCCATATCATCCCCAAGCTGCGGGTTTAATTGAAAGAATGAATGGGTTGTTGAAAGCCACCTTGAAAAAAGGAGGGATAAACAATAGTTTGGAAGGGTGGAAAAAACGCTTACCACAAGCGCTGAAACAGCTAAACAATAGACCCATTGCACCTGGTACAACGCCACTGAACCGAATGATCACTGTCAATCTTGAACATTCTGAAGGACAAATTATTAAAATGTGGAAGATTAACCCAGAAGCAACACTACCAGTGCGAGCGACGAAAGGCTCGGCTGGATTAGATCTAAGAACTATGGAAACCCTTACCTTGGTACCAGGAACACCTACTGTGGTAAAAACAGGGCTAGGGTTGCAATGCCCGAATGGAATGTATGGTCACATATTGCCAAAGTCTGGATTATCCCTAAAAGGTTTAACGACTCTGGCAGGTGTGATTGACAGTGATTATCAAGGGGAATTGGGAGTGGTGTGCTACGTACTGGGATCAGAGCCCATAACCCTGAATAAGGGGGATGAAGTGGCCCAATTGGTCATTAAACCATGTCTAATGACTAACCCTGAAGAAATTGCTAACTAACTAACTAACCACTAACTAACCTACACTTATATAGCGCTTTTCTAGTCACAAAGACCACTCAAAGCGCTTTCATTAATACTAACCCTCTATTCTAAGGGCCTATAGGAAACAGATATCTAGGGACAATTTAGAACAGCCAATTAACCTAACATGCATGTTTTTTTTGGCATGTGGGAGGAAACCGGAGAAATCCCGGAGTAAACCCACCCAACACGGGGAGAACATGCAAACTCCACACAGATCACTGTTGGTCGGGGGCTGGGATCTAAGCCGGCTGTGATGACGCAAAGGGGCGAAAAAGGCTTTGGTTCCACAGATAAATCTGGGGCCAAAGTATGGATGAGGCAAGAAAATGGTCCTCCCCACCCGGCTGAGATCATAGCTCAAGGGACGGATCAGGTGGTGACCATTTTGTATCCAGGAGAGGAAACCTGGATAAATGTACCAGTATCAAAATGTTATCTAAGGGAGAACTAATTCTGTGCTTTCTCTTCTCTTAAGTATGTGCTTGCTTTGCAGGAATGTTCGGGTGGAGACTGGTGATTGGACACCTGCCACGTCATGGGTCTTCTTCAACACCCTCACAAGCACCGAGGACATGGCTATGTCGTCTGCTGGAACATGTGCCGCCCTGCCCTCGTTGTGATCCTGTGGATGAGTATCGCCGGTTGCTGGATCCAGATCCACGCCACACCAGGCCAAGAAATGTTTGAGGTGGACCAATCTGTTTCGTTGGAATGGAGGGAAAGTCGAATCGGTGCCAATCGGAGTCAAGACGGCTTCTTTTGTTTATCAAACCAAAAGTGCAAGATACTGAACTTAACCAGCCACTGTCCTATCTACATATGCCCCAAATGTGTCAAAAATCAATATAATGTGCCAGCGGTGGAGAAGGGGTGCATGGTGAACTTAACTGCCAATGTAACCATATGTGTGGCCAAAGCGACTAATGATTCACTGAAATGTGATACTACCTTAAATGGTACAAAGCTATCCATCAATATAACAGGAGATAAGGAAGTGTATTTGATGAATGGAACAGTCATAAACGGTCGACAAATCCCCTTTGTGTACCCTATTGTAGTGGTCGACAAAAACCCGAAGCATATATCCCCAACGAACCTGGCACCCATACTGTCGACCTGTACAACGGTGGCCACACAAACCAGCCATATCACCGTCAATTGGATGGTAAGGATACCACCCATTCCCAAATGTTCAACCAAGAAGAAGAGAGCATGGTATGACACATTGCTGGGAGGATTTGGCACAGTTTTGGGAATCTCCAACACCATTAACAACGAGGTAACCAGATCAATGTTGGCAGATACTGGACATCAAACGTCTTTAGGCATTCAACAAGTTGGATTTTGGATGCCTACGGTGGTGGGGCCTCAAATGGAGGCCGCCAATCTGTTTCAAAAACGTCTGAATTGGGATTTGACCATGTGGAATGCTACGAGTGAATTGATGACGAACATCACTCGCGCTTTCAATTGGACTGTGTGCAACATTCAAGTTTTGGATATCCGCACGCAGTTGGAACGTTTCACTCGCATTGTCACTACCAATCACGCTTGACAATGGCGAGAAGTGTGGAACATTACTGAAGAATGGTGGTTAATTCCGCATCCTGAAAAAACCATCTGCAATAGCACGATGTGTAGCGGGCAATGGACTCAATTAAATGTCACAAGAGCTGTTGACGTGTGCAAATATCATGTGTTACCAGTAATTACTGCCACGGCATTTTGGTTTATTCAATTAAAAGGGGGATGGTTTGATCCAGGGCAAAATAATACATATGATTTATCAGAATGTGATTTGACTGACCAAGGATATGCATGCCTAAGTCGAGAAATATATACTGAACCATGCTTAACCATGACAGAGGCACTATGTGAATGGAGAATAGAAAAACCTCGTGACATGATGTGGCAAATAGGGCCCCATACTCTATGTGTAGCCACTTTAAATTTCCATCCAATGTTGCCTAGGGTACCTTTCACTGGGTGTCTGCATGGTGTTCACATGTGGCAATGGCATAATCGGACATATCGTCTTACCAACTTTTCCAGTGAGGTTCACCTGACCGCCCTGCAATGGCGGGTGCTGGAAGTTCCCTGGCAGGTGTCCCTGGATCGATTCAGAGGCGCACTGAATGGATCCACGGAGATACAAAAGCTCATTGGTGATCATATGTCTAATGTGCGTGCTGCAGTGATATCCACTGTGGTGGCCCAAGGAAAGGTATTGCATGCAGCTCATCGGATAGAGCAAGTTTCTGCTCATCACTGGTGGGATATATTCTCAGGCATGTCAGTCACTGCTCGCAAAACACTGGTGCCTCCCCTAGCTATATTAATTGCTGTTCTATCTGTCTTAACAATATGCAATTTCAGTGCTTTCTGCTATATTAGAAGAGTAAAACAGGTTTTAAGTAAAAGAATATATAATTCTCTGGCAATATGAAAATCAAAGTTATCTTTCGAGATGGAGGATATGGTACCACATCTTGCAAAGTAGAGGTGAGTGCTGACCCTCCTGGTCACTGGATATGTTATGATTATGCTGTAGGTACGACTAATGAATGGAATTACTACAATAGACATTTCAATACAAGAAGTGAGCTATTGTGGCATGTTGTAACATGCATTTGGGACGTCAATTGGGTGGAATTATCTCACCATAATCATGTCGGCATACCTTATGAGGATGAAAGTATTCCCCAAGAAGACTCTTCTTCACCAACTGATAGAACAAATAAGGTCAAAGGGTGGAAAATGTGATATAAATATTTTTAATGTGTGCCCTGATTTGTTTTTCAGTTGGGGAAGAAAGCACTTAGTTGGGGAAGAAAGCAATTATCTTTACCAACTGATCACAAATAAGGTCAAAGGGTGGAATGTAATATAAATGTGTTTTTAATGTGTGCCCTGATTTGTTTCTCAGTTGTTTTTAATATGTTTTAACAATCCAGTTCTCTTCCCATGATGGATTTATCTTAAGGCACACCATGGCCTGGGCAGTATGACCTAAGAAACTGTTACTCCTTACAGCTGTTACTCCTTCCAACTATGCTTATGAAACAAAGGCGCCTTTATTCCTCATGTGTATATGTGTGTGTGTGAAATGGAGCAGGTGTTCGTGTATGTTTTGGGAGCCGGGCAAGGAGTTGTCTGGGGGCTGGGACTGGCCCTCCCCGCACCCCATGCAACTCTGAGAATGTGGGAGGGAGGCTTACTCGGAACAGAGATGGCCACTCTGTCCTGCACATAGCCTTTCCTTTAAAAACAGGGGTTTTCCCTCAATACGGCAGAGTCTGCTGTGAGTTTTTTGCGCAAAACGTCCAGCTGAGAAATCAACGCTCTTTCTAGACTGCCGGCTCTCCAGTCATCTGTATCATTGGTAAGAGCTAATGGAATGACATGAAATGCATTAATCCTTGTGTGAAGGAGATGTGTGACATGCAATGATTTCTCTGTGTGTAGAGGAGATGTGTTCTGTGGGGAATAAAAGATACAGTTTATTCTAGCAGTCTGTCTCAGTGTGAATTCCTTTCCTGTGTGCCGACTCCTCACGAACCTGTCTAAATATTTTCATAAAACAGCAGGTATGGAATATATGAGTAATATATACCACAGGCCCCCCAAACAACTAGGAAAGGACACAGAAAGATTCACAGTCTAGGGTAATTACTAAGACATACTACGTGTTACAGCTGTTGTCACAGAAGAAACTTCCAAGCAGCCATGCTCCTAAGAGAGTTCAGTGAAAATATAACAGCATAGTATAATCATAAGTCAGTCCTAAACTGTTGCGGCACAATTAGCGAAAAATTGCAGAGTGGTGTAATCAGTCCTTGTGCAGTCTGGGTTTCAATCTTCTCCCAAAGCTGCTGTAGGCTGGTTTAGGCGTCCTGCTGGGACCTTGTTGTGAGGAATCTGCAGTGTGGGAAGGAGAGAGATTATTTGTTCCCTGCCTGGGGGCTGAGACTTTTTCCTTGGGGGGTCTACCTCGCCGAGGTGCTCGCGCCAACTGTGCAGGTTCGTCTCTCAACAAGAAGGCAGGTTTGAGTCTGTCAATGCTGACCGTTTCATTTCTATCCCCATAATCAAGCACAAAGTGTTTGTCACCATTTTCCAGCACTCTGAACGGGCCATCGTATACTGGGCGTAACGTTGGTTTAAGGGCTTCATGCTTAACAAAAACAAACTCAGCATTTTTTAAAGTTTGAGGAACAAAAACTCGTGGAAAGGAGTGATGAGCTGGACCGTGTAGAGAGTCCGGTCCGTTACTGCCTAAAAACCTTGGGACTGGGAGGTGCCCTGGTTCCGGGTTTTCTGGTAAAAATTCACCTGGTAGTCTGATAGGCTGAGCAAAGACTAATTATGCAGGGGAAGCGTCTAAATCCTCTTTAGGTGCCGCACGCAACCCCAATAAAACCCAGGGAAGTTTATTTACCCAATTTGTGTCCGTTAATGAGGCTCTGAGGGCGGCCTTTAAGGACCTGTGAAAACGCTCGCATAACCCATTAGCCTGAGGGTGATAAGCGGTGGTACGGTGAATTGTTGCCCCTAAACTGTTGGACATGGCTGACCAGAGCTCTGAGACAAATTGAGGCCCCCTATCTGACGTGATGTCTGATGGGACGCCGAAACGTGCCGCCCAATTTGTTAGAAAAACGCGAGCGACTTCCTCCGCTGTAGTTGCCGCTAGAGGGACTGCCTCTGGCCAGCGCGTGGTGCGGTCTATCATTGTTAGCAGGTGTGTGAAACCCTGGGAGGAAGGCAGCGGCCCCACGAGGTCGACATGAATGTGGTCGAACCTTCTAGCAGGGATGGGAAAAGGCTCCAGAGGGGCTTTTGTGTGTTTGTGTACTTTGGCGCGCTGACAAGGAATGCAAGTTTTTGCCCATTCTTTTACGTTTTTGCGCAGGCCTGGCCACACAAACTTTTCGGCAACCATTTTGACCGAGGCGCGCACACCTGGGTGCGCGAGGGAGTGAATTGCGTCGAAAATACGGCGGCGCCAAGCAGCCGGTACTAACGGGCAAGGTCGGCCGGTTGAAACATCGCATATTAGGGGGGGCACGCCGTCGCACAACCCTTTTTCCTCCAGCCTTAACCCTGTTGGTCCAGACAGGAGCGCGCGCACGTCCGCATCACTACCTTGTTCTTCCGCCATGGCTGCATAATCTATCCCTTCATGGATAGGTGCTGCATATGTGTTTGCGTTAGAGAAAAGCTCAGCTGCTGAAGCAGTGTAATCTGTCTCCTCGTGCTCTGGCGGTGCCACAGCGCGAGAGAGACAGTCCGCTACTACGTTAAGTTTGCCCGCTACATGTCGAATGTCTGGGGTGAACTCTGAAATCGCAGCTAGCTGTCTTTGTTGTCTGCCCGACCAAGGTTCTGAAATTTTAGCCATAGCAAAAGTGAGCGGTTTATGGTCCACAAAAGCCATGAAACTCCGCCCTTCTAACCAAAACTGGAAGTGGCGGATGGATAAATGGAGCTCCAGCAGCTCCCTGTCAAAAGTGCTGTACTTGCGTTCCATCGGGTTTAGCGATTTGCTAAAAAATGCTAAAGGTTGCCAGACCCCCTTGACAAGTTGTTCTACAACTGCCCCTATGGCCAAGTCTGAAGCATCTGTGGTTAGAGCAATGCGGGCCGAGGGATCTGGATGGACTAACATTGTGGCGTTAGCTAGGGCGTTTTTAACTTCCGCAAAAGCGCGTTCGCGTTCCGGGGTCCATTCGACCGCGTTGGAAGCTCTCTTTTTTTTGAGCGCGTCATACAGGAGCTGCATGAGCTGAGCTGCATGAGGGAGGAAATGGTTGTAAAAATTAACTATCCCCCAAAATTCCTGTAGCGATTTGACCGTTTGGGGCCGTGGAAAACCTTCTATCGCATGAATTTTGTCTGGAAGCGGAACTGCCCCTTTCGGGGAGACTCTGTGTCCCAAAAAATCAATTTGCGATACGCCGAATTTGCATTTGGCTGGATTAATTATTAATCCGTGCTCTTCTAGCCTCTGAAAAACGGCAGTGAGATGCTGCTCGTGCTCTTCCTCCGATGAGCTGGCTACCAGCATGTCGTCGAGGTAGACGAAAACAAAGGGGAGGTTGCGTAAGACTGCGTCCATCATACGCTGAAAAGTCTGAGCAGCACCTTTGAGGCCGAAAGGCATTCGCAGGAATTCAAAAAGGCCGAAAGGGGTTATAACCGCTGTTTTAGGAATGTCTTCAGCTCGGACTGGAACTTGGTGATAACCGCGGACTAAGTCTATTTTTGAAAAAATGCGCGCACCCGCTAAATGTAGTGAAAAGTCCTGTATGTGAGGAATGGGGTAGCGGTCATGCGCTGTAGCGTTGTTTAATCTGCGGTAATCTCCGCACGGTCTCCAAGAACCGTCGGATTTCGAAACCATGTGAAGTGGTGAAGCCCAAGGGCTCTTTGAACGTCGGACAATGCCTAATTTTTCAAGAGCTGCAAATTCGTCCCTTGCTATGTTGAGCTTGGCCGCGTCTAAGCGGCGAGCTTTGGCAAAAACGGGAGGTCCCGTTGTTGGAATGAAGTGTTTAACCCCGTGTTTGGCTACAGTGGCTGAGAATTTGGGGGTTGTGAGTGCTGGAAATTGGGTGAGGAGTTGCTCAAACTTACCTCCTGCCGTAGTGACGTTGGCCTGCACAGGTGGTGGAGAGACTCGAGCTGAGCAAGGAATAGAAGCAAAAGACAGTGCATTAACCAGGCGCCTATTTGCTAAATCAACTAATAACCCGTGTGCACACAGAAAATCTGCGCCTAACAAGTTAAAACTCACCGCCGCTACAACAAATGTCCATCTGTAGCTGCGGCCGTGAATGAGGAGATGCAGGCTCTTTTCCCCGAACGTGTCGATGTCCGAGCCGTTGGCTGCCACTGCTCCATTGCCCCGGGTGCCCATGGCTCGATCTGCGTGGGAGGGCATGACGAAACTCAGCTGGGCTCCTGTGTCGAGGAACTGCTTGCCTGTGTGTCCATCCGTCACGTATAACAGCTTATTTTTCTCGCCGAGAACCGCTGCCGTTAACGGCCCTCGGCTTTGGCGTTTCCCGACATCGTAAACTTGCAGGGGGGGAACACATTTCCGGGCTTTCTCAGCGAAGCGGTGATGATAATAACAGACGTCATTCTGTTTGTTGCGCTTGGGCCGCGCTGCTGTCACCGTGGGTTGAGCCTGCTCCGTGGTTTGTGACTCTCCAAGGTTCGGGGCGTCAGTTTTGAGGTCTGCGGATGCCGCTGTTGGTGTCCAATCTCTGCAGGCGTTGACGAGTCGATAAGCCTCGTTGGCCACCGTGCGGAAGTCCTGATGATTGTTGCACTTCATACTGGCGAGTGTCCCTCTCATGTGTGGTGGTAGCGTGCTGAGGAAAATAAATTGAAAGAGGAAATTATCATTGTCCTCCTCCTTGAGCTGCAGTAAATCCTCCATGAGGGTCTTTGGATTGCCCCCTCTGTGGCCGTAGACTGCCAGGATTTTTTCGGCTCTTTCTTCCGCCGACGGGACGTAATTCGCCACGATGGTCGCCTTGAGTGTCTCATACTTGTCCCGGGCCGGTGGTCGCTGGATCAAGCTTCGCACACACCTCTAAGTGGCGGAGTCGAGTTTGGAGACGATATGGTAGAACTTAGTATCGTCTGCCGTGATGCCCGCCAGTATGAACTGGGCTTCGGCTTGGAGAAACCAAGAGGCCGGGTCTTCTCGCCAGAAATCTGGCAGTTTAACAGCGACGGCGTTTGTGCACATCATCACTGTTGTGCCCGCCGGGTGAGAGTGCCTTGCCTCGGCTCTCACGGCGGTGCTGGAGCTCGGTTGAGCTCTCTCGGTACCCTCTGCCGGGGGGAACAGCTGTCTGCTTGTTCCCTCGTCTGCGTTGTCGCTGGCGTAAGTCAGATTCACCGCGGATGAGTCGCTTGAAGAACGCCTCAGGTCCATACTCGCGTCAAGGTCACCAGTGTAGAAGAGCTGGAAATAACGAGGCGGTTTTGTATCACAAAAGCAGAGTCTTTAATGAACAACTCTTCTATCTTGTCTCATCATGGTGCAGAGCTTGGCAGAAGGCAAAGAGGAAGAATTCTGCCCAGCTCGCTGGTTAAATACAGGCACACATCCAAGACATGCAAAACACAAGCTGAAATCCCCCGTTATCTAAATCCCCATTAGTCCTGTTAACTCCTCCCTCCGTCTTGGGAGGTGATGGGAAAACCTCTCCTCGCCTAAGGGGGTGAAGGTGTCAAGTCTGTTGCCATGGCGTCCTGTGACGTCATTGGTCTTCACACGGTGGTGAGATTCCTTTGTCCTTTCAGAGGTGTGAAATTCCTTTGCATATGTTGCCCCACACATTTCCACATGCTCTAACGTATGCAGGTATGGAATATATGAGTAATATATGGTAATATACAGTATATATATGTATATATAATAGTAATATATATATGTGTGTGTATATATATATATATATATATATACACCATCCTTCTTATACACGAAGAAGAAGCCTGCGGAGACGAGGAGGGGTGGATGATCCCAGCGCTGAGCGACTCCTTGATGTAAGCGTCCATCGCTTCACGTTCAGGGGCGGAGAGGCTATACAGGCAGCCAGATGGCAAGGGGGCCCCTGGACGGAGATTTATAGCGCAGTCATACGGCCGGTGAGGAGGAAGCAACATAGCCCTGGACTTACTGAAAGCTACTCCCAAGTCGTGGAACTCCTGCGGCACCAGGGTGAGGGCTGGAGGCCCGGAGACCTGCGCCGGCGGAGGGGAGGATGGCGCACAAGCCGCAGACTGGAGGCAGGTGCCCAGGCAGAAGGAGCTCCATGATAGGACACTGCCGGATCTCCAATTGAGGACGGGGTTGTGCAAGCGCAGCCAAGGGTAACCCAGGATGACACGGTCCGAAGAGGAGGGCAGGACAAACAGGGTCAGGTCCTCCCGGTGGTTGCCAGAGATGATAATGGGAACTGGCTTGGTGCGATGCGTCACCACCCCCAGGGGAGAGCGAGAGAGAGTGACCAGGTTGAGGGGAGTTGACAGTGGCTGACAGGACATGCCCAAACAGGTTGCCAGGCTCTTGGAAATAAAGCTTTGCTCTACCCCTGAATTCACCAGTGCATGCGTGAGGTGCCCGATGGAGTTGTGGCAGAAACGAATGGGCAGTGTGCAGCATGATGGGGGATTTGACCGGATAGAGTCCACGAGGCCCCCTACAGTGACTTGCGGACCCCCCCGTTTGGCTTAACCGGGCACAGCTCGACGGGATGCTGGTCATCTCCGCAATACATGCAGAGACCCCGTTCCCGCCGGCGTTGTCTCTCCGCAAGAGGGAGCCTGGTGCGCCCGATCGCCATGGCCTCTGGCTCATCGGCGGACTCCGGAGCGGGTAACGCCAGGGGGCGAGACTGAGGAGAGCGGGTGGAAGCTCCGTGCTAGCGGCCGATTAACTTCCGCTCCGCGGCCCGCTCTCGCAGCCTATTGTCCAAGCTAATTATGAGGGAGATCAGCTCAGACAGCCGCCCTGGGAGATCCCGACTGGCTAGCTCGTCCCTCAGACCAGAACAGAGGCTACGGAGGAAGATGCTCCTCCTAATGAGGCTAATCGATCGGCTTCCCTGTTGGAGACTAAGGAGCCGATCGGCAAGGACGCTGTCACGATGCGAGTGGTCGAATACCTCTAAAAAGTCTTGCACAAACCGGTCATAAGAGAGGGTTGCGTAGCTGGGCTTTGACATAACGGCGTAAGCCCAAGCTAGCGCTCGCTCCTCCAAGAGATTAGCCATGTACCCTATTCGGCTATGGACTGAGGGGAAATCCCCGGGAACGCGCAGGAACACTGACTCACACTGCAAAATAAACCCCCGTGCTCCACCGAGTTTCCCATTGAAGCGAGCGGGGGTCGGGATAGGTGTGAGCCAGGTCGGCGTTCCCGAGCTAGGCTGGCCAGCCGTGGAAGCGACCGGAGCCGAGGCGCCTTGAGGAACCGGGGGGAACGCCTGCTGGGGAGAACGCCTGCTGGGGATCCAGGCGGTCTAACCGGTGAGTAATTATGGTTAATTGATTGTGCACCAACAGCAAGTTATTTTCAATCATATCCACCCGAGCCTCGAGGGTGGAAAAGCGGGGTGCGAGCCCGCTGTCCGCTGGGCCGCCCTGCTGGAGCCGTACTGACATAATATTCGGCCCAGCAATCACGCACGCAGGCTCAGGTAGATTTGAAAGCTTTATTTTAACCAATAAAACGTGCTTGGGTGCGTGTGTGCAATATGTGTTGTGGGTGGAAGATGGAGGCAGGGACAGAGCGGCACGCCGTGCAGCCAGGCAACCCTATGGAGGAGACGAGAGCAGGGAGTTAGCTGGGCAAACCACACAGGTGAGTAACAAAGCAGTGTTGGGTGGCTGGCGTTGGCAAGATCCCAAGCCTGGGAGACAGCGTCCTGCTGTGCGTCCAAGGAGGAGAGGTGTAGCAGGGGAACGATGAAGACGAAGGAGAGGATGTCCACCGCCGGGGAATCCACCTGTGCACAGGGGAAGGCTGAGAGGACAGGTAATAATAGACAGTTTACGTGTCGTTGAGATGATCAGCAGGCCTGGAGGAAGGAATCTGCTGAGGGTTAGAGCACGAAGGAAGACAGATGGCTCCAGGCCGATGCTCAGGGCGAGGTGGAATAAATAGTTGTGTGCTAACGAGGAGCAGGTGTGCGCGCAGCTGAGGTGGATGCCCGTGAGCTGCGAGTGGTGACAAACAGCTTTTGATTTACTTTGGGTACGTTATTTTTAGGCGTTTTTAGGGGAAATTGACCAGAGTGCAAGGGGTTAACTTTATTAATCCCTTTGGGATGACTCCCTCTGGGAAATTTAAAATTTCCAGAGGCACATAAAAGGAGCATACAGATCAGAAAAGCAAAAAAGCAAAAAAAAAAATTTAAAAAAAAATAAAATAAAAATTAACACTTAACATAATATTGTGGTGGCATGGAATAATAAGGGCGAACAGAGTTTTTGTGGGTGTTTATTAATCATACCGCCATCACGGACTCACTCCGGCGCCGTGCATGCGCGCCAGAGCAAGCCCGGAGGCTCTCCAGCAGATAGGCAATGCGTCTAATCAGATGAGCAGTGAGAGAGAGTGAGTTACAGAGCAATGCAGTTTTTATTCCCAGTTACAGACAATACATGAAAGGCATGGGACATTTGCATCACAGTGAGAGCAGGAAGCATGAACGTTTGCATTTGAGTGTCACACATAACAATAGGGAGATTACTGGCCGGAATTCGCCTCTGCTCCGGAGCTGTAGGACAAAAGAGGTTACAAGGCACATCTACATATTATCAGTCCATAGATCACACTGCTGTGTTAATTGCTCCCGCTGAGCGCTCTGCTTGTCCGTGGCTGTTGTGGGGGTTACCCATACACTCCCCCCCAGAGGGCTCAGCGGGAAGCTGAGGCCTCGATAGTCCGGCTTTGGGAGCGAGCTGTGGGGGAAGCTCGCTGCAGGCGGCGGTGGAGGAAGGGGGGTGGGGGTAGCAAGTGCCGGCCCGGGACGGCGAAATTGTCTGGGCCGCGCAAAAATTGCCTGTGGATCCGCGATGTTGAGGGGCTGTCCCGTTGAACGTGCGGAGGTCCACAGCAGCTGTAAGAAGAAAAATTAGTCACTGACTCCTCTCGCGGCCATGAAGAAAAAAGGAGCTGCAACTGTGAGGGACTTGGCGTGTTGATTTTAGGTGCGCGCGCAGCCCTAAAGTCCTCAGGGACAGCTGATGACTGAATTCCCTTGTGCGCCGTGGCTGAGACCCGTACAAAATCCTGTGAGCGAGCTACGTGCGTGCTTCAGGTGTGTGAGCAGCCCTGAAGGTTCTGTGTGCAGCGGCGAAGGACGATGGTGGTCTGTGTGGAGCCGCTATTGTCCCGTGCGTGGTGCACTGTCCTCATAACCCCCCGGTGTGCGTGCGGGGTTCGGTGCATGGCAGAACCGCTGTAGAGGCGAGTCAGGGTCAGGGAGCTTGATGGAGATCAGCGTCGTCGGCGCCGATGGTCATCCCTGTTGAGCTGTTGCTGTAGATTGGTCATGGTGCTGTAGCATCATCATCTCCTCAAACCAAGACAGAAGATGACTTCTCTTCATTTTATAGGAATTTCACTTTATTCATTACACAGGAATACCACTTTTCTGCCTTTTCAGGAATATCACTGGCTTTTATGTCGACTCATGCAGGCCTCTTCCAGGCCTGACCAAAGATGCTTGCTTTCCCAGGACCCCAATGTAAACAGTTGCCTCTTGCAGAGATTGTAAGGATCAGAATTTGCTTTTAAAGGCTCAAAGGAACATAAAACTCAGGAGACCAGACCTCTCAACATGAACACTGCATTTGGATAACATACCCTTAAAGGAAACAATGCTTTTAAAAAAAAAGAGTCATAAACCGCTTAATCTGACGGGTTTATAGCCCGATGCTGTCCAGACTTTCGCCCAGATACCATGGACCTAAAGGAAATCATCTACAGCTCAACAGTACCTCCTAGTGGATACCTACGAAATGTGTTTTCAGTATGTAAGATGACTTTTAATTTGTTCTAAACATTAAGTTTCTTTCAGCTTATCCTCTGGATCCTAAGGACACTGAAAATCATCCCTCTTTTATCACCAACCATGTTTTGCTGCATGGTTTGCTGCATTTTGATCTAAATGTGAATGCATGTATTATAATTATGTATAAGAAATGTTATATTCATGAGTGTTATTCAAACCAATGTAATATTGGAATAATGGTATAAATGCATGATCACCAAATATTAACCAAGTCATTTAATCTAGTTAGATTTTATATTGAGCACTTAATTTCATAAGAACTGACTGAGTGTTGATTTTCCCTCTGCAATTTCATGGGATGGTGTCTTCGTTTGATTGGCTGCTCTCAAACAAAGAAATGTTCTCACATTGGATAGCAGCCATTTCAAACTGCTTCTGAAAAAGTCGATTGGTCAGTCTTGCGATCGACATCATCAGTTTTACGACCCGGCGAGGTAACTTTAAAAGAGGGAAGTTAGATTTGAGTTTTAGATCAGCAGAGCAAAGAGCAGAGTAAGATCAGACAAAAGGGCAAGATTAGCAAGAAGTAAAGATTAGTAACAAGAACAGCAAGAGAGAGAACAGTGATAGAATTAAGAATTAGAAACACAGAAAGAAAGATTTTGAGAAAGATTAGGAACTAAATTAAGATTAAAGAAGCAGAATAGTAATCTAGATCTCAGAAGATTTTATTCCACCGTTTCAAGGCCCTGTGAAGTTTTATTCTGTTCTTTGTGAAGTTTGTCAAGTCTTTCTGGTTACTGAGGAGAAACCATTATTTTTCTTTAGAGCTCGATCCTTTTAGAGAATCAAATTCTCAAACTTTTTTTTTTTCCTTCACCTCAGAAGCCATTCTTATCCTAGTAAATGTTTTTCTCATTTTTTTAATGACTTTACACGCCATTAAAGTGGACCTTTAATTTGCCTAGTTTAAAGTGAACAGAGACTGAGACGTTCCTCCTTCAGTTTTTTTTGGTTTATCCCACTACAAGAGACCTCAAATTTGGACTTTTTTCCAAGGACTTTTCATGTCGCTCAGGGACGATCATTCTGCTGCCCCCGTCCTGAATGAGCCCCCGGCTGGGTCAACACTCCTGACTGTTGTGAGGGAGCATTGCAGCAGCCGCTTCCTCCCGACGTCCCGATCCTGAACTCGGCCGGTATCGACCCACTGAACACGTGGACCTTCAGCTGTCTTGTGAGTGAGGCTCATTTTACTATCTGCTGGGTTAAAACGTGATGTCCTAACAATTAAATTACAATTGAATATGGCCCGTATTTCAGGGCTCAATTAGTCTCTCAGCCACAGGATAGAGCTGTAGACTGAAGGAAAACTCTTAGTCATTTTTAAGTAACTGCCCTTAAATTTTTGTAGATTAATTCAGAATTCATTTTTAGATAATTAGCTTATGAATTTTCCCCATAAAATTGCGTTGTTTTGTTAAAACATTTCAGCCTCATTTACCGTTGAAACATAAGTCTGGTTCCTCCTTGGTTCTACAGAGGTGTAACGCTGGATGTTATGTTCAGGAATCCAATATCAGTTGATGTGATATATTACGCTGTTATCATCTGAATCTGTTTATCCATCATTTGAACGCCATGCCATGTAACCTGAATAAGTTTAATAAATGGTAAATGAGAGAAGCTGACGCGTTTTTCTTTTGCATATACAGGTTTCCTAATCACGGCAGGACAAGAACTCACTGAAACTTTGAGACTGATTCATTAAGTAATTTAAGGTACAAAATTAATTAAAATTAAAGTTAATATTATTGTCCGTTAGGACTGGTGCCCCTTTTACGAGTGCTTTTATTTAATTTAGCGGGTGTAGAAGTGATGGTTTAACTCCGCCCCCTTTCACACCCACTATTAAATAAAATAAATAATTCCTGTACCTTATGACAAATATTTTTATAGGCAGTTCACGCGACAGTTTATTGGCGCTCCCGTGTGATGCCTGTGTAATTGGGAAACATATATGCAAAAGAAAATTCATTGAAATATAAGCTTTTTTTTTTTTTTTTTTTTCCTTGCAAATATTGATCCACTATTCAGTGAGTCTGTGTGTTTGTTTTGGAGACTGAGAGTCTGTGTCTCCCCCTGCCTGTGTCCCTCTGCTGTGTTTGTTTACCTAACCTCCCGCTGAGGAGTCTGGTGGCTGAAAGCTGCAAAGGGGGTGAGTGATTCACCCACTAAGGTCAACAGTTTTTGATGCATGCAAAGAAGTTTAAGCAGTATTATTATATGCTGGATTAAGAAACATAAAGGCCTAGAGTGACAGAAACGCGAAGAAATCCGTCCTGTCTCTCTCCAATTTAACCTTTCGGCGATTATCCCGAAAGGAGTAATTAAACTGGCCAGTTCTGTAATTACCCAAGCATGGTGACGTCAGATTAAGCTGGACGTGGTTTGATCTGGTCACTGAATAAACCGCTGGGGAAGTAGCGCTAAACTATACCCGGAATTAAAGGGGTAACATTATTTGTGAAAGTTGGAGATTAAACTCTCATTTTTAAAAGCAAGGCGTGGCGTTGTCGCTAAGATTCGTGCCCGCATCGTGTCACGTGAACATGCACAGTCGCGCGCGTGACCGAAAGGCGTGCACGAAAAACTGCGCATGAGCAGAGTAAGCATGCAGACGCCATTTTGAAGGCGCTAAGAGGGAGTCACCCTAGCCGCCATTCTGAGTGAGACCGGTAGACCCGCCCAGAGCGATGTCACCAGTGTCTCCTCCCCCTGGGAGGGCAGAGATAACTGCCTCCATCGTGTGGTCAACTATAGGAGTTGCATTTCTTGCATGAATGCACACTCGGATTAAAGCAGAGCAAATCTATTAAGCTCATTTATAATCAAACAGAGCTTCCAAATTAACTTTAAATCAATCCGAATTATCCGGAACAACCTAAATTTAAACCCAAATCAAAGTTTTATACCAAGAACCAAAAGGAAAAAGAAACTTGTGGGTTTGAAGTTTGTTCTCATTGGTGGAAGAGCTTTTGACTGCATATATACACACTGAAAGAACATGGAAGCATAGACTTTGTATTTACTCACGTATGTTAACCACATATTTTAATCTTTTTAGTTAAAAGCATATATTTACACATCTTATGCTAAAAGTCTGCAAACTTTTGAAGCTATATATATGTATTTTGTTTTTAAATATCACTTTGTGCGATTTCTTTCACAGGAAGCCATTCAACTTAGGGATTCAAATAAATGACAGTGTTCATTTAGACTCAAGTTAATGTTAATCCTGTGCATGTTGGTAAAGGATTTAGTGATTTACTAAATATTTAACCAATTTTTTTTTTTTTTCAAAATTAGGAAACCACATTCAGCAATTAACACTTGAAAGCTTTAGCTTATTTACAGTCAGTGTTGCTTTTGATTCATGTTTTCTCCCCAAGAGAAGGAAAACATTTAACCAACTCACTATTTCTCACCACGATTTGAAATAAGTCAAAAGGTGAAAACTTTGACTAGTCTGTAAAACATTTTATTTTTTTTCCCTCTTTTTAAATAATCATTAACTTTAATCCTAAGGAAGCCTTAGTGACAATACGCAAAGACAATTCATTTGTTTCCTAACTTGTAAATATTAAAACGTTGAAAGGCTTTAAATGAAGATAAGCTTTAACAAATAGAACAAAGCCAGTTCTAACTTTAAAACAAAGTGAAGACTTATACTGTAACCCTAAAGCCTTAAAGCATTTAACCTTTTCTATTTTTGTTGCTTTCTTTTTCTTTAGTAAATAAAATCATTACCTTCAAGTGAGATTCAACAAAAATTCACAACCTAGTTGAAGACTATTCCAAAACTACACTTTGATAACTGAACTGAAAGAAGTCACAGTGTCAACAAATAAATTAACACATATTCCACATTTCTAAAGAATTCCAAAATATTTGCTTTCCTTCTTACAAGCCTGGAAGTTGAAACAAACTCCAAAAAGAAGCTTGTAGTTACCCTCACTGTAAAACGACACTCAAGGTTAACTCTTGACTCACAACTTTAGCTATAATCAACTAATTGATTTCAAGCTAAGCGTTACACAAACGGTCAAACATGTCGAGTCCACTTGACGAATTAAATGACCTTCAAGTAATATTGGAAGAGTTGGCTTCCGACCTTATACCCGGTTTCTCCAAACAAGTTCGGGATACTCCACCAAAAGATTTGAAGCAAATCACGAAAAAACTTTTGGATGAATGCGAAACTAACCCACCGAAAGCAAAAGAAATACCCGGTGTGTTAGGAAAGTTTGCACTAGCATTAGTTGCAAGGCTAAAACAAGCTGAAACTCAAGTACTCTACGCTGAAAAGGAACTGGTGAAACAACAAACAACCATCCTTTCTCTTCAGGAAGAGAACAAATCCCTTGTGAAAAAGCAGGAACAAGCTCACATAAAGAAAGAAGACACCCAAGCTACGCTTGATCAGACGTTGCTAAATCTGGAACAAGCAGAGGAAGAAAAGCAACGACTAGAAGACAACAATACCTCACTTCAGCAAGAAAATGAGGAATTGAAAACCGCCCTGCTTCACAAAGAGAATCAACTCAAGGAAGTTGAAGGTCAATTGGACGAAACAAGCTCCGGTTATGGGAAATGCAAACTGCTCCTACAAGAAGCACAACAAGGTCTTCAGGACGTCAAAGAAGAGCTGGAAGACCACCGCAAACGAAGGGATCTGAGACCAGAAGCCATGAACAGGCCAGTTCCCTCGACAAAGGGGGGCATCCCCTCATGGGATGGGGACTCCCCCAGCTCACACTCACCTGACCCGTTCAGACCCGAACGGCAACGCGAAAGACGTTTGCAAATTCCATCCGATGGAGATCTCAATAAGATCGCTCGTCACGTCACGAAATTTGACCCCTCAACCAGTGGGTCACCTGATACCAGGGCTTATTTGCAAGACATCGACTACTACTTGCGTAAATACCCTGATGCTACTGTTGACGACCGCATTTATTTGATCAAGTTGACATCCAACAGGTCGGTATCAAAATTTATAGATCGGCAACCATTTGAGATCAAGATGAACCACCGGAAACTCTATGAAGCCATCGAAAGAGAGTTTTCTGACGACTGCTTACAGTCAGGGCTAGCGACAGCCCTAGCTGTGAAACAGGGTCGCTTAGAGCCCCCACAGGCATACTACCAGCGACTCCTGCGCGCATATTTCGGATCTCAAAACACGCCTGAGATGGAAGAAGACCACAATTTCAAGGCTCTGTTCATTCAGAATCTCCATCCCACGATTGGACACCACCTTGGAGTCATGGCTAACCCAAAGACAAACTCGATAAACCAACTAAGAGAGTTTGCACATTATGCATTCCAGAAACAGTGACAAAGCAATCAGAAGCATACCGAGTCTACCGCGGTGTTAGCGGTCAACACCGCATCAGACACCCTGGACCTAGAGGGCGCCCCAAGGCCAGCCCCTGTTCCAGCATCTTGGTCACAAATAAAACGACGACAGTCCTCTAGTCAAGATAAGTCGAGTCACGACCCAGAAAAATTTTTGACACCAAGTTCAAAGCCAACATCACCAAAACCTGACTACCGTCGGAGACTGAGTCCACCAGGTAAGTCACGAGAATACGGTACGGATACCCGGGATGACAGATATCGATTTCGAAACTCACATAACCGCGGGAGGTGGTCACCTCCTTCGTACCACCGGAAAAAACTTTGACAGGGAAGCAAGACCTCCCCCTGGAAAGTTTAACTCCAAACACTGGGAGAAGAAAGAAAAGCCCATTTCCAGCCAAGAAGACCTGGAAACTCTCCAACGCATACTTGACGAACTGAAGAGGAAAAAGGAGGCGAAAGAGGACAAGAAACCAGATGTCCTAGCCATAAATATTGTGACCACCCCAAACGATCCTTTAGGTTTGCCACAGGTCAACCCTGAGGAATCTCCTACTACAAAGGGGAAGACACAACCGAGCATCCTCCACCCGAAACTCAGGAGGAGCCCCAAAATGCAACGCCACCCAGTGCCATTTTGGTAGTCTAGCTACCTGAAAAGCCTCACTCGCCCGAAACCGGCGACTCTTTAATCTGTGTTGAACCACTGGTTCAAGAATTTCTGTGTGATTTAACCGAGAGGGAGGTTGCACGGAAATTTTTCCTGTCATTGACCCTGGAAGATGTGATGACGCACGAAGCCCTACTGGATACCGCAGTGGACATCACACTCATGTCACGTGACCTTTTTGAACACCTATGTGTCACTGCTAACCTTGCGCACAAAGACTTGAAACTAAGATGTAACGTGAAAATGGATATTAATAAATAATAAATATGATCAGGTATGAATTATTTAATTTATATTGATGTATTGGAATCTGAGCTCAAATCTCATTTCATATACATCAGAAAAGCTAATAACACTCGTAAGGGGCAACAGCTTCTATCTTTAAGAAGCAATTTGATCTTTAATTTCACTTTATACCTGTTTGATCACTCAATAAATTAATCAATAATCAGTCTCAAAAATTTTCCGTGAATTCGATACCTGGGCTTGAAACAGACTCAGAATGAAATAAATTCCCAACAACTTCTCATTTTTAAATATTTATTAAACGAAATGATTAAGACATTGTAGTAATTTCATTAATAATTATAAAATCAATCTTGTAAATGATAGATTAACAATGTCAATATTTTCGGAACCAGGGTTAAACTGAGAAACGAATTTCTATCAGTTTGTGTTAACAGATTATTAAAAACAACGCAAATTTATGGAGAAAGTTTGCTAATTATGAAAAAGTCCTAAATTAATCTTAAGAAAATAAAAATAGAATTTTAATGAAAAGGAGAGTTATGTTAAGGGCTTCTTAATTTGCATCTGATTAGATATATAAATTAGTACCGAACCTCAAGTTTAATTCAGCAGATGAATTAAAGTTTTTTCAGCTCACGTGATCCTCAGTGATGGCAGTTCTGTCGTCCTTTTTCAGCCCAAGACTTTGTGGATGTGAGGGAAATATCTGCCAGCAGATACTTCAAGGGTTCACAGCTCGACCTTTAGATTCAAGCGGTCGAAGGAGGCTGGATTCTGGGCTGCATGACCCACAGTTGAAACGGGTCTTAGCCAGATGGTGCCGACGTCTCTTCAGAGTGATGTGGGACAGCTGTGTGTTGATCCTACAGCTGCACGTTATGTGGGAGCTGCGTCTTTCTTCAAGAGGTCTTCGGTAATAATTAAGAGATATCTAATCCGATTTCAAATTAGAAAAGAAACTTTCGGACTTTAGATAAAAATAGTTTTGGGAGGTGCTTGGTCAAGAAAAATATTATAAAAATAAAGTCAAGATTAAAGTTTACCTTAAAATTAAACAAACGGCGGTTTACAGAAAGTTTAACAAAAAGTGATAAATTAAGAATTGGAGTTTGACTCCGATTAAGAATTGAGCTCAAAGAAAAAGGAATTCCTAGGCATTTAAGAGAAGAAGAAAATACAAAGTTACATAAACAAATTATCTGCTGTGTTCAGAAAAGCGCCATGTGGTCCTTTGTTCTCCCTTGCTGTGTGTAGACAATGGAGGAGGTCAGAAAGAAGGGAGCAGGCGAAAAGAGAATCCGGAGCAGAAAGAGAGTGGTGTCTGACGAAAAAGGCAAAAAGGGCTGAAACCGAGTCTCTCTCTCCTTTTTATAAGCTCTGTTGAGTTTCGCGGGATTCCGGCCTGACCGGAATCTCAGCCAATGAGAGTCCTTCGTGGGCGGGCTCGATGAACCTTTAGTCCAATAACAGGCCTTGTCTGTGAGGGACCAATAGGATGAAGAAGCTGGGGTTCTATGAAGACTGGTGACACATGATATCAGTCCACAGGAATACACAGTTTTAAATACATTGGAATGTACTGTTACACACTTATGTATAACTAAACTAACCTTAGTGTATCTTATAAGCAGTGCTTCTAAATCAACATGCAGGAATAAACATTCATTTAACATTACCATGCATATATATATATAAAATCACAGATTAATGCATTTCACACATATTATTGATTTTCCACATCAAAAAAAACATCAGAGTCCATCTGCATTTTCATAGTCCTGAAAAGAATGAAGGTTTAGAATTGAGTTTGTAATAATGTACTTTAAAGTTGTTTAAATCCAGCGTTTTCACAGTTTAAGGAAATTAGCTGAGTGTGGATCTGTTGCATGTTTTATGGGGGCAATAAAGTGAAGCCGGACATTGGGGGAAATTCCTTAGGCTGGTTTTAACAAAAGGGGATTTCAGCTGTGGCCTGGAGGAAGACAATCCATTTATTTGCGTTATTCCTGGATGAAACAGAAATGTCTTTAAGCAGGAGAATAATTATTGCTGAGCCAAAGTGAGATGATGCTACAAAGACCTTGCTCCTTAGCTATTCAACCTTATGCACCCTCAAACACGACTGTGTCACACATGTCATTGATACAAATCTCAATTGGGTCCATGACCTTGATCCACCCGGTCTATGTGTCCAATCTCAACTCAATTCCATTGCTGATAGGCAAGGATCTACTTAATCGCTTTGAGCCTCTGATAGACTTCAAGAATCTCAAGCTATGGGCTCAAGTTCGACAACCTCTTCCAACCACTCTACCTGAAGCAACCGGATCACAGTGCTACACTCTTGACACCTTGGATGTTCCAGGAGTCAACCCACTCGCACTGCTGACCCAACAAAGTTTGACGGAAAGTGACCTTGGGGACCAGGCTGAAACAGGCACCCCTTTTCAGGTCACCACATCTGACAACCCAACCTTAAATGAACACAGTTCATTTCTTTGCACCCTAAAACCAGGGGCAGCCAATGAAGAATACTGCCCCCAAGTAGTCAAAGGACTAGTTATCCAAAGCTCCCACGTTGGGGTGGAGGATGCGGTGATCTTCCTCCTTCACCGTTCTCTGTCCCACCTGGAGAAGACCGGGAATATGGTGAGGATCATGTTCTTTGACTTCTCCAGTGCTTTCAACACCATCCAACCGATGATCCTGAAGGACAAGCTGCTGCGCGCAGGGGTGGACCAGCACCTGTCATCATGGATCCTGGACTACCTCACGAACCGGCCTCAGTTTGTGAGAACCCGGGACTGTGTTTCCGACACGATCATCAGTAGCACGGGGGCCCCCCAGGGAGCGGTGCTGGCTCCCTTCCTGTTCACTCTTTATACTGCGGACTTCTCACACAACACAACACACTGCCATCTACAGAAGTTCTCTGATGACTCTGCGATCGTTGGTCTCATCTCCAACGGAGATGAAGCTGAGTACAGAGGGCTTATCCAGGACTTCGTGGACTGGTGCCATCGGAACTGCCTCCAGATCAACGCGAGGAAAACTAAGGAGCTGGTGGTGGACTGCCGCAGGCATGGGCAGCCCCTCACAGCACCAGTAAATATACAGGGAACAGACATCGAGATGGTGACATCCTATAAGTACCTGGGTATTCATCTGAACAATAAACTAGACTGGTCACACAATACTGACGCACTCTACAAGAAGGGACAGCGCAGGCTGTTCCTGCTGAGGAGACTCAGGTCTTTTGGTGTACAAGGGGCGCTGACGAAGTCATTCTATGACACGGTGGTGGCATCAGCCATCACTTTTGGAGTGGTCTGCTGGGGCAGTGGCATTACTGCAGCCGATAGGAAGAGACTGAACAAACTGATTAAGAAAGCTAGCTCTGTCCTGGGGCAGCGCCTTGATCCGATGGAGGAGATAGGAGAGAGAAGGACGGTGGCTAAACTGTCATCTCTGCTGGAGTCCGAGTTCCACCCTATGCAGGACATACTGGATGCACTGAGGAGCTCATTTAGCAGCAGACTACATCATCCCAGGTGCACAACCGAGAGGTTTCGTAGGTCCTTCCTACCAACGGCTGTCAGACTGTACAACCTAAGCAGGGCTGCTCGCAGAGATAGCAAAAAGACGTAACAAACTAATAGTTTTTTTGAATGCAAAAGATGCAATAGACTTACACAATGGTCCTCTCCGGCATACAACTAGGAACATACCGGTCGCTGTGGAGGGTGAGAATATGTATGGGCACATAATCATACCATGTAGATTAACTAAGTAGACTAAGTAGACGTCAACTAAGTAGACGGTTATGCTGTTTCATCCCACCTAGCAACAATGCTCTGCACTGTGTGTGTTTATATATTTACATATTTATTCCATCTAGCTACAATGCTCAGCACTGGGTGTGTTTATATTTATATATCTATATATTTATTCCATCTAGCTACAATGCTCCGCACTGTGTTTTTATATATCGACATATTATTCCATCTAGCTACATTGCTCCGCACTGTGTGTGTTTATATACTTGCATATTTATTCCACCTAGCTGCAATGCTCCGTACTGTGGGTGTTTATATATTTACATATTTATTCCATCTAGCTACAATGCTCTGCACTGTGTGTTCATATATTCATATATTTATTCCATCCAGCTACGATGCTCTGCACTGTGTGTCTGTGTGTGTGTGTGTGTGTGTGTATATATATATTTTATAGTAATATGTACATATGTATATTAGCTGCTCTTGCTTGCTTGTTTTTTTTCTTGCCTTCTGATTGTTGCTCTGAGTGTTGCTATCCCTGTGCTGTTGCAATCCTGGAATTTCCCCGTTGTGGGACTAATAAAGGCTTATCTTATCTTATCTTAGCTTAGAAGACGTGGTACTGGCTCTCTGGGCTGATAAATCCGCAATCAGCCAGACACTTTTTGACTCTCTACACGAAAAATACCCTGACCTTATGGTCACTAACAAGTCTTTTCATTTCCCTGCTGGGACCAAATCAAACAAAACATTGGTCGCCACAAGTATCTGCGCCCTCCACCTTCAGTGGAACCACAGACTGCTAACGCATCCCTTCTTGGTCATTCCCGACCTGCCACATGCAGTCTACATCGGCAGTGATCTTCTTGTGAGACTTGGAACCCAGGTTGATACCATAAACAATGTCTTATGGTCTCTCACCCCAGTTCGAGACACTCACTCTAAACCAGATCTTGACACTCTAAAGTCAGGCCAGACCATCCCTGAGGCCTGCCAAGTACTGAACACTCAACATTGTTTCATACCTGCTAATGTCACGTGCTACTCGGTCCAACTATGCATTCAGACCGGACAGAAACTTATGCATCCACAAGCATTTTTCCAACCGGCTCCTTTGCTTGACAATCTAGGCTTAACTCTGGAGGCCATGCCCCTTCTAAGCCTAGAATACAGAACCACCACATTACCGATAAACAATCCCACGGCAGAGACCATCGTCCTGCCCAAGGCCACGCCTCTTGGCTGGCTCATCACCACAGATTTCCACGATTTTGAACTGACTGTTCCTGTGCTAGGCGGCCTCCCTGATTCTCTTTGGGCCGACTCTCTTGAACCTACAGTCATTTACACTAAGCCTTCTAAGGCCATCGCTCTTGTGTCAATGCCAACCCCTGACAAAGAGTCAGTGGGACGAATCGACTTGACTAACACTGACCAAATGTTTGTCCAAGCCATTGAACTCCTTCCATCAGAGTCTGATCAGCAAACCAATGACAATCCCAGCGATGCTCCACCGAAACCAGTCCTCACTATCGCTGAAGAGATTGCACAGGTGGTAGCTGATGCTGATGCCCTAACCTCTGACGAAGAACGTGAAAAACTAAAACTAAAAACTAAAAACACAGTCCAAGGAGTCCAAAGACTCCTTGGACTGTGGACTGACCACAATCCACTCAGTACGTATTCCTACACCACCTGACGCTCCTCCAACCTACGTCAGGCAGTACAAGATTCCCTTGGCCTCGTACGGCCCAGTACAAGAAATAATCGATGATTTACTGGACCGTGGAATAATCAGGCCATGCAACAGTACCTACTCGGCTCCCTTATGGCCTGTCCTAAAGCCCAATGGTAAGTGGAGACTCACCATTGATTGCAGGAAATTGAACACTCAAGTTCCTCTCTCTAGGTGGCCTATGACTCAACTGGAGCAAGAACTCCCTAGAGTAAAAGATGCCAAATACTTCTCAACACTGGACATTGCTTCTGGTTTTTGGACTATTCCTGTCCAAGCTGAAGACCAACACAACCTGGCCTTCACGTTCGCGAATCGCCAATACACATTCATCCGATGCCCTTTCGGTTATGCTAACTCTCCTGCAGAGTTCAACATTTTCTTGAACAAAGCATGTCCAGACGCCCGAGACAGAGGTAACCTCATCTATGTTGACGACATTCTCATTCGAAGTCCAACTCTGGACACCCACCTCACTGAAATCGACCATGTCCTTGGCCAGCTCACACGAGCTGGAGCCAAAATTTCTCTCTCCAAATGCCAATGGTGCAAAACCAAAGTCAACTATGTCAGTCTCTTGGTAGGATCCAAAGGGGTCCTACCACAAACGGCACAAATTCAAGGTGCATTAAACAGCAAAGTCCCTACCAACATCTCCGAACTCCGGAGCTTCCTAAGGGTATGCAATTACTCACGTCAGTTCATTGAGGATTATGCAGACTTGGCAAAACCCCTTACAGACCTCCTACGAAAGGACACCCCTTTCATTTGGTCTGAGGCTCAAGAACAGGCTATGCTAGCGTTTAAGCAAAAGTTATGCACAGCACCATGTTTGGCCTATCCCAACTGCGACCAGCCATTCTTCTTACAAGTGGGATTCTCTGCCGACTGCTTAAGCGCTGGATTATACCAAATCTACGACCACGACAAACGAGTCGTGGCCTATGCCAGTAAAACCCTCTCTGGTCCGGAACAGAAATATTCGGACTGCGAAAAAGCCCTTCTGGCCACTGTATGGGCAGTCAAACATTTCTCCAACTATGTGGGAGGCCAGAGAATCACAGTTGAGACTCACCACCAACCAGTGGTCTTCCTTGACAGTCAACGCATCAGAGAAGGTGTTGTAACAAATGCCAGAATAGCCTCCTGGTTGATGGCTCTACAAAGCTTTGACGTGGAGGTCCGCTACGCACAAAAGTTGAGAAGCCCTCTCGGCACAGACTTGGCTGCCTGCCAACGGTGCTCTGAGGACACTCCAGGACCATCCATTCATGCAGAGCCACCTACAGTCACTGAAGACCCAAACCATCACTACTTTGACCAGAACATCTGTCAAGATATGGTCACTGCCTATGTCGATGGTTGTTCTTTTCACCATGAAACTCACATTTGTGCTGGTGTGGGTGTGGCATGGTTGAACAATCAGCCTTGTGAACCCCACAACTATCAACTGGGTTCCCAATCATCCCAGTATGCGGAAATCGCAGGTGTGCTCATTACACTGCAACTTGCCGTAGACCATGGCATTCGCACATTGGTCATCTGCACTGACTCCAACTACGCACGCCTCAGTTTCACTTGTCATTTAGCACTCTGGAAGGCCAAAGGTTTTGTAACCTCCAACCGCAAACCGGTTAAACATCAAGACCTTTTCAAGGCATGTGATCACCTGGTCACCTCCAACAACTTCCAAGTGTATTGGGAAAAAGGTCAGAGGTCACTCGCGCACACCAGGTCAGGACAAAGAATGGAATGACCTTGTGGACTCACTTGCAAAACAAGGAGCCATACAAGGCACACCCTGGTCCTTTGATTCTGCTCAGGTGCCGACTTCACAGTCCCACCCACCCACCCCTACAGTCTGCACAGTCACTAGGGCCCAAACTAACAGGGCCCAAGACACGACACAAACCACAGGTCCCCTTGCGGTTGACCCTGTTTTCACTGACGCTGACCTTATCTCTCTTCAAATCCTTGACCCTGCGATCCATAAAATGATACATCTCAGATCCTGCACTTAATGCACCATCCGACTCGGATCTCGCTGACACTCCAGACTTGAAGCCACTTTTTGCCGCACGATCATCCTTGCAGCTGCGAAATGGCATTCTAGTTCATGTTTCCGATGAACTCCCTACGCCTGCGCTTGTGGTCCCTCGTAACCAGAGGGGGGTGATGATTGTTCATGCCCATGATCTCCCAAGTGCAGGACACAAAGGCATCAAAGCAACGTACAATGCACTCAAACAAGTGGCATATTGGCCATACATGCGAAAGGATGTAGCGGACTACATCAAGGGATGTCTCGTATGTTGCCAGTTTCAACCAACCAACCCGATGCATTGAGCACCCCAACAGAAAAGAGGCATTTCATTCCCATGGTCTGACCTCCAAATTGACTGGGTAGGCCCCCTTCCACGGTCAGCCAGAGGAAACAAATACTTCCTCACAGTCACATGTGCTTTCACCAAATGGGTCGAGTGCCTGCCTGCTCCTAATGACACGGCAGAAACCACGGCCTACTTGTTGATGAACCACGTATTCTCTAGGTTTGGTCTGCCAAGCCGAATCAACTCTGACCGCGGCACTCATTTCACCGCCGAAGTCATGCGACAACTGTGGGAAACCTTGGGAGTTAAAGCTAACTTCCATATTAGCCACCACCCACAATCCTCCGGACAGGTTGAAAGAACCCACCGAACCGTGATCAACATACTGAAGAAGTATGTTTCACCACACCAAAAAGACTGGGATGTAAAACTCCCGCTGGTCTTGATGGCCATCCGAGCCACACCCCATGAAGCTACGGGGGTGTCACCTTTTGAAATGATGACAGGCCGGCAAATGACTTTGCCCCTGCATTTACTCTACCAACCTGGAGAAGCCAGTGTTGCTACAGCTTACACTACTCACCAGTACATGACTGACCTGACCAAACATCTCCAACAGACTTTTGCCTTTGCCCAAAAACATTTGGACCGATCAGCTGAAGGACACAAAGCCTACTACGATCAGAAAGCCTCACATGACGAACTCCAAGTGGAAGACAAGGTTTTCTATTATGCTTTCATTCCTCAGACAGGACAGATCAACGCACGAGCAGGAAAACTCGCTCGAAAGTTCCTCCCCAGGTGGACAGGTCCACACACGATCACAGATAAACTCTCTCCGGTCGTTTACCAAATCAAAATAAGCAAATGTCGCCAGGACCCCATCTCCAAATGGGTCCATCATAATCAAATCAAAGCTTACAAAAACCCCATGGGACTTGTCGGGGACAACACTGTTCCATTAAGTCAGTAAACAAACCTAAATCTTGTTTGCGCCCGATAGATAACTGTTAGCTGACTATCCGCCTCAGGCACGCTCGGTCGCATTTCTCTTCCTCAATCAGGTAACTGCATTAAACCTTCAAAAGGAGAAAGTTAACCCAAACTAACTGACTTCCTTAAAATCTAACTTTAAAAGACCCTGCAAAATTTCATTCAGTGTCATCAAGTTACTATTTCAAAAATAGTACACACAAAACCTCCAATATCACTAGCTTAAGTCAATAATCACAAAACCCTCTAAAGGTGATAAACACTAATAGCCTAGAGCTCAGTCTCTAACAAAGTTGTTCCACCTCTAAGAATAACTTTCACCTACCACTCAGGTACCTCAAGAAAAGGAAAACTGACAAGAAGCTCAAGATTAAAATGACTCACTTCTATTCATTGGCCAGGACGATGGCCCTCCCGTTTTTCAGTTTAGCCCTCTACCTAGCACTCTCACCTACTTTTGCCCAGTTAGAACTGGACAGAGTCCAGACAAGAAGTCAACAATCCTTAGGTAGATTCTCAACCACGGCCTCATCATTAGGGCCCCTTGCTAGCCTTAGCACATCTACTGTTAGATCAGTCAACACCGCTACACTGTGCCAGATAGATGAACCACTAACTGTTACCAAAACTTTGCAAGATACTGTGTTGGTTTTGAATGTTTGCTCCAAAGCCTTGTTCAAACTCAACAAGGTCTTGGACTTGTCACTCTTCATGTTAGAGGGTGACCCTGCTCACCCACATCTAATGCCTGTGTTTCTTCGAAAGGTAGCTAGAAATATTAGATTTTCAGCTAACACTTTGACAATGAGTCTGCCTTCACCGCTTCTTGCCCCTGTTTCAGATGCCACAAAGCTATTCCTCATTGCCACTCAAAGAACAATGATGACTTTCCATGTTCGCTCAGTCTTCCAGAACAAAGGTCTCAGACACCCTCTGAGTAAGACCTCTGTGGAACCATGGTTTAGTCCAGCTAAACCAATTCAGTTCGAACCTCCCTGAATTAACTCAATATTGCTTAACCTAAACATCTACCTCAAATAAGCAATACATTTTTGTTTTGCATTCTTTGTTTTGACTTTTATTTTACTTTATTCTTAGAATTTTTGAAGTTATATGCATGCTTATATACAAACCTATATTTTTATATATAGCTCTTGCACCCCATTTTGATTTTTGTACCCATTCAAACTATTTTTAAACAACTATGATAGCTATTTCATCGTAAACCAAAATTCCTACCTCAAGTATGTAAGACAACGCACTTATTTTTGTAACCAGAATTTTTGAGTCATTTCAAGACCTATGCCTTAGCTTACTACTCCAAGAAAATTTTATAATTTACATTTGTCCATATTCAAATTATTTTTGGAAATTCATGGAAGTCCTTCCAGTAAACCAAAGTCAAAGATCTGTACTTAGTAATAGATAATGTTTGCATGCTAGTATGTATGGATATCACAAAAACCTTTTAACCCAGTATTTAGGTCAAGTGTTGCCAAGGAGACGAAGCTGCCATGGGTGTGTACCAACGCTGACCGATGCTCACCATTGCTACAAAGGGGGGATCTGTAGCATCATCGTCTCCTCAAACCAAGACAGAAGATCACTTCTCTTCATTTTATAGGAATTTCACTTTATTCATTACACAGGAATACCACTTTTCTGCCTTTTCAGGAATATCACTGGCTTTTATGTCGACTCATGCAGGCCTCTTCCAGGCCTGACCAAAGATGCTTGCTTTCCCAGGACCCCAATGTAAACAGTTGCCTCTTGCAGAGATTGTAAGGATCAGAATTTGCTTTTAAAGGCTCAAAGGAACATAAAACTCAGGAGACCAGACCTCTCGACGTGAACACTGCATTTGGATAACGTACCCTTACAGGAAACAATGCTTTTAAAAAAAAAAGAGTCATAAACCGCTTAATCTGACGGGTTTATAGCCCAATGCTGTCCAGACTTTCGCCCAGATACCATGTACCTAAAGGAAATCATCTACAGCTCAACAGTACCTCCTAGTGGATACCTACGAAATGTGTTTTCAGTATGTAAGATGACTTTTAATTTGTTCTAAACATTAAGTTTCTTTCAGCTTATCCTCTGGATCCTAAGGACACTGAAAATCATCCCTCTTTTATCACCAACCATGGTTTGCTGCATTTTGATCTAAATGTGAATGCATGTATTATAATTATGTATAAGAAATGTTATATTCATGAGTGTTATTCAAACCAATGTAATATTGGAATAATGGTATAAATGCATGATCACCAAATATTAACCAAGTCATTTAATCTAGTTAGATTTTATATTGAGCACTTAATTTCATAAGAACTGACTGAGTGTTGATTTTCCCTCTGCAATTTCATGGGATGGTGTCTTCGTTTGATTGGCTGCTCTCAAACAAAGAAATGTTCTCACATTGGATAGCAGCCATTTCAAACTGCTTCTGAAAAAGTCGATTGGTCAGTCTTGCGATCGACATCATCAGTTTTACGACCCGGCGAGGTAACTTTAAAAGAGAGAAGTTAGATTTGAGTTTTAGATCAGCAGAGCAAAGAGCAGAGTAAGATCAGACAAAAGGGCAAGATTAGCAAGAAGTAAAGAAAAGATTAGTAACAAGAACAGCAAGATAGAGAACGGTGATAGAATTAAGAATTAGAAACACAGAAAGATTTTGAGAAAGATTAGGAACTAAATTAAGATTAAAGAAGCAGAATAGTAATCTAGATCTCAGAAGATTTTATTCCACCGTTTCAAGGCCCTGTGAAGTTTTATTCTGTTCTTTGTGAAGTTTGTCAAGTCTTTCTGGTTACTGAGGAGAAACCATTATTTTTCTTTAGAGCTCGATCCTTTTAGAGAATCAAATTCTCAAACTTTTTTTTTCCTTCACCTCAGAAGCCATTCTTATCCTAGTAAATGTTTTTCTCATTTTTTTAATGACTTTTCACGCCATTAAAGTGGACCTTTAATTTGCCTAGTTTAAAGTGAACAGAGACTGAGACGACGAAAAAAGTCCTTTTTTCCAAGGACTTTTCATGTCGCTCGGGGACGATCATTCTGCTGCCCCCGATGAACTACTAATATCTACTAATTTAGATGAAATCTATTTAGCTTGGAGAAATCATCTTTTAATTTATAAAAAATAAGATGATAAGATAAGCCTTTATTAGTCCCACAACGGGGAAATTCCAGGATTGCAACAGCACAGGGATAGCAACACTCAGAGCAACAATCAGAAGGCAAGAAAAAACAAGCAAGCAAGAGCAGCTAATATACATATGTACATATTACTATAAAATATACGTATATATACACACACACACACACACAGTGCAGAGCATTGTAGCTGGATGGAATAAATATATGAATATATGAACACACAGTGCAGAGCATTGTAGCTAGATGGAATAAATATGTAAATATATAAACACCCACAGTATGGAGCATTGCAGCTAGGTGGAATAAATATGCAAGTATATAAACACACACAGTGTGGAGCAATGTAGCTAGATGGAATAATATGTAGATATATAAAAACACAGTGCGGAGCATTGTAGCTAGATGGAATAAATATATAGATATATAAATATAAACACACCCAGTGCAGAGCATTGTAGCTAGATGGAATAAATATGTAAATATATAAACACACACAGTGCAGAGCATTGTTGCTAGGTGGGATGAAACAGCATAACCGTCTATTTAGTTATCCTACATGGTATGATTATGTGCCCATACATATTCTCACCCTCCATAGCGACCGGTATGTTCCTAGTTGTATGCCGGAGAGGACCATTGTGTAAGTCTATTGCATCTTTTGCATTCAAAAAAAAAAAAAATCTCTTAGAAAAGCTAGAACGAGTTATTACTCTGCATTAATAGAAGAGAACAAGAATAATCCCAGGTTTCTTTTCAGTACTGTAGCCAGGTTGACAAAGAGTCAGGACTCTGTCAATCCTAGCATCCCCTTAGAGCTTACTAGTCAGGACTTTATGAACTTTTTCAATAATAAAATTTCATCCATCAGAGATAAAATCAATCAGATTCTTCCCACAGTTAACTTAAATACTGTAACTACTACAACTCCTTCTATTGATGTCTGTCTTGATGAGTTTACTCCAATCGACCTTTGTGAGTTAGACAAAATAGTTTCCTCATCCAAACCTTCAACTTGTCTTTTAGACCCTATTCCTACCAGGTTATTTAAAGAAGTCTTCCCACTTATTGGGAGCTTTATTCTTCATATAATCAATTCTTCATTGACTTTAGGCCATGTACCGCAGGCTTTTAAAACGGCTGTAATTAAACCCTTACTCAAAAAGCTAACGCTAGATCCAGGAGCTTTAGCTAACTATAGACCAATCTCTAATCTCCCTTTCATTTCAAAAATCTTAGAAAGAGTTGTTGCTACGCAATTATTTGACCACCTGCAGGGAAATGGTTTACTTGAAGAGTTTCAATCTGGGTTTAGAATCCATCATAATACTGAAACAGCCTTAGCGAAGGTCACTAACGACCTCCTCATTGCATCTGATAATGGACTAGTTTCTGTACTTGTCCTTTTAGATCTTAGTGCAGCTTTTGATACTATTGATCATAATATTCTACTTGATAGATTAGAACACTATGTTGGACTTAATGGAACTTCGTTGCAGTGGTTTAGATCTTATTTATCTGATAGGTTCCAGTTTGTTCATGTAAATGATGAGTTTTCTTTCAGCTCAAAGCTTAGTCATGGAGTTCCACAGGGATCTGTGCTAGGCCCGACTCTTTTTAGTTTATATATGCTTCCGTTAGGCAACATTATTAGAAAGCACTGTATACATTTTCATTGTTATGCAGATGACACACAATTATACCTGTCAATGAAGCCAGATGATACTAATCAATTAGCCAAGTTAGAAGCCTGTCTTAAGGAAATCAAAGCTTGGATGACTTGTAATTTCCTGCTATTAAATTCAGATAAGACTGAAGTCATTCTTGTTGGTCCAAAAAACCTTAGAAATTCCTTTCCAAATCAAACTTTCAGTTTGGATGCAGTTACTCTTTCTCTTAATAGCTCTGTGAGGAACCTTGGAGTTATTTTTGATCAGGATTTGTCCTTCAATTCACATATTAAATTTGTTTCTAAGACTGCCTTCTATCATTTGCGTAATATTGCCAAGATTAGGAGCATCTTGTCTCAGAGTGATGCTGAGAAGCTGATCCACGCTTTTGTTAGCTCGAGATTAGATTATTGTAATTCTTTATTATCAGGCTGTCCTAAAACATCTTTAAAAAGTCTTCAGCTGATCCAAAATGCTGCAGCAAGAGTTTTAACAGGTACTAGAAAGAGAGATCATATCTCTCCGGTTCTGGCCTCCCTTCATTGGCTTCCCATAGAGTTTAGAATTAAGTTTAAAATCCTTCTTCTTACTTACAAAGCTCTAAACAATCAGGCTCCTTTTTATTTAAAAGATCTGATACTACCGTATCATCCTAACAGAGCACTACGCTCCCAAAATGCAGGATTACTTGTAATACCTAGAATCTCCAAAAGTACAATGGGAGGCAGAGCCTTCAGTTATCAAGCTCCTCTCCTGTGGAATCAGCTGCCAATCTGGATTCGGGAGTCAGACTCGATCTCTGTTTTTAAGAATAGGGCTAAAACCTACCTTTTTGATATAGCCTACAATTAGGGAGGGATCATGTGTTTCTGAACCCTCCCTTAGTTATGCTGCTAATAGGTTTAGTCAGCCGGGGGACCTCCAGTAATGCACTGGGCCTCACTCCTTTCCTCACTCTCTATGAAATATTTTTTGTTGTTTTTGCTGGTCATTAACATTTGTTTGTTCTCTCCCATAGATTGAGTCCCCATCATGCTGTTTGCTCTCTACATGTCTGTTCTTTTCTTCTTCTCTATCCCATCACCCCCCAGCCAGTCGCAGCAGATGACTGCCCCTCCCTGAGCCTGGTTCTGCTGGAGGTTTCTTCCTGTTAAAAGGGAGTTTTTCCTCTCCACCGTCGCCAAGTGCTTGCTCACAGGGGATCGCCTGATTGCTGGGGTCTTTCTGCAACTGTGGGGGTCCCCCCTACAGTTGATAGTGCTATGAGATGACTGTTGTTGTGAAATGGCGCTATATAAATAAAGTTGAATTGAATTGAATTGAATTAAATTACAATTGAATATGGCCCGTATTTCAGGGCTCAATTAGTCTCTCAGCCACAGGATAGAGCTGTAGACTGAAGGAAAACTCTTGGTCATTTTTAAGTAACTGCCCTTAAATTTTTGTAGATTAATTCAGAATTCATTTTAGATAATTAGCTTATGAATTTTCCCCATAAAATTGCGTTGTTTTGTTAAAACATTTCAGCCTCATTTATCGTTGAAGCATAAGTCTGGTTCCTCCTTGGTTCTACAGAGGTGTAACGCTGGATGTTATGTTCAGGAATCCAATATCAGTTGATGTGATATATTACGCTGTTATCATCTGAATCTGTTTATCCATCATTTGAACGCCATGCCATGTAACCTGAATAAGTTTAATAAATGGTAAATGAGAGAAGCTGAAGCGTTTTTCTTTTGCATATACAGGTTTCCTAATCACGGCAGGACAAGAACTCACTGAAACTTTGAGACTGATTCATTAAGTAATTTAAGGTACAAAATTAATTAAAATTAAAGTTAATATTATTGTCCGTTAGGACTGGTGCCCCTTTTACGAGTGCTTTTATTTAATTTAGCGGGTGTAGAAGTGACCATTTAACTCCGCCCCCTTTCACACCCACTATTAAATAAAATAAATAATTCCTGTACCTTATGACAAATATTTTTATAGGCAATTCACGCGACAGTGCGTTCAGGTCCACGCGCTGCGTTCTCCGTCGGCCCTGGAGGTCGCCGTCGTGGAGAGAGGACGAGGTGCGTGCGCTCTCGTGTGGAGGAGCTGTGAGAGCGTCCGGTCCCAGCGTGGATGTGCAGATCTCAGGCGTGCAGATCTCACCATGAAGTATTCTGCAGCTTTCCCAGTCGTGGGTGATCTCCGGAGAGTTTCGCCTGGTGGTGGCTCTGCGTCGAGGTCTCCCTGTAGCAGAAGGGAGGGCAGATCATTTGCGTCAGGCTGCTGCGTTCGCTTGTCGTCGGAGAATCACCGCCGGGTGCTGCATTCGTTGTCGGGTCACCAGTGTAGCTGTCCAGACCAGAAGGTTGCATTGCACAAAGCGTGTGCTTTCTCGGGGTCACCAATGTGGCGGCAGAATAATAAGCAGCGAACTGAGAGTTTTTGTGGGTGTTTATTAATCATACCGCCATCACAGACTCACTCCGGCACCGTGCATGCGCGCCAGAGCGAGCCCGGAGGCTCTCCAGCAGATAGGCAATGCATCTAATCAGATGAGCAGTGAGAGAGAGTGAGTTACAGAGCAATGCAGTTTTTATACCCAGTTACAGACAATACATGAAAGGCATGGGACATTTGCATCACAGTGAGAGCAGGAAGCATGAACGTTTGCATTTGAGTGTCACACATAACAATAGGGAGATTACTGGCTGGAATTCGCCTTTGCTCCGGAGCTGTAGGACAAAAGAGGTTACAAGGCACATCTACATATTGTTATCAGTCCATAGATCACACTGCTGTGTTAATTGCTCCCGCTGAGCACTCTGCTTGTCCGTGGCTGTTGTGGGGGTTACCCATAATATACACAATATAAATACAGGAGGTGGAGTCAATGATCTCACCTTTAATAATGAGTTACTATTGCTACTACACGAGGGTGGAGCCAATGGCCACACCTGTAATAATCAGTAACGAAAGTGACTACAGGGGTTGGATCCAATGACCTAACCTTTAATAGTTACTATAGTTACTAAAGGAGGGTGCAGCCATTGACCCAACCTGTAGTTATTCTTTATTTTAATGACTAGGGCAGGTGACCTCATTTGTAATAGCCAGTTTCTATATTTACTATGGATGAAGCCATTGGCTTCATCTGTAAGAACTGGTTACTAAAGTTACTACTAGGGGTGGTATCAATGGCCTCACCTGTAATAATCAGTTTCTATAGTTATGACAAGGGGGTGGAACCAGTGTCCTCACCAGTAATAATGAGTTTCTATAGTTATGACAGTGGGTGGAATCAATGACCTAACCTGTAATAATCATTTACTAGATTTACTACAGGAGGGTGGAGCCAATGACCCCACCTCTAATTTTGAGTTACAATAGTTATGACATTGGGTGGAATCAATGACCTAACCTTTAATAATCAGTTACTATGGGGGTGGATCCTATGACCCCACCTGTAATTATTGGTTTCTTTAGTGACTAGGGGGGTGGAGCCAATGACCTCATCTATAATAACAAGTTACTATAGTGACTACAGGGGGGTGGAGGAAATGACTTCACCTGTAATAATCAGTTACTCTAGTCACTACGGTGGTGGTGGAGCCATTAACTTCATCTGTAAGAATTGGTTACTATAGTTACTACGGGAAGAGGAGTCACTGGCCCGACCTGTAATAATCAGTTTCTATAGTTACGACAAGGGGGTTGAGCCAATGACTCCACCTGTAATTATTGGTTGTTTAGTGACTAGAGCGGGTGAAGCCAATGACCTCATCTGTAATAACCAGCTACTTTAGTGACTACAGGGGTGGTGGAGCCATTTACTTCATCTGTAAGAATTGGTTACGATAGTTACTACCGGGGGTGGAGTCAAAGGCCTCACCTGTAAAAATCAGTTTCTATATTTACTATGGGGTGGAGGAGCCATTGACTTAATCTGTAAGAATTGGTTATTATAGTTACTACGAGGGGTGGAGTCAATGGCCTCACCTGTCATAATCAGTTTCTATAGTTACAACAAGGGGGTGGAACCATTGACCTCACCTGTAATAATGAGCTACAATAGTTATGACAGTGGGTGGAATCAATGACCTAACCTGTAATAATCATTTACTAGATTTACTACAGGGAGGTGGAGCCAATGACCCCACCTCAAATATTGAGTTGATGTGGAGCCCATAATTCTAACTTATGTCAGAATCAGAATAAGTTTATTGCCAAGCACATTTACAAGTAAATAACAGGTAAATATACGAGGAATTTGACTTGACACTGAAAACGTCATAAATGACATTCTCAATGACGCGGCGAGCCGTGGAGGCGCCTGTCAACAGGAGGGGAACAGTAGGCAGTGGGGGAAGGGGGAGGGTGGACACAGTAGGAGAGAGAAAAAAGCATTGTTGATCAGAATAAAGTTCATATATGACCAATATTATGATTACAAGAAAAAACTCTCAATGCACAATTAGCAGACAATAGAATCCACACAATGACACAAAGAGAGCAGTGAGTGAATGTCTTCATCAGTCAGTATAAGTGGATCAGTATGTGTGAGTTGGGTGCAATCAGTGGCAAATCAGTTAGGTGGACAACAATAGTCTCTTCCTCAGCAGATATTATGACTACAGTCTGAAGCAAAGGCACGTGTCCTTGAGCACGGCAGATGGAATAGTTGAGCCAGACAGCTGTCCTTGAGAGTCAGATGCTGCCCGCCAATGTTATGAAAACAAATATACTGTTGATTATCAGGAGGACTGAATGCTGAGGGGTGCCGAAAAAAACAGGTCGAATAGCACTGACTTCAGAGAAAAAACTTTCTATTCTCTTACGGATTCAGTGCTCCAATTCCATCATGGCCAGGCATTGAAATCGATTCGGGAACAGCTCTCAGCGTGATCGTGATGTAATCCATTTTCCTGTACAGTTCTCCATTGGCCGCTGTCAGAGTCCTGCCCAGTTGGTCAATTTGATGAGTGAGCTTCGCCGGGTCCGCTTTTTGATAAGCTCTGTCCATCTTCAATTTGCGGTGCACCAGAACAATCCCAAAGCCAATCAGTAGAATTCCGATGACCATTGCTCCGAAAAGATATAAATCTTCAATATCTTCAATAGAAAGATCACACAGGCACAAGAGTTTCCAATTGCTTGTGTCCTTTAAATAACCCGCAGCAGCAGTTCCTGCAGGACAGATAGGCTCCCCCGGGCCCGATTTCCTCGTTGAAAAAACAGTGTCAATTGCGTTCAAAGCCCAGCTTATTAAACCCATAATTTCGTTAGATAAATCAGCAGTAAAGACACGCAGACACAAACGATAGCAAGCTGGGATCCAGTCAGTTAGGGAGGGAGAGAGAGATAGGGAGCCGGAGCGGGGAAGAAAAGCGTCTGCTCTCTTTGGAGGGCGGAAGTGAAAAAGTGTGACTCACATGTGGCAGGCTGGAATTCAGCCGAGAGAGACTTTGAGCTAGCCACGTCAAACAGGTTAATTTTGTCTTCTTTCAATTATTTATCCTTTTTTTTTTCCTTTGAAAGACAAAAGTAAAATAGAAAGATGTCTTTACCTTCTTTACATGTTTCAACTGCACTGCAGCCTTCATCAGAAGGCTTCTGATGAAGGCTGCAGTGCAGTTGAAACATGTAAAGAAGGTAAAGACATCTTTCTATTTTACTTTTGTCTTTCAAAGGAAAAAAAAAAAAGGATAAATATTTGAGCTAGCCAGGTGTATTGACATCACACCTCAAGAGGTGTCTGCACCCCCCGTGGACTCAGAAGAAAGGAGAAGATTACCCTGACCTTTTGGGGGTCAGAGAGGAGAACAGAAGGATGCTGGGTGTTCTATAACAGATGAAAGGATGTAACTGGGTCGTGTGACTTTTGTGTGATGTATTGTGACTTGTGTGTGAGGTATTGTTCGAGATAAGTGTATAAATGTATGTGTGACTGCGTCCTGCCTCTTTTCACTCCGATCGAGAGAGGACGTAGGATGAATGAGAATTAAAGCAGATGCTGGAAAATCATCCAGTCTCCTCAATTCTTGACTCCTACATTACAAGAGTAATGACATTGGGTGGAGTCAAAGACCTAACTTTTAATAATCGGTTACTATAGTTACTATGGAGGTGGATCCAATGACCCCACCTGTAATTATTGGTTACTTTAGTGACTAGGGTGGGTGGAGCCAATGACCTCACCTGTTATAATCAGTCACTATCATTACTACATGGTTGTGGAGCCAATGACCTCCCCTGTAAAAATGAGTTACAATTGTTATGACAGGGGGTGAAGCCAATGACCTCACCTGTAATCAACAGCTACTATTGTTATTAAAAGGGTGGAGCGAATGACCTTGCGTATAATAATGAGTTACAATAGTTATGATAGGGGGTGGAGACAATGACCTGACCTGTAATAATCAGTTACTATAGTTACTACAGGGAGGTGGAGCCAATGGCCTTATCTGTAATAATTTGTTACCATCGTTTCTACAAAGGGCAGGAGCTAATGACCTAACCTGTAATATTTAGTTACTATAGTTACTACAGGGGACGGAATCAATCACTCCACCTCTAATACCGAGTTACAAAAGTTATGACAGTGGGTGGAATCAATGACCTAACCTTTAATAATCAGTTACTATAGTTACTAAAGGGGATGCAGCCATTGACCCCACCTATAGTTATTCTTTACTTTATTGACTAGGGTGGGTGGAGCCAATGACCTCATCTATAATTACCAGTTTCTATATTTACTACGGGGTGGTGGAGCCATTGACTTCATCTGTACGAATTGGTTACTATAGTTACTACGAGGGGTGGAGTCAATGGCCTCACCTGTAATAATCAGTTTCTATAGTTATGACAGTGGGTGGAATCATTGACCTAACCTGTAATTAAAGTAAATGATTATTTACTAGATTTACTACAGGGAGGTGGAGCCAATGACCCCACCTCAAATATTGACTTACAATAGTTATGACATTGGGTGGAATCAATGACCAAACCTTTAATAATCAGTTACTATAGTTACTACGGGGGTGGATCCAATGACCCCACCTGTAATTATTGGTTACTTTAGTGACTAGGGCGGGTTGAGCCAATGACCTCCCCTGTAAAAATGAGTTACAATAGTTATGACAGGGGGTGGAGCCAATGACCTCATCTGTAATAACTGAATTCTATAGTTACTATGGGGGCAGAGTCAGTGACCTCACCTATAATCAACAGTAACTATCACTATCGTTACTAAAGGGGTGGAGCTAATGACCTTGTGTATAATAATGAGTTACAATAGTTATGATGGGAGTGGAGTCAATGACCTGACCTGTAATAATCAGTTACTATAGTTACTACAGGGAAGTGGAGCCATTGGCCTTATCTGTAATAATTTTTTACCATCGTTTTTACAAAGGGCTGGAGCCAGTGACCTAACCTATATATATATATATATATATTGTGGCGGATGAAATAAGGGAACCCATTGTGTGGAGGCACGGAATAAGTACAGGCAGGACACGGCGAACTGAAGTTTAAAAAGGTGTTTTATTTCATCCTCCAGCACGAGGGTCACTCCAGCGCTGTGTAAGTGCGCTGGAGCGAGCCCTGTGTATCTAGTCAGCAGCAAGTCATCAGAGTGGTCAAAAAGAGAGAGAGAGCAAGCGATATTCAGTTCATTTATATACCCAGCTAGACAATGCATGCATGGCACATTAGCATCACAGTACAGCAGGAATGCATGGGACATTTACATGAGAGTCACACATATCAATAGCAGGATTACTGGCAGGAAGGAGAGGCTGCCTATTGATATCAGTCCATACATCTCACTGTTCTGCTAATTGCTCCAGCTGAGCGCTCTGCTTGACCCGAAGGCTGTGGGGGTCACCCCCACCCCCCCCAGAGGGCTCAGCTGGGGGCTGAGGCGTCGATCGTCCGGCTTTGGAAGTGAGCTGCGGGGAAAAGCTCTGTGCCGGAGGAGAGGGAGGGAGGAGGGTGGGGGTAGCGAGTGCCGGCCCGGGACGGCAAAGGTGTCCGGGCCGCGCAAAAATTGTATGTGGATCCACAATGTTGAGGGGCTGTCCCGTTGAACGCGGCGGAGATCCACAGGGGCTGTGAGAAGAAAAATTTGTCTCTGACTCCTCTCGCGGCTATGAAGAAAAACAGGAGCTGCAGCTGTGTGAGGGACTTGGCGTGTTGGCTTTAGGTGCACACGCAGCCCTAAAGCCCTCGGGGACAGCTGACGGCTGAATTCCCATTGTGCGCCGTGGCTGAAACCCATACAAAATCCTGTGTGCGGGCTGCATGTGTGCTTCAGGTGTGTGAGCAGCCCTGAAGGTTCCGAGGATGGCGGTCAGCCGTGCTTCTCGGGCGTGTGCAGCGGCGGAGGACGATGGCGGTCTGTGGAGCCGGTATTGTCCCGTGCGTGGTGCGCTGTCCTCGTAACCCCCCGGTGTGCGTGCGGGGGTTCGGTGCATGGCAGGTCCGCTGTCCCGAAGGCTGTGGGGTTCACCCACAAAATAAATGTATGTATGTATGTATGTATACTTGCTGCTCTTGTTACCTCCGCCAGGCCGAAAGGCCAGGAGGAGGTTATGTTTTTGCCGGGGTTTGTCTGTTTGTTTGTCTGTCTGTCTGTCTGTCTGTCTGTTGGTTAGCAAGATAACTCAAAAAATCTTGGACGGATTTCCATGAAACTTTCAGGCGTTGTTGGAAATGGTACAAGGAAGAACTGATTAAATTTTGGGGGTGATCCGGTTCACCGTCTGGATACAGGAATTTTTTTAAGCATTTTTCATTCAACACTGTGACATACAGCCATTTTCAACATGTGCGCAGGCGCAATGGAGGGCTCTGGTCGTCGTGTCTGCAACACAAACTCTGCGTTCTTCAACGTTTTAGGCACAAAAGGACGCGGAAAACACTGCTGGCCTGGGCCCGCCAGCGTGCAACTGCAAAACCTCACACGGGCAGCTGTCCGCCGACGGATTCTTTGGCAGAAATTCCCCGGCCAGCCATAGGAGCTGCGCATTTGGCAGAAATTCACCGGCCAGCCATAGGCGCTGCGCAAAAACGAGCTCTCTGCCGGCGAAGCTTCTAAATTGTCGTTTGCCGCGGAGCGCAACCCCCAAAACAATAATATTGTAGCATACTCAATATGAGCACCCTATTTGGCTTGCCAAGTGGGTTGACCCTATTGGCGACACAGGTAGAGTGCGGGACTCCGGAGCGGGAGGCGTGAGTTTGAACCTCCCGGTGGGACGTCGCCATGTCGAGCAGCACGTTACAATATAATATAAAACCCACGGCAACCTGTCTACCCAATTTGCATCCGTCAGTGGAGGAGATGGACACAACAGCAACACTTCAGTTTATTACCTCCGCCAAGGAGGCAATGCTTTTACTACTGAACCACTAATCCTATCACTATCAGATTGATTGTCATTGATTAATTGTGTGTTTATTGCACTGTCCCTGTCAAATAAACAAATAACCATTGTGAATCCAATTGCTAGTCATATGTTTACATGCTCAAGGAATGTGAAAACGTACACACAAACACTGTATGGGGGAATTGTGGCGCTTGGCGGAGGTCTGCGCTCTCCGAGTGCTTTTCTAGTTTGTTTTTTGTTTTTTTCTTGCCTTCTGATTGTTGCTCTGAGTGTTGCTATCCCTGTGCTGTTGCAATCCTGGAATTTCCCCATTGTGGGACTAATAAAGTCTTATCTTATCTTACTATAGTTACTACGGGGGTAGAGCCAATGACCTCCCCTGTAATAATGAGTTACAATAGTTATGACAGGGGTGGCGTCAATGATCTCTCCTGTAATAATCAGTTAATAGAGTTACTACATGGGGGTGGAGCCAATGACCTCAACTGTAATAACTGAAAACTATAGTTACCAAAGGGGGCGGGGTAAATGACCTCACCTATAATTATAAGTTACAATAGTTATGACAAGGGTTGCAGCCAATGACCTCACCTGTAATCAACATTTACAATCTTTACTAAAGGGGTGGATCCAATGACCTCACCTATAATAATGAGTTACAATAGCTATGAAAGGGGTGGAGTCAATGGCCTCCCCTGTAATAATCAGTTACTATAGTGACTAAAGGGAGTGGAGCCAATGACCTCACCTCTAATAATCTGTTACTATAGTTTATACAAGGAGGTGGAGCCGTGGAGCCAATAACCTCACCTGTAATAAGGAATTACTATAGTTATTAATGGAGGGTGCAGCCAGTGACCCCACCTGTAATTATTGCCCACTTTAGTGACTTGGGCGGTTGGAGCCAATGACCTCCTCTGTAATAACCAGTAAGTCTAGTTACTACAAGGGTGGTGGAGCCATTTGCTTCATCTGTAAGAATTAGTTACTATAGTTACTATGGGGGGTGGAGCCAATGACCTCATCTGTAAAAATTGGTTACTATAGTTACTACAAAGGGGTGGAGCCAATGTTCTCACCAGTAATATTTAGTTAATATAGTTACTACAGGGGCGGAGTCAATGACCTTTTCTAATAACCTTTTTTATCGTTACTACAGGAGGGTTTAGCCAATGACTTCACCTGTAATAACTGCATACTATAGTTACTCCAGGGAGAGGTGTCAATAACCTCACCTCTAATAATGAGTTATTATATTTACTTCAGGGGGGTGGAGCCAATTTAGATTCCTTTATTAGCCCCATAATGGGGAAATTACTGAGTATCCACATGAGTGGATGAGGCAGCCACTAGCGCTGCCCCCAACCCTTTCACCATTCACACACACATTCACATCTGGGGCCACTTTAGAGTCTCCAATTAACCAAACTTGCATGGTTTTTGGCATGTGGGAGGAAACTGTCAAAATCCCGGAGTAAACCAATGCAGACAAGGGGAGAGCATGCAAACTCCACACAGATCACTGTTGGACGAGAGCTGGGATAAAACCCACTTATCCCCCGGCCAAGGGTGAGTTACTGTGCTGCCGCAGTGCTACCCACTCCGCTACCGCACTGCCTATGACCTCATCTGTAATAATGAATTACCATAAGGGCCTTTTCCACTAGCACGCTTTAGCGCGACACGGGACGGCTCAGCACGCTTTGTACGCTTTTCCACAAGCCCCAACACGGTTTAACAGCCGCGATTCTCAGCCCCGTTCAAGGGCAGGGTACAGCAGTGCTGAGCTGGGCCGTGTTGTGACGTTAACAGACTGGTCGCCGCTGATTGGTCAGGTCGTAACCGGCGCTGATTGGTCAGGTTGTAACCGCCCCTCTCCTCCTCCTCTTCTACCAAATCTTCACGACCTTCTCAATAAAGTTTTTGAAAAAAAAAAAAAAGAATCTTCACGACCACCATTACTCAGCGCGCAACCACTGTTGGCGGTTTCTTTTCAGTGTATTGCTGTGCTATTTTCATTTATTCTCTATCAAAAATGGCTTCGCGTAATAAGGGTGTTCCATGGACCAATAAGGAGCTGCAGTGTCTGCTCACTGCATTGTCAGACGAACGTATCCAGCGCGAGTTAGACGGAGCCACCCAGAATGAAAAAATATACCGGGAGGTCTCGACATCGGAGTCCTTTAACGGTGAGTTTTAATTTTTTTTTTATTGTGCGTTTTTTCGCAAATATATTCGGTAAGACGCTCAGTTTATTTATGCAATAAAAAAGCTGTTCATTTGTGGATGATGATCGCTGCTTTATTGCAGCACACTGCGGACTCGCTTTTCTTTTAATTATTCATGTGAACAATATGCTGAAATAAGCTTATGTAATCTTGTAAAAAACTGTTGTCTTTTCTGTATATCTTGCACTTTCGTGCTGTATTTTATTGTGTGCATTTTACTTGTAGAATCCACGCGTCCGCCGTGCCAGCCCGCCCGGATTCACCAATGTGAATCTGTCCCACCACCAGGCGCAAAATGTATTCAATGATAAATATTTGCAACATTTAAATGAGGTTGCAGAAAACGTGAGGGTATCCCACGAGCTGGCAGAGACGGCTTCATTCAACTGAGCCTTCCTGACCCAGAGCTGGCAGAGACGGCTTCATTCAACCGAGCCTTCCTGACCCAGTTTGGGAAGCTGGTGTAGAGGCACTCAGTGGTTGGCGTGTATAAAATGTCGATTAACCTTCATGTTGTGTTGCAAAGTTTTTTTTTATTTTAATATTTTGTATATAATAAAATAGAATTGTTTTGGAAAGTGTGGTTTGTCTGTTATAACACTGAATTATAAAACAGTATAATTACATAGAAATTCCATTGCCTAGTCTGATGAAAATGATGCTGATCATCCTGTCAGGGGTCAACCATTGTAAAGGTAATGTAATTTTTATCTAGACCAAAAAACAAATGTTTTTGTAAGCTTTCTGTTCTTTTTATTGAAATATCATAAAAAATTAGCACCACATGATACATTTCTAAACTTTGGGTAAATTTTTTATGTTAAAATTTTTATGTTTTATGTTCTTAGAAAGAGTTGTTGCTACGCAATTATTTGACCATCTGCAGGGAAATGGTTTACTTGAAGAGTTTCAATCTGGGTTTAGAATCCATCATAGTACTGAAACAGCCTTAGCGAAGGTCACTAACGACCTCCTCATTGCATCTGATAATGGACTAGGTTCTGTACTTGTCCTTTTAGACCTTAGTGCAGCTTTTGATACTATCGATCATAATATTCTACTTGATAGATTAGAACACTATGTTGGACTTAATGGAACTTCGTTGCAATGGTTTAGATCTTATTTATCTGATAGGTTCCAGTTTGTTCATGTAAATAATGAGTTTTCTTTCAACTCAAAGCTTAGTCATGGAGTTCCACAGGGATCTGTGCTAGGCCCGACTCTTTTTAGTTTATATATGCTTCCGTTAGGCAACATTATTAGAAAGCACTGTATACATTTTCATTGTTATGCAGATGACACACAATTATACCTGTCAATGAAGCCAGATGATACTAATCAATTAGCCAAGTTAGAAGCCTGTCTTAAGGAAATCAAAGCTTGGATGACTTGTAATTTCCTGCTATTAAATTCAGATAAGACTGAAGTCATTCTTGTTGGTCCAAAAAACCTTAGAAATTCCTTTCCAAATCAAACTTTCAGTTTGGATGTGGTTACTCTTTCTCTTAATAGCTCTGTGAGGAACCTTGGAGTTATTTTTGATCAGGATTTGTCCTTCAATTCACATATTAAATTTGTTTCTAAGACTGCCTTCTATCATTTGCGTAATATTGCCAAGATTAGGAGCATCTTGTCTCAGAGTGATGCTGAGAAACTGATCCACGCTTTTGTTAGCTCGAGATTAGATTATTGTAATTCTTTATTATCAGGCTGTCCTAAAACATCTTTAAAAAGTCTTCATCTGATGCTGCAGCAAGAGTTTTAACAGGTACTAGAAAGAGAGATCATATCTCTCTGGTTCTGGCCTCCCTTCATTGGCTTCCCATAGAGTTTAGAATTAAGTTTAAAATCCTTCTTCTTACTTACAAAGCTCTAAACAATCAGGCTCCTTTTTATTTAAAAGATCTGATACTACCATATTATCCTAACAGAGCACTACGCTCCCAAAATGCAGGATTACTTGTAATACCTAGAATCTCCAAAAGTACAATGGGAGGCAGAGCCTTCAGTTATCAAGCTCTTCTCCTGTGGAATCAGCTGCCAATCTGGATTCGGGAGTCAGACTCGATCTCTGTTTTTAAGAATAGGGCTAAAACCTACCTTTTTGATATAACCTACAATTAGGGAGGGATCATGTGTTTCTGAACCCTCCCTTAGTTATGCTGCTAATAGGTTTAGTCAGCCGGGGGACCTCCAGTAATGCACTGGGCCTCACTCCTTTCCTCACTCTCTATGAAATATTTTTTTTTTTTTGCTGGTCATTAACATTTGTTTGTTCTCTCCCATAGATTGAGTCCCCATCGTGCTGTTTGCTCTCTACATGTCTGTTCTTTTCTTCTTCTCTATCCCCTCACCCCCCAGCCAGTCGCAGCAGATGACTGCCCCTCCCTGAGCCTGGTTCTGCTGGAGGTTTCTTCCTGTTAAAAGGGAGTTTTTCCTCTCCACCGTCGCCAAGTGCTTGCTCACAGGGGATCGCCTGATTGCTGGGGTCTTTCTGCAACTGTGGGGGTTCCCCCCTACAGTTGATAGTGCTATGAGATAACTGTTGTTGTGAAATGGCGCTATATAAATAAAGCTGAATTGAATTGAATTGAATTGAATTGAGTTAACTTATAAGAAGTTGCACAGTTGGACTTTAAAATGGAGCAGGAGAGACTGATCAAGCTTACAAGTCAAAGTAGGTATAAAAAGTAAGTATATGTAAATTGAATGTTCTATCGGCATTCCAAATTCAGAGAATTACAATACTTTAGAAGAAGTGTAGCATCATCTAAACGGAAAATAATAATACTGTTGTTCCAAACGTTGACCTGAAGGTGAAAAACATTTTTTTTTTTTTTTTTCAGTACATCCAAAATGCCCTAGGATGTAAAAAATAATACAAATTGGTGTTGGCCAGTGTGCCACTGTCTCATTATTTAATACGAATAAAAACAAGTTTCAGCTCATTATTTCTAGGTCATTTGGCAGTTAATTCAAACCAAAAGTGACTTGTGTTGTTGCAGCTTTTTTATCAGAGAGTTTCTCCAGTTTTGGAGCATATAATCATCCGTCCCTTAACTGTTAAACATTAAATAACAGCAGACAGATTGGCAAAGGATACACAATTGTGTTGCTGTTGCCCAAAACCGCTGTGACCCACTGCTTGTGGTGCTACCTTTCATGTGTGTGCTTTTTATGAATATTCACACGTTTTTGTAAGTACAAGTGGGATAGTATTAAATTGAAATATTCATTCATATTTCATCTCGCTGCCTGTACACTTGTCGGGTGGTCCTTTTTGGCGTTTACGGTGAAAAAAGCCACAGACCGAGGAGTGGCCTTGTACAGCTATGTGTTATGTTTTGCTTGGGTCTTCTCAATAAAGTTTTGGGAAAAAAAATGTTTTGCTTGGGTCGCGTGTGTTACGTCACGGGAGTGTGGCACCGCCTCGCTGTTATAAACCCACCCACCCCAGCACAACACCCATGCCAAACACCGTGCTAATGGAGACAGAAGCATTCCGAGCCGTACTGAAGTGAATCGAGCCGTACCGAGGTGTGCTGGGCTAGTGGAAAAGTGACTAAGGCGGTGAAGCCAATAACCTCACCTGTAATAATCAGTTACTATAGTTACTACAGGGGGCAGAGTCAATGACCTCACCTTTAATAATGAGTTACTATACAGTGTTGTGAAAAAAATGTTTGCCCCCTTCCTGATTTGTAATTTTTTTCTGTTTGTCACACTTAAAAGTTTCAGATTATCAAACAAATTTAAGTATTAGAAAAAGATAAAACAAGTAAACACAACATGCAGTTTTTAAATGGTGTTTATTATTAAGGGTAAAAAAAAAATCCTAACCTTCATGCCACTGTGTGGAAAAAGTGATTGCCCCCCCAATTAAAACATAAATTAACTGTGGTTTATCACATCTTTGAAAAGAGGAGTTCAATTTCTCGAGCCACACCCAGTCCTGATTACTGCTGCACCTGTTCTCAATCAAGAAATCGCTTAAATAGGACCTGCTTGACAAAATGAAGTAGACCAAAAGATCCTCAGAAGCAAGACGTCCAAAGAAATTCAGGAACAAATGAGAAACAAAGTAACAGCGCTATCAATCTGGAAAAAAGGTTATAAAGCCTTTTCTAAAGCTTTGGGACTCCAGCAAACCACAATGAGAGCCATTATCCACAAATGGCGAAAACACGGACCAGTGATGAACCTTCCCAGGAGTGGCCGGCCGACCAAAAAATTACCCGAAGAGCGCAGCAACGACTCATCCAAGAGGTCACAAAAGACCCCACAGCAACATCCAAAGAACTGCAGGCCTCACTTGCCTCAGTTAAGGTCAGTGTCCATGACTCCACCATAAGAAAGAGACTGGGGAAAAAATGGCCTGCATGGCAGAGTTCCAAGACAAAAAACACTTTTGAGCAAAAAGGACATAAAGGCTCGTCTCAGTTTTGCCAGAAAACATCTCGATGATCCTCAAGACTTTTGGGAAAATACTCTGTGGACTGACGAGACAAAAGTTGAACATTTTAGAAGATGTGTGTTCCATTACATCTGGCATAAAAGTAACACAGCATTTCAGAAAAGGAACATCAGGTTCAGGTTACTTTATTTGTACCCGTAGGTAGATTTGTTTTGCAGTCTGGTGACATCCATATTTACAAACCACAAATTACATTCAACATAGACACAAACACAGGAACACATGAAATTGACTATAAACATGATAAAAATACTCAAGGCTCCATCAATCAGGGTATAAAAAGACAAAGAGATGAGAGAAAAACCAGAGGTAAGAGAGAAGTGTTCAATTCAATTCAATTCAACTTTATTTATATAGTGCCATTTCACAACAACAGTCATCTCATAGCACTATCAACTGTAGGGGGGACCCCCACAGTTGCAGAAAGACCCCAGCAATCAGGCGAGCCCCTGTGAGCAAGCACTTGGCGACGGTGGAGAGGAAAAACTCCCTTTTAACAGGAAGAAACCTCCAGCAGAACCAGGCTCAGGGAGGGGCAGTCATCTGCTGTGACTGGCTGGGGGGTGAGGGGATAGAGAAGAAGAAAAGAACAGACATGTAGAGAGCAGACAGCACGATGGGGACTCAATCTATGGGAGAGAACAAACAAATGTTAATGACCAGCAAAAAAAAAAAATATTTCATAGAGAGTGAGGAAAGGAGTGAGGCCCAGTGCATTACTGGAGGTCCCCCAGCTGAATAAACCTATTAGCAGCATAACTAAGGGAGGGTTCAGAAACACATGATCCCTTCCTAATTGTAGGTTATATCAAAAAGGTAGGTTTTAGCCCTATTCTTAAAAACAGAGATCGAGTCTGACTCCCGAATCCAGATTGGCAGCTGATTCCACAGGAGAGGAGCTTGATAACTGAAGGCTCTGCCTCCCATTGTACTTTTGGAGATTCTAGGTATTACAAGTAATCCTGCATTTTGGGAGTGTAGTGCTCTGTTAGGATAATACGGTAGTATCAGATCTTTTAAATAAAAAGGAGCCTGATTGTTTAGAGCTTTGTAAGTAAGAAGAAGGATTTTAAACTTAATTCTAAACTCTATGGGAAGCCAATGAAGGGAGGCCAGAACCGGAGAGATATGATCTCTCTTTCTAGTACCTGTTAAAACTCTTGCTGCAGCATTTTAGATCAGCTGAAGACTTTTTAAAGATGTTTTAGGACAGCCTGATAATAAAGAATTACAATAATCTAATCTCGAGCTAACAAAAGCGTGGATCAGCTTCTCAGCAACACTCTGAGACAAGATGCTCCTAATCTTGGCAATATTATGCAAATGATAGAAGGCAGTCTTAGAAATAAATTTAATATGTGAATTGAAGGACAAATCCTGATCAAAAATAACTCCAAGGTTCCTCACAGAGCTATTAAGAGAAAGAGTAACTGCATCCAAACTGAAAGTTTGATTTGGAAAGGAATTTCTAAGGTTTTTTGGACCAATAAGAATGACTTCAGTCTTATCTGAATTTAATAGCAGGAAATTACAAGTCATCCAAGCTTTGATTTCCTTAAGACAGGCTTCTAACTTGGCTAATTGATTAGTATCATCTGGCTTCATTGACAGGTATAATTGTGTGTCATCTGCATAACAATGAAAATGTATACAGTGCTTTCTAATAATGTTGCCTAACGGAAGCATATATAAACTAAAAAGAGTCGGGCCTAGCACAGATCCCTGTGGAACTCCATGACTAAGCTTTGAGCTGAAAGAAAACTCATCATTTACATGAACAAACTGGAACCTATCAGATAAATAAGATCTAAACCACTGCAACGAAGTTCCATTAAGTCCAACATAGTGTTCTAATCTATCATGTAGAATATTATGATCAATAGTATCAAAAGCTGCACTAAGATCTAAAAGGACAAGTACAGAAACTAGTCCATTATCAGATGCAATGAGGAGGTCGTTAGTGACCTTCGCTAAGGCTGTTTCAGTACTATGATGGATTCTAAACCCAGATTGAAACTCTTCAAGTAAACCATTTCCCTGCAGGTGGTCAAATAATTGCGTAGCAACAACTCTTTCTAAGATTTTTGAAATGAAAGGGAGATTAGAGATTGGTCTATAGTTAGCTAAAGCTCCTGGATCTAGCGTTGGCTTTTTGAGTACGGGTTTAATTACAGCCGTTTTAAAAGCCTGCGGTACATGGCCTAAAGTTAATGAAGAATTGATTATATGAAGAATAAAGCTACCAATAAGTGGGAAGACTTCTTTAAATAACCTGGTAGGAATAGGGTCTAAAAGACAAGTTGAAGGTTTGGATGAGGAAACTATTTTGTCTAACTCACAAAGGTCGATTGGAGTAAACTCATCAAGACAGACATCAATAGAAGGAGTTGTAGTAGTTACAGTATTTAAGTTAACTGTGGGAAGAATCTGATTGATTTTATCTCTGATGGATGAAATTTTATTATTGAAAAAGTTCATAAAGTCCTGACTAGTAAGCTCTAAGGGGATGCTAGGATTGACAGAGTCCTGACTCTTTGTCAACCTGGCTACAGTACTGAAAAGAAACCTGGGATTATTCTTGTTCTCTTCTATTAATGCAGAGTAATAACTCGTTCTAGCTTTTCTAAGAGATTTTTTATAAATTAAAAGATGATTTCTCCAAGCTAAATAGATTTCATCTAAATTAGCAGAGCGCCATTTTCTTTCTAATTGACGAGTCTTCTGTTTTAAGCTACGAGTTTCTGTGTTGAACCAAGGAGTTAAAAATCTCTGATTAGACTTTTTCTTTTTTAAGGGGGCCACCAAGTCTAGAGCCTGATGCAGAGAAGCTGAAACACTATCCACCATGTTATCAATTACAGAAGGAGCAAGCTGTCTATAGCTTATTTCTGTTGTGTTGACACATGGCATAGAGGAAACAATCTGCATAAATTTGGAAACAGCATCATCTGAGAGGCATCTACTGTGATAATATTTTTCTTTAGGAGCCAAATAGAAATAGTAACATCAAAGGTTAACAGACAATGGTCTGACAGTACAGGGTTATGAGGAGACACTACAAGATTTTCTATTTCTATGCCATATGTCAGAACAAGGTCCAATGTATGGTGGAGGTAATGAGTAGAATTTCCTACTTTCTGAGAAAACCCAATCGAGTCTAATATTGAATTAAAAGCCACATTAAGGCAGTCACTATCTACATCCACATGTATATTAAAGTCCCCTACTATAATTATTCTATCAGATTTCAGCACTAAATCAGCTAAGAAATCAGAAAATTCGGATAAAAATTCTGAATAGGTTGATGGGGGACGATAAACTATGGCAAATAAAATTGGGTTTAACCTGAAATTGCTAAAGTGCCCAACACTGAGGACCAGGCCCTCAAAGGAATTATAACATGTTTTTTGCTTTACATTAACTAGTAATTTGGAATGGTAAATTGTTGCTACTCCTCCTCCACGACCAGAACTTCTGGGATTTTGACAGTTTAAATAACCAGAGGGAGTTGATTCATTTAAACCAACATAATCCTCTTGCCCTAACCAAGTCTCTGTAAGGGAAATTAAATCAATCTGATGATCAATTAACAGATCATGGACTAACAGCGACTTGGGAGTTAGAGACCTAATATTTAATAAACCACATTTAATTTTTAAATTATGAGGAGGAACAGAGGCCAAATCATTCAATTTAGAGGCTTTATGTTAATTTGAGTTTTACCAATATTTTGCTTTATCACTTTGGGATGCTTATACATTATATTTTTATTTACTTTGGAGGGAGCAGACAACGATTCTCTGATGGGGAAGTCAGGGGCTAAGCTGAGGGGTGGCGGATGAAGAGGAGCTGCAGAGAGGCATGTAAGACTGCGACTCTGCTTCCTGGTCCCAACTCTGAGTAGTCACGGTTTTGGAAATTTGGATAAAAAAGATGCCAGATTGTTAGATAAATGAGAAGCACCATCCAAAGTGGGATGAATGCTGTCTCGTCTCATAAGACCAGGTTTTCCCCAAAAAGAGCTCCAATTGTCAATGTAGCCCACGTCATTTGCAGGACACCACACAGACAGCCAGCGGTTCAAGGATGACGAGCGACTAAACATGTCATCACTGGTCAGATTGGGGAGGGGCCCAGAGAACACTACAGTGGCAGACATCATTTTTGCAAACTCACACACCGATTCTATATTAAGTTTCGTGACTTCCGACTGCCGGAGACGGATGTCATTAATGCCGGCGTGAATAACAATTGTGGAGTATTTACAGTTACTTTTAGCCAGCATTTTCAAATTTGACTCGATGTCGCCTGCTCTGGCCCCAGGAATACATTGGACTATGGCCGCTGGAGTCTCTAGGTTCACGTTTCTGACTACAGAGTCGCCAATGATCAGAGTTTTTTCCTCAGCGGGTGTGTCGCTGAGCGGGGAAAAACGATTACAAACGTGAACAGGTTGGTGGTGAACCGGGGCTTTGCGACTAGGCTTCCTTCTCACCGTCACCCACCCAGTCTCCTCGCTGCTGAGGAGAGCCGGGGAACCGCTGACAGTGGGACCTAAGCTAGCTAGCTCCACTGCAGCTAATGGGCGTCCGTCGAGATTAACTGGCGCAGACGGTGTTTCAATGCAGCGGAGCCGGGATTCCAAATCAGACATCCTCGCCTCGAGCACCTCAAAAAGACAACATTTATTACATTTACCATTATCACTAAAAGAGGCAGAGGTGTAGCTAAACATCTGACAGAGAGAGCACACCAGAGGAGGAGAGGAAAGAGAGGTAGTAGCCATAGCTAGTGGCTAGCTAGAGTCATATTAAAAATTAAAAACTAGTCAAAGTGACATGTTTCGGGACCCAGGAGACAGACACTGACACGGGTAAATTAGTGAACAATAATCTTTATTAGAGTGAAAGGGTGTGTAGTGCAAGTGTGAGTGCGTGGATAGAGTTCTGGTCACTGGAGCTGAGCACCCTGGACGGAGACCCGGCAACCCTGGAACATACAAGCACAAACAATTACTTTTGTCCCACGCAAGTGACAAGCTACAAGTAGTGAGGCTTACTTGGGAGAAGCACAGGTTACGTCCTGCTGAGAACCAGCGGCCGTGCAACGTGGAGGTGAAGGCGTCCGTGAACGTGCTGAGGCTTCCACCCGTGACTGTGGCAAGGACAATTCTTCCAGTGACTCCCGCTGTGACACCACAGACCGGGACGATGACAATCCAGATGATGACGAGGTGAGTGATTCCACAGAACGTGGTGACGATGACACAACAGATGCTGATGACAATAACTCCACCGATAACGGTGGCCAGTACTCCTGCAACTGATACAGTAATAGTTCAGGAATTTGTGGAGCAAGACGTACCGGTAGTCGTGGTGGTAGCGAACCGCTACGTGTGCGTGTTGGCGTAACCCCGTCAGCTGGGGACGCAGGTCCGCCGCCAAGGGAGTCCACCTGTGCACAGGGGTAAAGGTTAGGAGTAGAGTAACAGACAGTTCTCTTACGTGCTTGACTCTGAACAGAAGTCCTTAACGAGGTAAGAGAAGTTCTTGATGAAGCCAGAGAAGTTCCTGACGAGACCAGAGAAGTTCCTGACGAGACAGTTCCTGGCGAGACGAGAGAGTATCCTGACGAGGCCAGAGAGCGGAGTTCAGGTTCTTGCTCCGACGAGGAGGACAGACGACTCCGTGCCGGGCTGTCAGCAACGCTGGCTTTTAACAGCTGCTGATTAACACCTATGGGTCTGTGCGCAGCTGGAGTTAATGATGCCAATGACGGCCCAGAGGCCGCCATGACACAAAGAGGTTAAAAACTCAAAGGTCTAATACCCAATAAAATATTTAGAACCCAAGTAACAGCCTACAAAAATAAGTAAATATAAAAGGGAGTTAATAAATAGGTACCTAAATTATGTGCAATATATTGGCACAGCTTGTTCAACTCTTTGACAGCAGCAGGAACAAAGCTGTTTTTGTAGCGCTGGGTTTTACTTTTTGGGACAGCAGACCTCCTTCTTGAGGGAAGAAGCTGAAAGTTGCAGTGCAAAGGGTGGGAGTCATCATTTAAAATGGAGGTAGCCATCCTCTGTACTTGTCTGGTGTACAGGGATGTCGGGCTCAGCTGTGACTCACCAAGCAAACGACTGGACCATCTAACTACCTGATCCAAGGATTTCCTCTGTTTCAGTTTTATCTGACCAAACCATGACACTAAAGAAAAGGATAAAACAGATTCAATAAAAGCCCAATAAAACATTGTCATTATGGTTCGGTCAATTTGGAAGCGTGCAAGTTTTCTCAAGCAATGCAAATGTTGCTGACCCTTTTTGAACACCCTTTCACAGTTCTCTTCAAAGTTTAAATTACTATCAATAATCGTCCCAAGATATTTGTAGGATTGTACACATTCGGTGGTCTGGCCTTTTAGTACGGTGACTTTGTGCCTGGGAGTTTTCCTCCTAAAGTCAATAATCATGTCTTTAGTTTTTGTCGTATTCAGCTGCAGGTAGGAATCCTCACACCATTGAACAAAATCATCAACTACTGGGCCGTGGCCACTCTCACCATCCTGGAGGAGACTGACAATAACTGAATCATCAGCATACTTTATAATGTGTCTGTTGTCATGTCTGCTCCGGCACGTTTGTGTACAGGATGAAGAGTAGTGGTGACAACACACAACCCTGAGGAGAGCCAGTAGAAGAGCACTTTAGGTCAGACAATGTACCATTGACCCTTACTCTCTGCATCCTGTTGGTTAAGAAATCCAGAATCCAACCCACCAGATTATTGCTCAAATCAAATTGTTGCAGGAGCCTTTCAACTAAGATATGAGGTTGGATTGTATTAAAGGCGGAGGAAAAATCCACAAATAAAAGCCTGGCGTGTGTCCCATTAAAATCCAGATGTTTAAAAAGCATGTTAAACAGAGTGACAGTGGCATCCTCCACTCCTCTGTGAGGCCTATAGGCAAACTGCAGAGGATCCAATGCGTGCTCAGTCTGCTTTAGGACCTCACATCTGACCAGTTTTTCAAAAATTTTCATTAAAATTGAAGTCAAAGCAACTGGTCTAAAGTCGTTTACCGTTTTAGGACAGCTGGATTTTGGAACGGGAATAACCACGGCTTCTTTCCAGATCTTAGGCACATGTTGTGTTTGTAAGGACTTATTGAAAATGTAATGAAATACAGGACTCAGTTCATGTGCACAGGACTTTACCAAGCGCCCACATATATTATCAGGGCCCTGACTTTTGTTCACTTTTACAGCACAGAACTCCCTTTTAACATCCTGCACCTCAATATTAAAGTGCTGATTGCCTTTGAGTTTCTGTTTCAAATCTTGGGTTTCAGTGCTAAAATCAAAGGAGTCAAAACGACCATAAAAACAATTAAGAGCATTAGCCAGCTCTGTGTCTGAATTAAAACCATCTAAAAACACACGATTACTGTGCTCTGTGCTCTGAAGGCCTGCAATAGTTTTCATACTGGCTCAGGCTGAACCAAGTTTCTTTGTTGCCATCTTGCTTTCCAACTCTGATTTATAATTCTGTTTTGCTCTTAAAATTTCGTCCTTCAGCTCTTTTGTGGCAACCTGTAGCTCAGAAACAGACCCCTGTTTAAAGGCAAGTGCTTTCCTCTGTAAGCAGGATTTAACTGATTTTGTAACCCATGGCTTGTTGTTGGGATATATTTTTACACGTTTACGTGGAACCATCTTATTTTTACAGAAAGCCATGTAGGAGCATGTGACGTCCACCAAAGAGTCCAAATCATCCCCGCAGGCCAGTGTGAACATCTCCCAGTCCCTACAGTCAAAGCATTCCTGGAGGCTGTGCACTGAATCTTTTGTCCACACATCAATGTCTCTCGTCTCCACCTTGCCTCTTCTGAGAGCAGTTTTATATGTGGGCAGCAAATGTGCACAGTTGTGATCTGAGGATCCTACAGGAGGAAGGGGGAGTGATTTATAGGCCCTCTCTATGGATCCATAGAACAGGTCCAATGTCTTTTTTCGCCTGGTTGGGCAGGAGACATACTGATAAAAGTTTTTAAGTGTCTTCTTTAAAGAAACATGGTTAAAATCCCCAAGAATGAAGTTTGGCGCCTCTGGAGAAATTGATTGCAGCTTCTGGACCACATCAAAGATTGTGCTGCAGGCGGAGTCAGCGTCTGCCCTCGGGTGAATGTACACAGTTGTGATGAAAAGTTGGGGGAACTCGCGAGGCAAATAAAAGGGGTGTAGTGACACAGACAGCAGCTCCACATCGGGTGTACAGATTCGCTCTCTGACCGTGACAGATGTGCAGTACTGCTTATTAATGTATAAACATACGCCGCCCCCCTGACGTTTCCCCGTTACCTCTTCCTGCCGATCCGAGCGCAGCGGGGCTCCAAAGCCGTCAATCCACAGGTCTGCGTCTCGGTCATGTGCAGTAAGCCAAGATTCGGTGAAGGCCATGACGCAGCAGTTCTTAAAGTCCTTCTGGTAGCGTACATTCCCTTGAATTTCATCCACCTTGTTTCTCAGAGACTGTACAGTCCCAAAAATCATAGAAGGTAGAGGAATGTTACCGAACTGACGTCTTCTCAAGTGCAATTTCACACCACCACGCTTTCTGCGTTTCCTTCTTCCGTCTCTCCCGTCTCTCTTTTCACCGCTGTGTCCTTCTCTCAAAATAAAGTCCGGCAGTTGCGGCTTAGGATCAATCACAGCCGCTGCATCAACCGTGTTTAAATGCAGCAACATGTCCCTGGAATAATGTATCCTGCCCGCCATGATGCCGAATGCGTTTACTTCAGAGACAAAGAGCCAGAGGACAAGTAGCAGCAATACAAAAAAGGGGAGGTAGTCCATGTTGATGGAACTCATGGGTTTAGGGGGCAATCACTTTTTCACACAGGGCCATGTAGGTTTGGACTTTTTGTCTCTTAATAAACACCTTCATTTAAAAGTGGCATTTTGTGTGTACTTTTGTTATGTTTGTCTAATGTTTAAATTTGTTTGATAATCTGAAACATTTAAATTTGACAAACATACCAAAAAATAAAAATAAAAAAAAATCAGGAAGGGGGTAAAAACTTTTTCATACCACTGTAGTTACTATACTACTGTAGTTGTAGGGCTGCACGGTGGCGCAGTGGTTAGCACTGCGGCAGCACAGTTTACCCTTGGCCGGGGGATTGTGGGGATCATGGGTTCGATCCCAGCCCCCGACCAACAGTGATCTGTGTGGAGTTTGCATGTTCTCCCCGTGTTGCGTGGGTTTACTCCGGGATTTCTCCGGTTTCCTCCCACATGCCAAAAACATGCATGTTAGGTTAATTGGCTGTTCTAAATTGTCCCTAGATATCTGTTTCCTATAGGCCCTTAGAATAGAGGGTTAGTATTAATGAAAGCGCTTTGAGTGGTCTTTGTGACTAGAAAAGCGCTATATAAGTGCAGGTTAGTTAGTTAGTTAGTTAGTTACTACAAGGGGGTGGAGCCAATGACCTCACCTGTAATAATTAGTTACTATAGCTACTACAAGGGGTGGAGCCAATGACTTCACCTGTAATAATCACTCACTATAGTTACTGCAGGTGGGGTGGAGTCAGTGACCTCATATGTAATAGTCAGTTACTATAGTTACTATGGGGGGTCAAACCAGTGACCTCACCTGTAATAACTGGATACTATAGTTACTCCAGGGGGCAGAGTCAATGACCTCACCTTTAATAATCAGTTATTATAGTTAATATGGTTGTGGTGGAGCCGTTGACTTCATCTGTAGGAATTGGTTACTATAGTTATGATGGGGGCTGGGGTCAATGACCTCACCTCTAATCAACAATTACTATAGTTACTAAAAAAACCTCACCTAGTCCAACCTGTTGCTGTACTCATGAATTTTCATCCATTCTTACATTGCACATAACTCTCACACTGCTTTTTACTTCATTCACATTATATCACTGAATCTGAGTTCACACTGAAATACTGTATGACTGTATATTTTTTCATATATTTCTGCGAAGTGTGGATAGTCTGAGTAAATAACTGCATATATTCCTGTATATATTTGCATCCTTTTATAGAAACGTGGACAGACTGTAATTTACTGTACATACTCTGTTGTCATTGAACCCTTATTTAAATCTTATTTAAATCCTCCACCTGAACAACGAGAGCAAGTTTTTAGCCAAAGTCAAATTCCTTGTGTGTGTTGTGCATACTTGGCCAATAAAGCTGATTCTGATTCTGTAATAATCAGTTACTATAGTTACTAAAGGGGGGTGCAGCATATGACCTCACCTGTAATAATCATTTACTATAGCTACTACAGGGTGTGGAGCCAGTGACCTAACCTGTAATAATCAGTTACTATCGTAACTCAAGGGGGGTGCAGCCTATGACCTCACCTGTAATTATTGGTTACTATTATGACTAGGGCGGGTTCAGCCAATGACCTCATCTGTAATAACCACTTACTACAGTTACTACAGGGTGATGGAGCCATTGACTTCTTCTGCAAGAATTGGTTACAAAAGTTACTACAGAGGCTGGAGTCAATGACCTCACCTGGAAACAACAGTTACTATAGTTACTAAAGTGGTTGGAGGAAATGACCTCATCTGTAGTAATAAGTATCGAGAGTTATTTCAGGGTGGTGGAGCCATTGACTTCACCTGTATTAACTGTATACTATAGTTACTACAGGGAGCAGAGTCCTCTAACCTCACCTGTACTGGTGGAGCCAATTCAGATTTAAATTCCTCTATTAGTCCCACAATGGGGAAATTACTGGGCGTCCACATGAGTGGATGAGACAGCCACTAGTGTGGCCCCCAACCCTTTCACAATTCACACACACATTCACACCTGGGCCACTTTAGAGTCTCCAATTAACCTAACTTGCATGTTTTTTGGCATGTGGGAGGAAACCGGAGAAATCCCGGAGTGAACCACATAGACACATGTAGAACATGGAAACTACACACAGATCACTGTTGGTCCGGTGCTAGGAATTAACCAAGGATCCCCAGGCCAAGGGTGAGTTGCTGTGCTGCCACAGTGCTAACCACTCCGCCACCATGCTGCCAATGAACTCACCTGTAATATTTAGCTACTATAGTTACTACAGGAAGCGGGAGCAAATGACCTCACCTGTAATAGCCAATTACTATAGTTAATACGGGGGGTGGAGCCAATGGCCTAACCTGTAATAATCAGTTACATGATTATTGTGGGTGATGGAGCCATTGACTTCATTTGTAAGAATTGGTTGCTGTAGTTATTACGGGGGGGTGGAGTAAATGACCACAACTCTAATAATCAGTTACTAAAGTTACTACAAGGGGGTGGAGCCAATAACCTCACCAGCAATAATGAGTAACAATAGCTATGACAGGTGGTGGAGTCAATGACCTCACCTGTAAGAGTCACTTACTAGAGTTACTACACGGGGGTGGAGCCAATGACCTCATCTGTAATAACTGGTTACTCTAGTTACTACAAGGGGGTGGAGCCTTGGAGCCAATAACCTCACCTGTAAAAATGAGTTACAATAGTTATAACAGGTGGTGGAGTCAATGACCTCACCTGTAATAATCAATTACAATAGTTACTGCAAGGGGATGTAGCCAATGACCTCACCTATAATAATGAATGGATACTTTAGTTACAACAGGGTGCAGAGTCAATGACCTCACCTACAATAATCAGTTACTATAGTTACTATGGGGGTGATGGAGCCATTGACTTCATCTGTTAGAACTGGTAACTATAGTTATTACAGGGGGCGGAGTCAATAACCTCACCTGTAAAAATGAGTAATAATAGTTTCTGCAGTGGGGAGGAGCCAATTTAGATTTAGATTCCTTTATTAGTCCCACGGCGGCGAGGCCTCTTCACTCTGCCGGTGGCCGGAGCACCTCTCCGAGCAGCCCTGGTGGCTAGCTGTCTCCTGGGGGGCTTCTTCCTCCAGTAGATTTTACGGGCGGTCTGCTTGGTTCTTGCCATCGCTCTTTATTATTCTGTCTTATATTTCTTGCACGCCGCCTAAACTCCAGCCCGGCACCCGCGTCGTTTTCGCTACAGCTCCCGGTATGTCGAGCTTCCCATTAGCACCGGGCGGCGGCCAAGTGCTAGCTAGCACTAGCTCCTCCCCGCTGTAACGTCTCCGGCTGCAAACCGTGGCTCCGTCCACCGACCAGGGAGACCCCCGGGGCGATCCGTGCGTCCGTGATATATATACAGAGTGAAAGGTGTAGAAAGAAGAAGGAAGATTAAAAAAAAGGCTGTTGCAACGGGCAGCCTACTCATGTGGCGCCACCGGTCCGGCGGAACCGTTAGTCATTAATTTCACTTTATACCAGTTTAATCACTCAATAAATTAATTAATAATCAGTCTCAAAATTTTAATGAATTCGATACTGGGGCTTTGATCCCAGAGTCTGAATGAAATAAATTCACAACAACTTCTCTCAATTTCACATATTTATTAAATGAAATGATGATTAAAGGACATTGAAATGATTTGCATTAACTTAAATTAAACTTGTAAATGATAGAGTAACAATGCGAATATTTGCAGAACCAGCGTGAAAATGTCAGCTGAATTTAGATCAGTTTGAAGTTAACAGATTATGAAAAACTGAACGCAAATTTATGAGGAAAATTAAACTAATTACATGGAAAATTCTGGATTACTCTTAAGAAAATGAAAATGGGATTTTCATGAAAAGAGGAGTTGTATTAATTGCTCTTTAATTTTGTATCTGATCAGATGCAGAATTATTCTCAAATTTCAGACGTTTTATTCAACAGATGAATAAAGAATGCAGCTCACGGGACCCATGTTGGTGGAGATCCTTCGTCGTAGTCTTCCTGAAGTTTTAGTTGGTAGATGGCACCAAAACCAGAATATCTTGCCAGCAGATATTCGAACAAGGTACGGCAGCTTTCCAAAGTCTACAGTCATAAGATGAGATTTTGACTGTTGGGCTGAGGCACAGCGAAGATGACGGCGGTGTATCCTCTTCTCCGTGGCGACACTGAAGTTTTCATGAGTCAGCTGCTTCCCAAGGGAATTTGAGAATAATTGCAATTTTTTTTTTTTTTATTACTTATTTTGTACCCATAGGTAGATTTGTTTTGCAGTCTGGTGACAAGCCACCAGCTGCCGGTCGCTGCGTGTGCAAGTGCCCCTTAACTCCCTAACCTGCATGTTTTTGGCATGTGAGAGGAAACCGGAAAAATCCCGGAGTAAACCCACGCAAACACGGGGAGAACATGCAAACTCCACACAGATCACTGTTGGCCGGGGGCTGGGATCGAACCCACGATCTCACGGTCCCCGCGATCCCCCTGCCGAGGGTAAAACTGTGCTTCCACAGTGCTAACCACTGTGCCACCGTGCAGCCCATCTTATATCTTAAATCTTATCCAGTAGCAAAATTAAAACATTTTTCCGACTTCGTGGAGTTGAAATTAGCTTCTATTATGGAGATGGTCACTCAGTCCTTTTAAAGAAAATATATATAATTAAAATTTAAGTGAAAACTAAAAACGGTGAGTTTGTGGGGGTCCCATGCTGTAGAGTTCAGTAGTTTTCCTCTCAGACTGAGAGAGCATGGAGATCAAAGGGCTGGGGGGTAAGGGGAATTGTCTGGGGAGAGTGAATGGTGAATGCAGGACCTCAGGTAGCAGGGAGGTGTGAGTTTTGGGATATAAAAGAGAGAGTCCCTACTACACATGTTTAAAGTTCTGATTCTGGAAGATGTGAGAGTGAAATAAAGTCCATCTGCTCAGAAAATTCTGTCTGGTTATTTCATCTCCACACTGGTGACCCTTGACGCGGAATGGAACACGAGGCGAACATCCCGGAGACGACCTGGATGGGAAACCCCAGCAATGCATGCACCGTTTTGGTCAAACTACCGGACTTTTGGCTGCACGACCCGAAGTCTTGGTTCCTCCACACCGAGGCCCAGTTCGCGCTCCGGGGAATAACGGCAGATGATACCAGGTATTACTACGTGGTCGCAGCGCTGAATGCTCGCACGTCTCAGCAAGTAGCAAGCCTGCTCCAACAGCCCCCAGCCCACGACAAATACGGGGCTCTCAAAGCCGCACTGACCCGGCGCTACACGCTCTCAGACTGCGAGAGAGCGGAGAGGCTCCTGATGCGCTCAGAGTTGGGAGATGGGTCGGCGGTCGAATGGATGGAGAAGATGTTGGCGTTGCTGGGCACGGACAACGGGCATTTTCTATTTGCCCACCTTTTCCTTCGGAACCTCCCAACGGCGGCCAGAGCAGTCCTTGGCAACTCGCCGTTGCTGGCCGCGCGTGACTACCATGCGCTAGCCCAGGAGGCAGATCGGATCACCCTCATCCAAACCTAGTTTCCTCATCCAAACCTTCAACTTGTCTTTTAGACCCTATTCCTACCAGGTTATTTAAAGAAGTCTTCCCACTTATTGGTAGCCTTATTCTTCATATAATCAATTCTTCATTAACTTTAGGCCATGTACCGCAGGCTTTTAAAACGGCTGTAATTAAACCCTTACTCAAAAAGCCAACGCTAGATCCAGGAGCTTTAGCTAACTATAGACCAATCTCTAATCTCCCTTTCATTTCAAAAATCTTAGAAAGAGTTGTTGCTACGCAATTATTTGACCACCTGCAGGGAAATGGTTTACTTGAAGAGTTTCAGTCTGGGTTTAGAATCCATCATAGTACTGAAACAGCCTTAGCGAAGGTCACTAACGACCTCCTCATTGCATCTGATAATGGACTAGTTTCTGTACTTGTCCTTTTAGACCTTAGTGCAGCTTTTGATACTATCGATCATGATATTCTACTTGATAGATTAGAACACTATGTTGGACTTAATGGAACTTCGTTGCAGTGGTTTAGATCTTATTTATCTGATAGGTTCCAGTTTGTTCATGTAAATAATGAGTTTTCTTTCAACTCCAAGATCAGTCATGGAGTTCCACAGGGATCTGTGCTAGGCCCGACTCTTTTTAGTTTATATATGCTTCCGTTAGGCAACATTATTAGAAAGCACTGTATACATTTTCATTGTTATGCTGATGACACACAATTATACCTGTCAATGAAGCCAGATGATAGTAATCAATTAGCCAAGTTAGAAGCCTGTCTTAAGGAAATCAAAGCTTGTATTGACTTGTAATTTCCTGCTATTAAATTCAGATAAGACTGAAGTCATTCTTGTTGGTCCAAAAAACCTTAGAAATTCCTTTCCAAATCAAACTTTCAGTTTGGATGCAGTTACTCTTTCTCTTAATAGCTCTGTGAGGAACCTTGGAGTTATTTTTGATCAGGATTTGTCCTTCAATTCACATATTAAATTTGTTTCTAAGACTGCCTTTTATCATTTGCGTAATATTGCCAAGATTAGGAGCATCTTGTCTCAGAGTGATGCTGAGAAACTGATCCACGCTTTTGTTAGCTCGAGATTAGATTATTGTAATTCTTTATTATCAGGCTGTCCTAAAACATCTTTAAAAAGTCTTCAGCTGATCCAAAATGCTGCAGCAAGAGTTTTAACAGGTACTAGAAAGAGAGATCATATCTCTCCGGTTCTGGCCTCCCTTCATTGGCTTCCCATAGAGTTTAGAATTAAGTTTAAAATCCTTCTTCTTACTTACAAAGCTCTAAACAATCAGGCTCCTTTTTATTTAAAAGATCTGATACTGCCGTATTATCCTAACAGAGCACTACGCACCCAAAATGCAGGATTACTTGTAATATCTAGAATCTAATTATTTAAAGAAGTCTTAGGTTATTTAAAGAAGTCTTCCCACTTATTGGTAGCTTTATTCTTCATATAATCAATTCTTCATTAACTTTAGGCCATGTACCGCAGGCTTTTAAAACAGCTGTAATTAAACCCTTACTCAAAAAGCCAACGCTAGATCCAGGAGCTTTAGCTAACTATAGACCAATCTCTAATCTCCCTTTCATTTCAAAAATCTTAGAAAGAGTTGTTGCTACGCAATTATTCGACCACCTGCAGGGAAATGGTTTACTTGAAGAGTTTCAATCTGGGTTTAGAATCCATCATAGTACTGAAACAGCCTTAGCGAAGGTCACTAACGACCTCCTCATTGCATCTGATAATGGACTAGTTTCTGTACTTGTCCTTTTAGACCTTAGTGCAGCTTTTGATACTATCGATCATAATATTCTACTTGATAGATTAGAACACTATGTTGGACTTAATGGAACTTCGTTGCAGTGGTTTAGATCTTATTTATCTGATAGGTTCCAGTTTGTTCATGTAAATAATGAGTTTTCTTTCAACTCAAAGCTTAGTCATGGAGTTCCACAGGGATCTGTGCTAGGCCCTACTCTTTTTAGTTTATATATGCTTCCGTTAGGCAACATTATTAGAAAGCACTGTATACATTTTCATTGTTATGCTGATGACACACAATTATACCTGTCAATGAAGCCAGATGATAGTAATCAATTAGCCAAGTTAGAAGCCTGTCTTAAGGAAATCAAAGCTTGGATGACTTGTAATTTCCTGCTATTAAATTCAGATAAGACTGAAGTCATTCTTGTTGGTCCAAAAAACCTTAGAAATTCCTTTCCAAATCAAACTTTCAGTTTGGATGCAGTTACTCTTTCTCTTAATAGCTCTGTGAGGAACCTTGGAGTTATTTTTGATCAGAATTTGTCCTTCAATTCACATATTAAATTTGTTTCTAAGACTGTGTTCTACCATTTGCGTAATATTGCCAAGATTAGGAGCATCTTGTCTCAGAGTGATGCTGAGAAACTGATCCACGCTTTTGTTAGCTCGAGATTAGATTATTGTAATTCTTTATTATCAGGTTGTCCTAAAACATCTTTAAAAAGTCTTCAGCTGATCCAAAATGCTGCAGCAAGAGTTTTAACAGGTACTAGAAAGAGAGATCATATCTCTCCGGTTCTGGCCTCCCTTCATTGGCTTCCCATAGAGTTTAGAATTAAGTTTAAAATCCTTCTTCTTACTTACAAAGCTCTAAACAATCAGGCTCCTTTTTATTTAAAAGATCTGATACTACCGTATTATCCTTACAGAGCACTACGCTCCCAAAATGCAGGACTACTTGTAATACCTAGAATCTCCAAAAGTACAATGGGAGGCAGAGCCTTCAGTTATCAAGCTCCTCTCCTGTGGAATCAGCTGCCAATCTGGATTCGGGAGTCAGACTCGATCTCTGTTTTTAAGATTAGGGTTAAAACCTACCTTTTTGATATAGCCTACAATTAGGGAGGGATCATGTGTTTCTGAACCCTCCCTTAGTTATGCTGCTAATAGGTTTAGTCAGCCGGGGGACCTCCAGTAATGCACTGGGCCTCACTCCTTTCCTCACTCTCTATGAAATATTTTTTTTTGCTGGTCATTAACATTTGTTTGTTCTCTCCCATAGATTGAGTCCCCATCGTGCTGTTTGCTCTCTACATGTCTGTTCTTTTCATCTTCTCTGTCCCCTCACCCCCCAGCCAGTCGCAGCAGATGACTGCCCCTCCCTGAGCCTGGTTCTGCTGGAGGTTTCTTCCTGTTAAAAGGGAGTTTTTCCTCTCCACCGTCGCCAAGTGCTTGCTCACAGGGGATCACCTGATTGCTGGGGTCTTTCTGCAACTGTGGGGGTTCCCCCCTACAGTTGATAGTGCTATGAGATGACTGTTGTTGTGAAATGGCGCTATATAAATAAAGTTGAATTGAATTGAATTGAATTGAATTGAATCTCCAAAAGTACAATGGGAGGCAGAGCCTTCAGTTATCAAGCTCCTCTCCTGTGGAATCAGCCTGCCAATCTGGATTCGGGAGTCAGACTCGATCTCTGTTTTTAAAAATAGGGCTAAAACCTACCTTTTTGATATAGCCTACAATTAGGGAGGGATCATGTGTTTCTGAACCCTCCCTTAGTTTTGCTGCTAATAGGTTTAGTCAGCCGGGGGACCTCCAGTAATGCACTGGGCCTCACTCCTTTTCTCACTCTCAATGAAATATTTTTTTTGCTGGTCATTAACATTTGTTTGTTCTCTCCCATAGATTGAGTCCCTATCGTGCTGTTTGCTCTCTACATGTCTGTTCTTTTCTTCTTCTCTATCCCCTCACCCCCCAGCCAGTCGCAGCAGATGACTGCCACTCCCTGAGCCTGGTTCTGCTGGAGGTTTCTTCCTGTTAAAAGGGAGTTTTTCCTCTCCACCATCGCCAAGTGCTTGCTCACAGGGGATCGCCTGATTGCTGGGGTCTTTCTGCAACTGTGGGGGTTCCCCCTACAGTTGATAGTGCTATGAGATGACTGTTGTGAAATGGCGCTATATAAATAAAGTTGAATTGAATTGAACCACCAGAGCCCTCACAGTGAATGCAGCAGCGTCGGAACCCAGTGAGATGGCCAGCGGAAGCGAGGAGCCAGCGATGGTAGCGGCAGCGGGGGCTAGGGAGTGCCAGAGAGACAAGCTCTGCTCCTACCACCGCCGTTTTGGAGAGGACGCACATCGATGCATGCCACCGTGCAAATTCAAGTGTTAGGAAAACGCCAAGACCTGCGACCACTGGTGAAGAAAGCAAGCTGCTCTAAGTGACAGACTCACGCTTGGGGAGACGATTCCTCGTGGACTCCGGCTCCCAAAAGAGCCTCATCCTGCCATCCTACGCCGACCAGTTAGCGGGAACTAGCGGCCGTACGTACCAGTGGACATTTGTCATAGCGGCATGCAGTTTCCCAATCTTAGGCGCTGATTTTTTTGTGTGCACACGGACTACTAGTCGATGTTACTAACAGATGCCTGATTAATGCAATGTCTTTTGATTCTCTCCCCTGTACAGTTCGAGGAGCCGGGCCAACAGCGCTAGCCAACGTCACAGCTCCAGGTAGTAAGTTCCACACACTGCTCGCCCAGTTCCCAGCACTCAGGGTCCCGATGTTTTCGGCAGCCATCACTAAACATGGGGTGGAGCACTTTATTACCACCCCCGGGCTGCCCGTTTTTGCATGACCTCGGCGCCTGGACACAGCTAAGCTGGCCATAGTGCGCGAGGAGTTTGCCATCTTGGAAAGGCTGGGCATCATAAGATCATAAGATAAGATTGATAAGATAAGATAAGATTAGTCCTGGAATTTCCCCATTGTGGGACTAATAAAGGCTTATCTTATCTTATCTTATCATCAGACGATCAAACAGCCCATGGGCATCCCCACTACATATGGTCCCTAAGGCTGAGGGATTGTGGCGACCTTGCGGAGATTTCCGCAGATTAAACAACGCCACAGCACACGACCACTACCCGATCCCACATATTCAGGATTTTTCAGTTCACCTCGCCGGGGCACGTATTTTTCCTAAGATAGACCTGGTCCATGGTTACCACCAGGTCCCAGTGCGTGCGGAGAACATACCTTAAACGGCAGTGTTCTGCCCACAGTAGTGTGTTTCATAGAAGGTTAAAAATAGTTCACAAGTTCATAATAAAATGTCATAATTCATTTGTAATAATTCATGCTAGAAAACAGTCATTAGGTTAAAAGTAACTTCTATACAGTTAGTTTTGGTTTACCTGTATTTCATTTTGAAGGCACGGCCAGTAGTCGCTATGATTTATGGGTAGCAGAAGCGGACATTAGTAAGAGAGAGAAAGAAAAAAAAGGAGAAAAGTATAACCTGCCTGTGAATGTCTGAGATGCTCCTCCTGTGTGTTATATCCTTTTCTACACCTTCGAAAGCAATGGCTGTGAGTTTAATGAATGTTTTGTTAACTTTATAAGTTTTATGAGACGTGAACTTGAGATTGTTTGTGAATATGTTGTTACCAGGAATTGGTCTTATCCCAGGAGCTCGCTAGCTTGCCTTACACCGAGAGTGCTGTGTATTAGCATAAGCAACGCTGCTACTAGCGATCTAATTAGCATATGAAAAGAGCGAAAACGTATTGTTGTCTTTAGTAGCAGCTATAGAGTAATTTCTGTGTGAGTTTTCTGACGTTAGTTATTTTTTGGTGCATTTATTTTTCATCTGTCAAAGAGCTAAAGTACGCTTTATTTTCTGTTTATATTTTCAGTTTCACTCGGGCCTTTCATTGAGCATTTAACGCCACAATTGTAAAGAATTGTAAGATGTCTAAGAAGACTGTAATAAAGGAGCAAGACACTCGGTTTCCTGGCTCAAGAAAGACGAGTTTGGCTTGCTGTTGACCTGCGTTAACATACACAGTGTATACAACACGTAGTGATAACAGTACAGTGAAAAGCCACGTCAGCAGTTGGTGAAGATCAGATTCACGACACAGCGATGGACGACACTCAAGAGAAGAGGGCAGAAGAAAAGGCGAACTCTGAAGCCAAATCATCATACAACGCTAGCTCCAGCTCCAGACGTTCTAGCTCCAAGTTATCCTCAAAGTCCAACGTACTGGAAGCAGCCATCATGGCACGAGCCTCTGCTGAAGCTGCGAATGCTAGAGCCTTGTACACTAAGAAACAACTAGAAATTAAAAAGCAACAAGCAAAGCTAGAACAAGAACAAGCCAAGCAACAAGCAAAGCTAGAACAAGAACAAGCCAAGCAACAAGCAGAGCTAGAACAAGCAAAGCAACAAGCAAAGCTAGAACAAGAACAAGCCAAGCAACAAGCAAAGCTAGAACAAGCAAAGCTAGAACTGGATCTAGAGATGCTGGAGATAGAGAAGGAAACAGCGGCCGCCTCAGCAAAAGCAGAAGTCCTAGAAGCTGCTGCGGCCGCCGAGCAAGACGAAGGAGAGAGTGTAAGGAGCGCAATTTCATTACAAGCTGTCAGACAGAGAACTATGGAGTATGTGCACCACCAAATCCAACTAAAGTCACAGGTGCGACCAGCCGAAGAAGAAACACCTCAAGTCAAACCTGCACAAAGGGTGCAATTATTCACTCCGAGGAGACCCGAACAAACTCTCTCTCCACCAGCATTCAAGAAAATGTACGTAAAAAGTGAATCCATCGACATACCGAGAGACTATGTCAAGCCAAACAGCTACCATGCTTCCCACAGTGGTGACCCACCTATGGCAGACTTTGCTAGGTTCCTCGCGTGCAGAGAACTAATCACAACCGGACTCTTTAAGTTTGACGACACCCCCAAAAACTTTAGAGCATGGCAGTCGTCATTCATAAATGCAACTGAAGACGTTGGTCTCACATATAGCCAGGAGTTAGATCTCCTAGTCAAGTGGCTTGGTAAAGAGTCCTCAGAGCATGTTAAAAGAATCAGAGCTGTCTATGCCACTAACCCCAAAGCTGCTCTCCAATTGTCATGGGACAGGTTAGAAGAGTGTTATGCTACGTCAGAAGTAGTAGAAAACGCCTTGTTCAAAAAATTAGATAACTTCCCTCGCCTTACAAACAGAGACAATGTAAAACTCAGGGAACTTGGAGATTTACTCTTAGAGCTGTGGGTCGCTAAAGATGAAGCTTATCTCCCGGGCCTCGCCTACCTTGACACACCCCGTGGGGTTAAGCCCATAGTTGAAAAGTTACCTCCAAGTTTACAAGATAAATGGCTGCACGCAGGCTCAAAATACAAACAAAAATATGATGTAACCTTCCCTCCCTTCTCATATTTTGTAAAGTTTGTCCAAGACGAGGCTAAAGCAAGAAATTACCCAAGTTTTGCGACATGCAGCAGCCAACCCTTCAGCAAAGGTGAGAGACCACCATTCAAACAAACTAGCTACAGCTCTAACTGTAAACAAAACAGAGGTCAATACAACTGATCCAGTTAGTACTAAAGAGGACGATTTAACACGCTACTGTCCAGTCCATAAGAAAATGCATCCTCTAGCCAAATGTCGAGCTTTTCAGAATAAACCGCTACAAGAAAGGCGAAACATACTCAAAGAACACAAACGATGTTTTCGCTGCTGCTCTCCCATGCACGCAATAAAGGACTGTGACATGAAACTCAAGTGCGAGGAGTGCCAAAGTGAGAGGCATTGCTCTGCCATGCATCCCGATTCAAGTCATCAACCCCAGCCAGAAAACACACCTGAATCAGAGCCTCAGCCCCAAGACAACACGCCACCTGAGGTAATGTCATGGTGCACTGAGATCTGCGGCGAAGGTAATCCCCCACGTTCTTGCTCAAAGGTATGTCTAGTTCGAGTTTTCCCTAAAGGCCAACCAGAACGCTCCGTTAAGATGTATGCAATCCTTGACGATCAGAGTAATAGGTCGCTGGCCCATCCTGAATTCTTCGAGCTGTTTGGGATCAAAGGTAGCCCTCTGACATACCATATGAGAACATGTGCTGGTCTAACTGAAATGCTTGGCAGGGAAGCAGTGAGGTTCCAAATCGAGCCAGTAGGTGGAGGCCCATGCTTAGACCTCCCTCCTCTCATTGAATGCGACGAGATAATGTTCAGTAGAGATGAAATACCTACGCCCGAAGTCGCTCTTGCTCATGCCCACTTAAAACACCTCGCTCCTCTCATTCCCAAGTACGACCCAGATGCTCAGATAGCAATTTTACTGGGCAGAGACATCATACAAGTCCACAAAGCAAGGCAACAAGTCAACGGACCCCACAATGCTCCCTTTGCTCAACGCCTGGACCTAGGCTGGGTAATTGTGGGGGAGGTGTGCCTTAACACCCATAAGCCAACCGTTAATGTCTATAAAACGCACATGCTCTCCAACGGACGCCCATCTTTCTTCACTCCTTGTCCTAACAGCATCAGCATCAAAGAGAAACCATGCTACAGCGGGGAGCACAAGGACGGCCTCTCTAAACGCAGCTCAAAACCCAATGCAGTGGAAGAAAAGCTTGGGGACAAAGTTTTTGAGTGCACAGAGAACGATAACAAGTGTGCCGTGTCCTTCGAGGATGAGACCTTCATAAAGATAATGGAGAGAGAAGTCCACCAGAATGGAAATAACAACTGGATCGCTCCTCTGCCATTCAAGTTTCCTCGCTTGCCACTCCCAAATAACAGGGACCAAGCATTGTCGAGACTCGGCTCACTAAGACGCAACTTAACAAAAAACCCTCAAATGAAAGAACAGTTCTCAGAGTTTATGGACAAGCTGTTCGAGAACAATCATGCAGAGATAGCTCCACCCATCACCGATAACACCGAATGCTGGTACCTGCCCATTTTCGGGGTATATCATCCCCAGAAGCCCGATCAGATACGGGCTGTCTTTGATTCGAGTGCCGAGCAATTTGGTGTGCCACTCAACTCAGTACTGTTAACAGGCCCAGATCTTAATAATACCCTCCTCGGTGTGCTGATTCGGTTTAGGAAGGAGCTCATCGCAGTCACTGCCGATATCCAGCAAATGTTTTATGGGTTCTTAGTCAGACCAGACCATAGAGACTATTTGAGGTTCTTGTGGCACAAGGGAAATGACTTGTCAAAAGAGGTGCAGGAGTACTGCATGCGGGTGCACGTTTTTGGAAACAGCCCGTCGCCAGCGGTAGCTATCTATTGCCTACACAGGGCTATCCAGAAAGGCGAGCCAAAGTTTGGAGCAGACACAAGACACTTTGTTGAGAGACACTTTTATGTAGATGACGGGTTGATTTCGCTCCCTACTGAATCTGCAGCCATAGGCTTGCTCAAGCGCACATGTGCATCCTTGGCCGAGTCCAATCTCAAGCTCCACAAAATCGCCTCGAATAGTGTCTCAGTCATGCAAGCCTTCAAGCCAGAAGACCTGGCCACCGGTATTAAAGACTTGAGTCTCGGCGATGACACTCTACCAGCTCAGAGAAGTCTAGGCCTGTGCTGGGACATAAACACTGACTCTTTCATGTTCAAGGTTGCTATTGATGACAAACCCTACACCCGCCGCGGGGTTCTGTCAACAATTAACAGTATCTTCGACCCCTTGGGACTAGCATCACCAGTGACAATCAAAGGCAGACTCTTGTTATGTGAACTGTCGAATGGTGTCCAAGGTTGGGATGCTCCTCTCCCTCAGGACAAGATGGACACATGGGAAACATGGAAAATGTCCATCCAGCATCTTAGCAGTCTTAAAGTGCCACGCCGCTATGTACCAGCTTCTCTCTCTAAGTCCACTTACACCGAACTGTATATCTTTTCCGACGCCTCAAGCTGGGCTATTGCGGCAGTAGCATACTTGAAGACAGTCAGTGCAGAAGGACAATGCGAAGTCGGGTTTGTGCTTGGAAAAGCAAAACTTCCACCACAACCAGAGCCCACGATACCTCGCCTTGAACTTTGTGGAGCAGTTCTAGCGGTTGAGATGGCGGAGCTCATTCTGGACGAACTTGATCACAAACCAAATACTGTCAAATTCTACTGTGATAGCAGGGTGGTTCTTGGGTACATTTGCAATGATTCAAAGTGCCTCTATGTTTATGTGCATAATTGCGTTCATCGTATACGTCAGTCCACATCCCCTGAACAGTGGCACTACGTCACATCAGAGCAAAACCCAGCTGATCTAGCCACCAGGTCAATACCTGCATCACAGCTCATGGACACTATGTGGTTTAAGGGACCAGACTTCCTTCACAAACTACCTGAATCCGTGACACCTGAATCCTTTGAGTTAATTGAGCCTGAAGTAGACTCTGAAATCAGAAAAGTCGCTACCTTTTCTACTCACATTCAGAAGAACGGGCCTCTACCAGAATGCTTCCAGTGCTTTTCAAGTTGGAACTCATTAGTACGTGCCATTGCATTCCTAATTCACCAAGCTCGTTCTCACTCATCAAGCAACTTGTCAGATCATTCATGCAGGGGCTGGCATCGATGTAGCAAGCCACACACTCCAGAGGAGTTGGATGCTGCCAGTAACCTCATCCTCTAGTCTGTTCAAAAAGACACCTTTCCCGATGAGTATGCTGCTCTCCATGCCAACCAAACCGTCCGCAGTTCAAGTCCCATCGTGGCTCTTGATCCCTATATGAGTGAAAGCCTCATCAAGGTTGGAGGTCGCCTCAAACATGCTTCATTGAACACAGCATCCGAGAATCCAATCATTCTCCCAAACAAGCATCACATAACTCAGCTGCTTGTCCGTCACTATCATGCCAAAGTTGTGCATCAAGGAAGGCAGTTCACGGAAAGCGCAATTAGGCAAGCCGGACTGTGGATTGTAGGTTGCAAAAGACTGGTCTCGTCCATTATCCACCATTGTGTAATGTGCGGGAAACTCAGGGAAAAACTAGAGACTCAGAAAATGGCAGATCTCCCACCTGAGAGACTCAAAACATGCCCTCCATTTTCATATGTCGGGTTGGACGTATTCGGTCCATGGTCAGTAGTCACTCGACACACACAAGGTGGTGCTGCACAAGGAAAAAGGTGGGCAATACTCTTCACGTGTATGACCACAAGAGGCGTACATATTGAAGTCATTGAATCTATGGAAGCTTGCAGCTGCATAAATGCAATGCGCAGATTCTTCGCAATACGAGGCCCAGCAAAGCAAATGCTATCTGACAGAGGCACTAACTTCATTGCAGCAAGTGTGGAGTTAGGCATGGCACAACCAAACAAGAACCCTCCCAACATTGTCAACTATCTTCATGCCAACGGTTTCACATGGGAGTTCAATCCTCCACATGCCTCTCACATGGGAGGCGTCTGGGAAAGACTGATTGGGGTCACTTGCAGAATACTGGACTCTATGCTTTTGCAAAACAAACACACTCGTTTGACGCATGAGGTGCTTTGTACTTTAATGGCTGAGGTATCGTCTATAATCAACGGAAGGCCCTTAGTTCCCATCTCAACAGACCCTTCCTCACCATTCCTACTTTGTCCCGCAATGATCTTGACCCAAAAGCAGCATGTTCCCCCTCCACCAGGAGACTTTTGTGGAAAAGACCTGCTCAAAAACCAGTGGAAACAAGTGCAAGCACTCGCCAATGAATTTTGGAGCCGCTGGAGAAACGAATATCTCAACACCCTCCAATCAAGGCGCAAGTGGCATACAACACACCGCAACCTACAGACAGGTGACATAGTGCTGTTGAAACAGGACCAAGCACCCAGAAATGAATGGACAATGGCCATCATCACATCCACCTTTCCAAGCAGCGACGGGAAGGTCAGAAAGGTCGAAGTGAGGACATCATCCCAGGGTGTTTCAAAGACTTACCTATATCCTATCTGAGATGTTGTTATGCTCTTAGAAAATGAAGAGATAGATAAAAAGAAGTAGTGGCATTAGTAATGCCAGGCGGGGAGTGTTCTGCCCACAGTAGAGTGTGTTTCATAGAAGGTTAAAAATAGTTCACAAGTTCATAATAAAATGTCATAATTCATTTGTAATAATTCATGCTAGAAAACAGTCATTAGGTTAAAAGTAACTTCTATACAGTTAGTTTTGGTTTACCTGTATTTCATTTTGAAGGCGCGGCCAGTAGTCGCTATGATTTATAGGTAGCAGAAGCGGACATTAGTAAGAGAGAGAAAGAAAAAAAAAGGAGAAAAGTATAACCTGCCTGTGAATGTCTGAGACGCTCCTCCTGTGTGTTATATCCTTTTCTACACCTTCGAAAGCAATGGCTGTGAGTTTAATGAACGTTTTGTTAACTTTATAAGTTTTATGAGACGTGAACTTGAGATCGCTTGTGAATATGTTGTTACCAGGAATTAGTCTTATCCCAGGAGCTCGTTAGCTTGCCTTACACCGAGAGTGCTGTGTATTAGCATAAGCAACGCTGCTACTAGTGATCTAATTAGCATATGAAAAGAGCGAAAACGTATTGTTGTCTTTAGTAGCAGCTATAGAGTATATTCTGTGTGAGTTTTCTGACGTTAGTTATTTTTTGGTGCATTTATTTTTCATCTGTCAAAGAGCTAAAGTACGCTTTATTTTCTGTTTATATTTTCAGTTTCACTCGGGCCTTTCATTGAGCATTTAACACCACAATTGTAAAGAATTGTAAGCTGTCTAAGAAGACTGTAATAAAGGAGCAAGACGCTCGGTTTCCTGGCTCAAGAAAGACGAGTTTGGCTTGCTATTGACCTGCGTTAACATACACAGTGTATACAACACGTAGTGATAACAGTACAGGCAGTAATAACACCATTTGATCTTTTTGAGTTTTTACGCATGCCTTTCGGGTTAAAAGGTGCGGGCACAGACATTCCAATGCCTGATGGATGCGGTGTTGCGCAATCTGCCATTTGTGTTCATCTACCTGGATGACATCCTGGTGGCCAGCGCATCCGAGGACGAACATGTAGCCCACCTCAGGACGGTTTTCCGGAGGTTGGAGGAGCACGGGTTAATAATCAACCCAGCGAAATGCCAGTTCGGCATGACGGGAATCAATTTTTTGGGACACCACTTCTCACCGGAGGGAGCGATACCCTTGCTGAACAAGATGTGCGCAGTGGAGAATTTTCCCCGGCCTCAGATGGTCAGGGCGCTGCAGGAGTTTTTGGGATGGTGAACTTCTACAATCGCTTCCTCCCCTGCGCAGCCCAGCTCATGCAGCCATTGTATGATGCGCTTAAGAAATGGAAGCCGGCGGACAGAGTTGACTGGACTCCTGAGCGGGAGCAAGCGTTTTCCAAGGTTAAAACAGCTCTTGAGAACCCTGCACTGCTGGCGCACCCAGACCCGGCGGCTCAGATTGCGCTCACTACAGACACATCAGACGTAGCCATAGGGGCCGTCGTGGAGCAGTGTGTCACCGGTTCTTGGCAGCTGCTTGCCTTTTTTAGCAGGTCTTTGCGTGAAAATGAGCGTAAATACAACGCGTTCGACAGGGAGTTGCTGGCTGTCCACCTGGCCATATGCCACTTCCAGTTCTGGCTGGAAGGGCGTGCCTTCACTGCGTTCATGGACCACAAGCTGCTAACGTACATGATGGCCAAGGTTTCGGAACCATGGTTGGGCCGGCAGCAGAGACAGCTGGCCGCGATCTCGGAGTTTACGACCGACATTTGTCATGTGGCCGGTAAACTCAACGTGGTGGCGGACTGTCTCTCACGTGTCTTAGTGGCCCCAGTCTACGTGAGGATAGATTACACGGCCATGGCCGCAGAGCAGATCGGCGATGCTGATGTTTGCACGCTCCAGTCTGGACCAACAGGGTTAAGGCTGGAGAGCAGAGTTATGCAAGACGGGTCCCCCCCCCCAATCTGTGATTTGTCCACGGGCCGCCCGTGCCCAGTGGTACCACGCGCTGGGCGATGCCACGTTTTTGAGTCGTTCACACCCTGGCGCACCCAGGCGTATGCGTGTCAGTCAAAATGGTGGCAGCAAAGTTTGTCTGGCCAAGCCTGCGCAAACAAGTGAAAGACCGGACTGCAGCCTGTGTAGCGTGCCAACGTGCCAAAGTGCACAGGCACACAAAGGCCCCCCCTTGAGCCGTTCCATATCCCGGCTAAGAGGTTCGACCACGTTCACGTGGACCTCGTCGGCCCCCCTCCCGCCATCGCAGGGGGTCACACACCTCCTGACAGTGGTGGACCGCACCGCTCGATGGCCCGAAGCAGTCCCACTAGCTTCCACTGTGTCCACAGATGTGGCACGTTGCCTTTTTAACAACATGGGTGGCACGTTTTGGCACCCCTTCGGACATCATCTCCGATCGGGGCTCGCAGTTTGTTACCGACCTCTGGTCCACGATGGCCCGGAGCCTGGGCATCTCAATTCATCGCATGACCGTGTACAACCCTCAGGCCAATGGGTTATGCGAGCGTTTCCATAGGCCACTGAAAGCAGCGCTCAGGGCTTTGCTTACAGATGCAAATTGGGTGGACTGATTGCCGTGGGTTCTATTAGGGTTGCGTTCTGCACCGAAGGAGGATTTAGTGGCTTCCCCAGCAGAGCTGGGTTTTACGCAGTCCCTGTGGCTCCCCGGGGAGTTTTTACCAGATAACCCCATGCCGAACACCCATCCGTCCCCAAGTTTGCAGCATAGTGCAGACGCACGGATGCTCCCTGGCCCGGCCCACTCCACCAGTGTGGAGTGTGTAAATGAAGAGGCAGATTCATTTCAGGCGATTTATTACACACTCACAACTCACAAGCAAAGAACAGACTGAACATTTAAGCAGGCACTCTCCTCTTAAGTTTCATGGCATTTCTCCACACACAACATGCCATTTGCATCACACTGCATTCAACCCCCTTCATTCTTGACTCCTTCCTGCTATCCCACCAGAAACCCCCTGCCCATTGTTCTCCCATGTTTATCCACTGTCTCTTGTCTGAGATGCTAAATAATCTGGCTCTCTCAAGGTGCTAAACTTCCCCCCCAGCATCTTAGATAGGACAATAGAATAACAGTCCACATGCTGTGATAGAACAATAGAATATCAGTCCACATGCTGTCTGGGCTTCCGTCTCCTCCCGTATCTGCTCTAACTGGGGTTTACCGCCTCCGTGGTGCTGCTGTGCTGGTGGGGGGCTGCTGGGAGTGTGTCTGACTGCGGGTGGGCTGTGACTGGGGGGGGGGGGCACTTCGGTCTGTCCGTGTGGCTGCTCTGATGAATCGTTTCCCTGGGGCTCTCTCCGGGGGGTCTTCCACGCCGAGGGGCCCTAGCCGAGGGGGGTGGGCACATGCGCACGCAGCGACCGGCAGCTGGTGAAAAAGTTCTGTTGTCTGTGTGTCTTGTTTTATGCACTTTAATGTGTTTTTATGATATTCTCTGTGTCGTTTCTGTCCTGGAATGTTTGTGGACTGTATGGTGAAGAGCTTCCTGGTTCCATCAACATGGACTACCTCCCCTCTTTTGTATCGCTGCTACTTGTCCTCTGGCTCTTTGTCTCTGAAGTAAACGCATTCGGCATCATGGTGGGCAGGATACATTATTCCAGGGACATGTTGCTGCATTTAAACACGGTTGATGCAGCGGCTGTGATTGAGCCTAAGCCGCAACTGCCGGACTTTAGTTTGAGAGACGGACACAGCGGTGAAAAGAGAGATGGCAGAAGGAAACGCGGAAGGCGTGGTGGTGTGAAATTGCGCCTGAGAAGATGTCAGTTTGGTAACATTCCTCTTCCTTCTATGATTTTTGGGAATGTACAGTCTCTGAGAAACAAGGTGGATGAAATTCAAGGGAATGTACGCTACCAGAAGGACTTTAAGAACTGCTGTGTCATGGCTTATACCGAGACTTGGCTTATTGTGCATGACCGAGATGCAGACCTGTGGATTGACGGCTTTGGAGCCCCGCTGCGCTCGGATCGGCAGGAAGAGGTAACGGGGAAGCATCAGGGGGCGGCGTATGTTTATAAGCAGTACTGCACATCTGTCACGGTCAGAGAGCGCATCTGTACACCCGATGTGGAGCTGCTGTCTGTGTCACTACACCTCTTTTATTTGCCTCGCGAGTTCCCCCAACTTTTCATCACAACTGTGTACATTCACCCGAGGGCAGACGCTGACTCCGCCTGCAGCACTATCTTTGATGTGATCCAACAGCTGCAATCAATTTCTCCAGAGGCACCAAACTTCATTCTTGGGGATTTTAACCATGTTTCTTTAAAGAAGACACTTAAAAACTTTTATTAGTATGTCTCCTGCCCAACCAGGCGAAAAAATACATTGGACCTGTGCTATGGATCCATAGAGAGGGCCTATAAATCACTCCCCCTTCCTCCTGTAGGATCCTCAGATCACAACTGTGTACATTTGCTGCCCACATATAAAACTGCTCTCAGAAGAGGCAAGGTGGAGACGAGAGACATTGATGTATGGACAGAGGATTCAGTGCACAGCCTCCAGGAATGCTTTGACTGTACAGACAGGGAGATGTTCACACTGGCCTGCGGGGATGATTTGGACTCTTTGGTGGACGTCACATGCTCATACATGGCTTTCTGTAAAAATGAGATTGTTCCACGTAAACGTGTCAAAATATATCCCAACAACAAACCATGGGTTACAAAATCAGTTAAATCCTGTTTACAGAGGAAAGCACTTGCCTTTAAACAGGGGTCTGTTTCTGAGCTACAGGTTGCCACAAAAGAGCTGAAGGACGAAATTTTAAGTGCAAAACAGAATTATAAATCAGAGTTGGAAAGCAAGATGGCAACAAAGAAACTTGGTTCCGCCTGGGCCAGTATGAAAACTATTGCAGGCCTTCAGAGCACAGAGCGCAGTAATCGTGTGTTTTTAGATGGTTTTAATTCAGACACAGAGCTGGCTAATGCTCTTAATTGTTTTTATGGTCGTTTTGACTCCTTTGATTTTAGCACTGAAACCCAAGATTTGAAACAGAAACTCAAAAACCATCAGCACTTTAATATTGAGGTGCAGGATGTTAAAAGGGAGTTCTGCGCTGTAAAAGTGAACAAAAGTCAGGGCCCTGATAATATATGTGGGCGCTTGGTAAAGTCCTGTGCACATGAACTGTGTCCTATTTTTCATTACATTTTCAATAAGTCCTTACAGACACAACATGTGCCTAAGATCTGGAAAGAAGCCGTGGTTGTTCCCGTTCCAAAATCCAGCTGTCCTAAAACGGTAAACGACTTTAGGCCAGTTGCTTTGACTTCAATTTTAATGAAAATTTTTGAAAAACTGGTCAGATATGAGGTCCTAAAGCAGATTGAGCATGCATTGGATCCTCTGCAGTTTGCCTATAGGCCTCACAGAGGAGTGGAGGATGCCACTGTCACTCTGTTTAACATGCTTTTTAAATATCTGGATTTTAATGGGACACACGCCAGGCTATTATTTGTGGACTTTTCCTCTGCCTTTAATACAATCCAACCTCATATCTTAGTTGAAAGGCTCCTGCAGCAATTTGATTTGAGCAATAATCTGGTGGGTTGGATTCTGGATTTCTTAACCAACAGGACGCAGAGAGTAAGGGTCAATGGTACATTGTCTGACCTAAAGTGCTCTTCTACTGGCTCTCCTCAGGGTTGTGTGTTGTCACCACTACTCTTCATCCTGTACACAAACATGTGTCAGAGCAGACATGACAACAGACACATTATAAAGTATGCTGATGACTCAGTTATTGTCAGTCTCCTCCAGGATGGTGAGAGTGGCCACGGCCCAGTAGTTGATGATTTTGTTCACTGGTGTGAGGATTCCTACCTGCAGCTGAATACGACAAAAACTAAAGACATGATTATTGACTTTAGGAGGAAAAATCCCAGGCACAAAGTCACCGTACTAAAAGGCCAGACCACCAAATGTGTACAATCCTACAAATATCTTGGGACGATTATTGATAGTAATTTAAACTTTGAAGAGAACTGTGAAAGGGTGTGCAAAAAGGGTCAGCAACATTTGCATTGCTTGAGAAAACTTGCACGCTTCCAAGTTGACCGAACCATAATGACAATGTTTTATTGGGCTTTTATTGAATCTGTTTTATCCTTTTCTTTAGTGTCATGGTTTGGTCAGATAAAACTGAAACAGAGGAAATCCTTGGATCAGGTAGTTAGATGGTCCAGTCGTTTGCTTGGTGAGCCACAGTTGAGCCTGACATCCCTGTACACCAGACAACTACAGAGGATGGCTACCTCTATTTTAAATGATGACTCCCACACTTTGCACTGCCACTTTCAGCTTCTTCCCTCAAGACGGAGGTTTGCTGTCCCAAAAAGTAGAACCCAGCGCTACAAAAACAGCTTTGTCCCTGCTGCTGTCAAAGAGTTGAACAAGGTGTAAAAATATATTGCACATAATTTAGGTACCTATTTATTTCATTTTATATTTACTTATTTTTGTAGGATGTCACTTGGGTTCTAAATATTTTATTGGGTTTTAGACCTTTGAGTTTTTAACCTCTTTGACTAGTTTTTAACTTTTAATAAGATAAGATAAGATAAGATAAGCCTTTATTAGTCCCACAATGGGGAAATTCCAGGATTGCAACAGCACAGGGATAGCAACACTCAGAGCAACAATCAGAAGGCAAGAAAAAACAACATCTAGTAAACATATGTCCATATTACTATAAATGTATATATATAGACACACAGTGCAGAGCATTATGGTTGGTTAGTGAATGTGCAGCAGAAAGTCTAAGCTCTCTCTCCGCGGATGCGGCGGGCCAGCTGGAAGTCTTTGGGCATGATGGTGACCCCCTTAGCGAAGAAGAGACCACCAGGTGGGCCTCACTGGTCTCCTGCAGAGCCATGACGGCGAAGCTCTGGAAATGCAGGACGGTCTTGAAGTCCTGAGCGATCTCCCTCACCAGGCGCTGGACGGGAAGCGCCTGGTGTGACCCTTATATAATATGACCCTTCTCTCTTACCACTGGTTTTTCTCCCATCTCTTTGTCTTTTTATACCCTGATTGATGGAGCCTTGAGTATTTTTATCATGTTTATAGACAGCTTCATATGTGCTTGTGTTTGTGTCTATGTTGAATGCAATTTGTGGCTTGTAAATATGGATGTAACCAGACTGCAAAACAAATCTACCTACGGGTACAAATAAAGTAACCTGAACCTGAACCTGAACCTGTTTTCCCCGTGCGTTTATGCCAAAAACCTTGAAGGACGCGGTGTTCGTGTTTGTCAGGCACGATGCCCACCGGACCCCATTGCGCCGACCCTACGATGGCCCGTTCAGAGTGCTGGAAACTGGGGACAAACATTTTGTGTTAGACCTGGGGGGTCGCCGGGAGAGAATCTGTATAGACAGGCTTAAGCCTGCCTTTGTTGTGGCAGACGAGCAGCTGGTGTTGGCTCGAGCCCCTCGGTGAGGAAGACCCCCACTGAGAGCTCCCCATGTAAATTATTCATAACAGCAGTCACAGGAGCATGCTGAATGTTTCTCCACCCCTCCATTGTCCCCTCCACAGATGGACACACGCCCAGGAACCCCCCACCGGCACAGCAGCATTGCAGAGCCGAAGACCCCCCCCGTTACAGCAGCTATGGGCGGAGGCTGAAGCCGCTAGGACGGGAGAGTTAACACCCAGTCTGAGACTCTGGGGGCGGGGGCGCTGTGGGGAACCCATGCTGAAGAATTCAGTAGTTTTCCTCTCAGACTGAGAGAGCACGGAGATCAAAGGGCTGGGGGGTACGGGGAATTGTCTGGGAAGAGTGAATGGTGAATGCAGGACCTCAGGTAGCAGGGAGGTGTGAGTTTTGGGATATAAAAGAGAGAGTCCCTGCTACACATGTTTAATGTTCTGATTCTGGAAGATGTGAGAGTAAAATAAAGCTCATCTGCTTGGAAAATTCTGTCTGGTTATTTCATCTCCACAAGTTTAAAGAAAGTTTAACAGGAGGAAGTTGCAAAAATAGACGTCTAGGAGTGGGAGTTTGACTCCGAATTAGGATTTGAGCTCAGGAAAGAAAAGAAGTAATTCCTAGACATTTAATGAAAAACATTCAAATACACAGAAGTTTACACAAACGCGATATTTCATGTTCTCTGCTCTGAGGTGATTGTAGACACAATGGTCCCCTCCGGCATACAACTAGGAAAATACCGGTAGCTACGGAGGGTGAGAATATGTATGGGCACATAATCATACCATGTAGGATAACTAAGTAGACGGTTGTGCTGTTTCATCCCATCTAGCAACAATGCTCTGCACTGGGTGTGTTTATACATTTACATGTTTATTCCATCTAGCTACAATGCTCCGCACTGGGTGTGTTTATGTTTATGTTTATATTTATATATCTATATATTCATTCCATCTAGCTACAATGCTCCGCACTGTGTGTTTATATATTTACATATTTTTTCCACCTAGCTGCAATGCTCCGTACTGTGTGTTTATATATCTACATATTATTCCATCAAGCTACATTGCTCCGCACTGTGTTTATATATTTACATATTTATTCCATCTAGCTGCAATGCTCCGTGCTGTGTGTTTATATACTCATATATTTATCCCATCCAGCTACAATGCTCTACACTGTGTGTCTGTGTGTATATATATATTTATAGTAATATGTACATATGTATATTAGCTGCTCTTTCTTGCTTGCTTTTTTTTTTTTTTTTCTTGCCTTCTGATTGTTGCTCTGAGTGTTGCTATCCCTGTGCTGTTGCAATCCTGAAATTTCCCGTTGTGGGACTAATAAAGGCTTATCTTATCTTATCTTATCTTATCTTAGAAAAGCATGTGCGAAAAGTCTCCTTTGTTCTGTGGCAGTGAAATGATCTCTTTGTTCTCCTGTGGTGCTCTGCCATGAAGTGAAGAGAAAGAGAAGAAAAAGAAAAGAGGCCAAAAAGAGGGTGTCCCTTCCCTTTATCTGCAGAAAACTTTTCGTGGGCTTCCGGGGATTGGCAGGAGCCCCAACCAATAGTCTTCCTTCGTGGGCGGGTTTTATGAACTTTAGTCCGATGAACAGGCTTTTGTCTATAAGGAACCAATGGAATGAAAGAGCTGGAGCCCAGCATATGCTGGGTGATGATTGGCTGATACTGGTCCTCACAGACTGACACACAATTTTAATACACTGGGGATTCCTTAACCTACTTATATACAGTATAAAGTCTAAGCTAGCCTTAATGATTCATGCAACTTTATAACTAGTGCTTTTAAATTAACATGCAAGAATAAACATTTACTTAAACATTTTAACATGCACATATTTAAAATCAAGGATTAATATATTTCAAACCCATTATTGATTTTCCACACCGAACATCAGAGTCCATTTGCTTTTCCATGGTGTCCTGAAAAAAGGAGGATAATCTGAGAATTGAGTTTTATAACATGAATGCAAGTCATTTCAAGAAGTTCACTGGTTAAATCCAGCATGTCCCAGAGTTGCCAGTAGAAGGCAATGTTGAGCTGTGGATATTTTGTAGTGACAATATGCGCACTCCACATAGGTCTGTTCTTTGTCCATGTTTTATTAGCTAATAAAATGTTCAGGAGAAAGTGTATTACGAGGAATTCCAGAGACTGGTGCAACAAAGGAATGTTAGTTCAGCTGTGGTCCTGGGATGAAAGAGCACTTCTTGACTGTCCTTTTCCTTGGGGAAACAATGCTTTAAGCTGGAGAATAATTTTATTGATGAGCCAAAGCAAGATGATGCTACAGTCATATTGACTATGTCCACCCCATGTGGTTCACAGAGTACGCTTGTCTGTCATCTCAAAGCAGTCCTGTAGTGCATCAGCAGCCTCCTGTGTCCACCTCCTCATAGTCCGTGTATAAGCAGGCTGCCTTTGCGCAAGGGGAATGTACTTGGGTGTTAACATGACCATGCAGTGATCCGATTTGCCAGTGGGGGGTAAAGCTGTTACACTTTATGCATATCTGACATTGGCATACAGAAAATCCAGTGTTTTATTTTCTCTGGTGGGACAGTCAACAAACTGGTGAAAGTTTGGTAATGTTTTTCCCACTGAGACATGATTAAAATCACCCATGATGGCCATAAAGGTCCATCACGGATGGCCTGAATCTGGAGAGAGCACCGATGCTGTGGAAGACATCCTGCCTGGTTCCTGCCTCCAAGAAGTCACCTCCATCTGACCTGAACGACTATCGACCAGTTGCCCTCACATCTCATGTGATGAAGGTCCTGGAGAGACTGGTCTTAGCCCACCAGAGACCGCAGCTGAAGATGTGGCTGGACCCTCTGCAGTTTGCATATCAGCTGCATTTAGGAGTTTAAGATGCTGTCATCTACCTGCTGCAACGAGCCCATCTGCACCTGGATGGCAGAGGAGACACTGTGAGAATCACTTTTTTTTTTTTTTTTAATTTCTCCAGTGCCTTTAACACCATCCAGCCACTGTGGGTGATGGGGGTTGACAGCTCTGTGATATCCTGGATTACTGACTACCTGACAGGCAGGCCACAGTTTGTCCATCTGGGCAGTGTCTTGTCTTGAGTGGTGGCTAGTGATACAGAAGCTCCACAGGGGACTGTGCTCTCCCCTTTTCTCTTTACCTTATACACCACTGACTTTCAGTACAACACAGAGTCATGCCACCTGCAGAAATTCTCTGATGACTCAGCTGTTGTGGGGTGTATAAGAGGAGGAGAGGAGGGGGAGTACAGGGCACTGGTAGACAGATTTGTGGAGTGGACAGAGCAGAATCACCTGAGGATTAATGTCAGCAAGACCAGAGTGATGGTGATTGAATTCAGGAAGAGGAAGACGCCTTCTCAGTCACTGCGGGTTGGGGTGGGGGGGGGGTGGGGGAGTGGTTCAGGACTACAAATATCTGGGTCTCAGAATCAGTAGTCGGTTGGACTGGAGATCCAACACCGATGCGGCGCACAAGAAGGGGATGAGCAGACTCTACTTCCTGACGAAGCTGAGAACCTTCAATATGTGTAGCAGGATGCTGGAGCTTTTCTACCAGACTGTTGTCACCAGCGCCATCTTCTTTGCTGCTGTCTGTTAGGTTAGCAGTATCAGGGCCAGAGACACCAACAGACTTGACAAGATTATCAAGAGGGCTGGCTCTGTAATTGGTCTCAGACCAGAGACCTTTGAGACAGTGGTGGAGAGGAGAACACTAAATAAACTGCGATCCATCATGGACAGTCCTGATCACACCCTCCACCACACACTGGACAGACAGCGGAGCACTTTCCCCAGTAGACTACAACAGCTTCGCTGTCGAATGGCCAGGTACAGGAAATCTTTCCTGCCCCACACTGCACCTTACAGTCTAACTGGTAGCTCACATTTCACTCTGCTCCTGATAGTCCTTCATTGTGCAATGGGATGATTCATGTGTTTTTACGGGTCATCATATATTAAGCTATGATGTATATACAGTAGATGTACAGTGTGTGTGTCTCAATGACTGGTGTGATGCGCAAGAAGTGTGGTGGCCCTGTGCCCCTACAGCTGACTAGCACCGCCGCTTGCAGCTCCGCTGCCTGTGGCACTGCGAAAAGGAGAGCTGTGTGTGTAAGTCTCTCTCTGTTAGTTCAGCCTCTCCATCAGTAAGCCCTATGTAGTACCTTCTCGTGGTGACACATGGTAATTGGGTACCTCGCAGCCCCAGGCGAAAATAAAAGGGACTCGGAGGAGACCTGGCCCCTAGACGTGCAGCATGCAGGCCCACTGGTGTGTGGATACACCCTGGTGCTCACGAACCAGATCCCCAACTATGGGTTAAATAGTTACACTGGCTTGTGTACGGCTTGGGAGAGCCCAAGGCTAAGGGAGTAAACCCCCGTCAGAAAATCCGGAGTAGAGCCCCGCAGGCGGTTGGTTGAGCTTTGTGACACCTTCTGGCAACTCCTGCAGTCGCGCTGACACCGACTATATCGGCTTGCCTTTCCGTCGGACTCTGTCAGCAACACCGAGATTGGGATCCTGGCATCTGGGCCCTCCAGGATCTCCTTATCACCCGCCCAGGCCTGCACCTGGAGAGGTCACTCCACCGCCGCTGTTCTAGCGGCTAAGCCAACACGGGAGATGGCAGTTACGAGTGATAAGCCCAGAGCATATAAGATAAGATAAGATAAGATAAGCCTTTATTAGTCCCACAATGGGGAAATTCCAGGATTGCAACAGCACAGGGATAGCAACACTCAGAGCAACAATCAGAAGGCAAGAAAAAACAAGAGCAGCTAGTATACATATGTACATATTGCTATATATATATATATATAATTTATTTTATTTATATAATAATTTATTTTATTTATATATATATATATATAGACACACAGTGCGGAGCATTGTGGTTGGTGGATGTGCAGCAGAAAGTCTGAGCTCTCTCTCCGCGGATTCGGCAGGCCAGCTCGATGTCTTTGGGCATGATGGTGACCCTCTTGGCGTGGATGGCGCACAGGTTGGTGTCCTCGAAGAGACCCACCAGGCAGGCCTCGCTGGCCTCCTGCAGAGCCATGACGGCAGAGCTCTGGAAGCGCAGGTCTTGAAGTCCTGAGCGATCTCCCTCACCAGGCGCTGGAAGGGCAGCTTACGGATGAGCAGCTCCATGAATTTCTGGTAGCGATGGATCTCTCTCAGAGCCACGGTACCGGGCCTGTAACGGTGAGGCTTCTTCACTCCGCCGGTGGCCGGAGCGCTTTTCCGAGCAGCCTTGGTGGTCAGCTGCTTCCTGGGGGCTTTTCCTCCAGTAGATTTATGGGCAGTCTGCTTGGTTCTTGCCATCGCTCTTTATTATTCCGTCTTATATTCCTTGCACGCCGCCTAAACTCCAGCCCGGCACCCGCGTCGTTTTCGCTTCAGTTCCCCGGTATGTCGAGTTTCTCCGTTAGCATCAGGTGGCGGTTGAGTGCTAGCTAGCTCTTCCCTGCTGTATCGTCTCCTGCTGTAAACAGTGGCTCCGTCCGCCGACTCGGGAGACCTTTGGGGCGATCTATGTGTCCGTGATATATATAGAGTAAAAGGTGTAGAAAGAAGAAGGAAGATAAAATAAATTTAAAAAAATAGGCAGTTGCAAAAAGCAGCCAACTCGTCTGGCGCCGGATATTGGCGTAAGCTCAGGCGCTACGGGTTGTCTCCAACGGTGGGAGGGATCATCGTATCTCACTAGTCAACTACCGCCTGCCTTAAGCTGGGCAGCCCCCAGCCAGTTAGGTGTTGACTCGCCACAGTCTGCCTGCTCCAATGGGTGCTTGGGGCTTAGGGCAAAACCCGAAAAGCAGACTGCAAACCTCGCACCAGGTAAACATAATATCAAGAAACCGCCAGCCCTACGGCTGGCGACCTGGAACATCAGTACAATGTGTCCTGGCCTCTCTGATGATCTCCAGTTAGCTGACGACGCCAGGAAAACCACCATCATCGATCGCAAGCTTTCTAAGCTCAACATCGACATCGCAGCCCTTCAGGAGACACGTCTTCCCTCCAGTGGCAGGCTTAAGGAGAAGGAGTACACCTTCTTCTGGCAGGGACTGGAGCTAGCGCCGTCTACATGGGACTAGTAGTAGTAGATTAGTTTATTTGACAGGGACAGTGCAATAAACATAGACAATTAATCAAAGACAATCAATCTGATGTGTTGCACATAGAGTGTATAGCTATTAGCTAATTTGCAACTCTTGTCCCTGGATGGGCTTTAGAAAAAAGAATCAAGATAAAAAATATACACAATAACCACATACATCAATGCAGAAAAATTATAAATACACAATTATAAATATTATAAATATTATAAATACACAAATATAACAGCCTGACTCACATTTAACATAAATATTATAAATATTATAAATACACAAATATAACAGCCTGACTCACATTTAACACATATAACATAACTCACATTTGCCTATTTCAGGCCTCCCTCCCTCCGTCACTCACTATAAACAAACACATTTATTCCTTCCCTTCATTCACTCTCACTTTGCAGACAAATAATTCATACATGAGTACATTCTTGTTTATTTTTCAGCCAGTTTTTAACATTTTTAGTGAATGTTTTAAAGTCCGTTATTATTTTAATTTCATTTGGCATTGTGTTCCAGATGTGACTGCCCTTTATAGAGAAAGCTGTTTGTCCAAATGTGGTTCTGCGGTGGAATATTTTACAGTTATTGTTAACAGAACTCCTGGTGGCTCTGCTGCTGTCCTGTCTTTGGACGAAACCAGCAAGTGGCTCGGGTGCTGATTTATGGAAACATTTGAACGTTAATTTCAGAAGACAGAGGTCAATGAAGCTCTCAAAACTCAATAGGTTGTATTTTTTTAAAACATTACAGTGATGCCACCTAATGGGCTTTCTGTCCAAGATTTTTAGGGTTTGATTATATAATGAACCTATATGTCTTATTGTGGAAGGGGCTGCTTGAGCCCAGACTGTCAAACAGTATGATATATGAGAAAAAACCATAGAATGCATATACAGTGCAGCTGCTTCGTAAGGTATGTAATATCTAATTAATTTAAAGCAGTTCAGATTTTTTTTTACTGTTTTTGAAATTGTCTTTATATGAAGATTAAATTTGAGTTGAGGATCTAGTACAATGCCAAGGTATTTGAATTCTGTAGCTAAACTGATGTCATGATCATGTATATTAACTTTAAAATGTTGCAGGTTACATTTTTTGATTGAAAAGCACATTGAGACTGTTTTCTGAAGGTTCAGCAATAGATGGTTCTTGAGGAGCCACTCTTGGACATCAACCATACTTGTAGACAGTACATCTGCAGCCTGTGCTGGAGTCTTGGCAGCTGTGTAAATAACTGCATCATCTGCATAAAGTTGGCATGTTGCAGCTGAGCAGTGTAACGGCAAGTCATTAATAAAAATGCTGAAAAGTAAAGGACCAAGAATGGACCCTTGTGGGATACCCATGCGGTTGTTTAAAAATGAGGATTTATCCTGGTGAACTTTTACACACTGTTCTCTATTCTGGAGATAAGATGCAAACCATTCTAATGTATTTGGGGAGAAGTTAAAAGATACCATTTTGGATAAAAGCAAACTGTGGTTTACAGTATCGAAAGCCTTTTTGAGATCTAGAAAAACAGCTCCTACCACATTACCCCTGTCCAAGGACTGTTTGACGTTTTCAATAAGGCAACAATTTGCTGTTTCTGTTGAGTATCCTGGTCTAAAACCAAATTGATGTGGATGAAGAAGTTGACTGTCTTGTAAGTAGTCTATCAGCTGTGTAGCTACAACTTTTTCAAGAACCTTAGATAGGACTGGTAAAATAGAGATTGGGCGGTAATTGCATATATCGTCTTTACTGCCTGATTTATGAACTGGTATGACGACAGCTTTTTTCCAGCCAGATGGAAATGTACTAGACCTAATGGAGAGATTAATGAGATGAGTCAGTGGTTTGATTAATATTTTGCTGTGCATTTTGAGAAAGGAGGTGCTCATATTGTAGATATCATTAGTTTTTGAGTTTGACAGTGTTTTAACAATACCAGCAATTAACTTCTCATTTACCTCATCGATGTGAAAAGTATCTGTTGGAAGTATGGAATTTGTGTTGTTGAGCACATTTGGCAGCACAAAAATTTTTGTTAAGTCTTCCACAGAGCCCACAAAGTGTGAATTAAATTCATTTGCCAAAGTAGCCTTGTCACTGACGGTCTTGCCATTGATTCTAAGTTCCTTTACCCCCTTCTGATCGTTTTTTTTATTAGTTAAGTTATTTAAATGCCTCCATAGGGAACTGTTGTTACCCTTTGCATGATCTATCAGTTTAATGTAATAAGATATTTTTGATTTTCGCAGCTCATGTACCACTTTATTTCTTAAACTTTTGTACACAAGGTGATCATTTTGTAGTTTGGAGGTTAGTGATGTTTTCAGTGCATAGTCTCGCCTCTTCATAAGTTTTCTTATTTCATTATTTAACCATGGTAGGCTAATCTTCTGTTGTCTACTTTTAATTTGCTTTGAAAATTTTTCTATAGACTTTGTGATTGTTGCAGTTATAAAATTACAACAATCATCTACTTCACATGTTGACATGAGCTGCTCCCAATTTTGATTCTCTAAGTAATGTTCAAACTCCTCATTTTTTGATTTGGGGATAATAAAATTTGATTTGTCAATATCGACTCCCCCATAATACTGTAGTCGCTTTTTAGTAAGTTTCCTGACAGCAAGAACCATGTTATGATCTGAGAGACCAGTTACAAGATTATAGGTTCTGGTTATTCGTTCTGGTTTATTAGTAAATACCATGTCAATAAGTGTTCTGGATTGTTTGGTTATCCTGGTGGGTCCTTTGATGATTTGCTGGTAATTAAATTTAGTCATGAGGCTTTTCAGTTTTTGTTTGTCTTTTTTATCAGACCAGTTGATATTAAAGTCACCATGAATTATTGTTTCTCTGTTCTTCTCAAGTTGTTTAACCAGATCACTTAATTCATTATAAAAGGAAGAGTTGTGTGACGGTGGGTTGTACACTACTGCAATGTTGAAATTCATTACCGGAGAGAGACATACATTAACAGCTAAACATTCAAGTGAAGTATTCAAATCAACCAGTTGACATTTATATTTCTCTTTGATGTAAATTAAAACACCTCCTCCCCTCCCTACCTGCCTGTCTTTTCTAAAACACTGGTAGCCCACAATATCGATCATATTAGTGTCTATGTTACTGTGTAGCCAGCTTTCTGAGAGACAAAGGTAGTCCAGATTTGAGTCCAACAGCAACACCGAAATCTCATCTCTTTTGGGGATTATGCTCCGTATGTTTAAATGACCGCCGAGGATCCCCTTTGGTTTAGCCTTGGTGTCCCAAAGAACTCGTGCATGATTAACAGTTTGGAAAAATAAATGTTGTTTTTGCTTTTGTACAGCTCGGTTTTGTGCTAACCCAGTGGTCTGCTGTTTAATAGTGGCAGGTCCAGGGTTAAGGTGAATATCTCCTGCCAGAAGTAGCAGAACTAACAGAACTTTAACTGTATATCCTCTGCCATATTGTGATTTTTGCTTAACAGCCATGTTTGCCTTAATTTGGAAGTTTTTGCTCAGGGCTTTTAAAGACCACATAGAGTGTAGGGTGAGCTGTCCAAGCCCAAATCCATACAGATAAAACTTTTTAACTTCACCTTTGGTTGAGTTTGTCGGAAAATCCTTCTTGTTGCAGGTCCAGACACACAAAGACAAAACGAGGAGGAAGTAGAGAAGTAGAGAAGGCTTATTAGTGGTGCCCATCAGCCCACTTTTTAATCCGGTGGCAGCCATCTTCAGTCTTTCTTGGAAAGAAGGAAAAAGAAAATCTGTGGATAGTAAAATAAATTCTGCTTATATCGCCAGAATCTGATCCGATCGTCCTCGAATCCAGCTGGGCCTCAGCTAGCCAACTAGCCCCTTCCGTTGCTGGTCTCGTTGCTCATAGTCGCCGTAACTGGTCTCCCGTCCCGCTCCTCCAACCGAGTCTCGTCACACACCGCCGCTGCCACCGAGCTCCGCTGAGGTCACGGTAAGTCCTCCGCTAGGCACCGCCACCTACCGTCGTCTGCCTGGGTGAAATCTCTGCTGAGCCCCGTCAACAAATAGCCGCTTGCCTGGTTGTATCTCCGCTGGGCCTCGCAGCTGGGCTTCGATTCAGGCTGGTGTAAGGTGGAATGACTGGCGCCAGCATTAAGCTAACTAGCGTTAGCTTAGCAATCGCTTCGGGTAGTCTCGTCGCACACCGCCGCTGCAGTCACGGTAAGTCCTCCGCTGGGCACCGCCGCCTACCGCCGTCTGCCTGGGTGAAATCTCTGCTGAGCCCCGTCAACAAATAGCCGCCTGCCTGGTAGTATCTCCGCTGGGCCTCGCAGCTGGGCTTTGATTCAGACTGGCTTCGCAGTGCGCAACTCCCTCCTCTCGTCAGTAGAGCCTCCTTCCCGAGGGACCGAGCGTATCCTCTCTCTCCGCCTCATGACCTCCATGGGACCAGTAAACATCTTTGGCATTTACTCCCCCCACACTCTGCTCCACAGCAGAGGCCAAAGATGAATTCTACAGTGAGCTCGAGGCTAGGATCAGAGAGATTCCATCTAATGAAAATCTGCTCCTGCTCGGTGACTTCAATGCCCGGGTGGGTGCAGACCACAACTCCTGGCCACATTGCTTGGGGCACTTTGGAGTCGGCAAGCTCAATGAAAATGGTCAGCGTCTACTTGAGATGTGCTCCTTTCATAACCTGTGCATCAGCAACACCTTCTTCTCCACTAAGCTCCACCACAGAGTGTCTTGGAGACACCCCAGGTCCAAGCACTGGCACCTACTGGACTTTGTCATTGCCAGGAGAACCTTGCTGAACAACATCCTTATCACTCGCACTTACCATAGTGCTGACTGTGACACTGACCACTCTCTGGTCAGCTGTAAGGTATGTATTCGGCCCAAACGAATTCATTGTGCAAAGCAGAAGGGTCGTCTTCGGATCAATGCAGCCAGTGCGTCAAAACCAGAACTGGTCAATAGCTTCGGCGAAGCTATTGACAAGGCCCTCAAGGATTGCCCTACAGGCAGTGCTACGGCTTGCTGGGACTTCATCCGTGACGCTGTGTACGAAGTTGCATAGGACACCTTCGGGAAGAGAGCGATGAAGAGTGAGGACTGGTTTGAGGCCTGGATAGAGGAGATGGAGCCTGTCATCACCGCAAAGCGTGCCGCACTACTTGAGTACAAGAGGCAGCCTTCTGAGAAGACACTGGCCGCCTACAGAAAAGCCAGAAACAGTGTTAAGCGGATTGCTCGTAAGTGTACAAATGACTACTGGCTGAAGCTGTACAGCAACATCCAGACCTCTGCTGACTGTGGTAACATCCGTGCCATGTACGAGGGTATGAAGAAAGCTTTTGGTCCTAGTGCCATCAAGATCGCTTCCCTCAAGTCCACCTCGGGCGACATCATCACGGATCGCAGCAAGCAGATGGAGAGATGGGCCGAGCACTATCAAGAGCTGTATGCAAGAGAGAATGTCGTTACCAACATAGCGATTGAGAGCATCACTCCCCTGCCCATCATGGAGGAGCTCGATACAACACCTACCATCGGCGAACTCAGGAAGGCCATCAACACCCTGGCCTGTGGGAAAGCACCAGGTAATGATGGTATTCCACCAGAGGTCATCAAGGCGGGGAAGGACAGCACCCTCCTGGGTCTGGGAAGAAGGCACCATTCCCCAAGACATGCGGGATGCAAAGATCATCACTCTCTACAAAAATAAAGGCGACCGTTGTGACTGCAATAACTATCGCGGAATTTCCCTCCTAAACATTGTGGGGAAAGCTTTCGCTCGTGTCATCCTCAATCGTCTCCAACTACTGGCCGAGTGTGTGTACCCAGAGTCCCAATGCGGGTTTCGAGCAAAGCGGTCGACGATCGACATGGTGTTTTCTCTCAGGCAGCTGCAGGAGAAGTGTCGCAAACAGAGACGCCCCTTGTATCTGGCCTTCATCGACTTGACCAAGGCCTTTGACCTGGTCAGTTGGTCGGGCCTCTTCACCCTCTTACATAGGATTGGTTGCCCCCCCAAGCTTCTGAGGATGATCACTTCCTTTCATGACAACATGACTGGCACAGTTCAGCTTGACGGATCATCTTCGGACCCCTTCCCAATCAAAAGTGGTGTGAAACAAGGCTGTGTCCTGGCCCCAACACTCTTTGGCATCTTCTTCTCCCTGCTCTTGCGCTACGCCTTCCGCGAGTCAGACGATGGTGTCTTCCTCCACACCCGGAGCGATGGGAACTTGTTTAACCTCGCCCGCCTCAAATCCAAGACAAAGGTGCGTAGAGTCCTGATCAGGGAGATGCTCTTTCCAGATGATGCCGCCCTTATTGCTCACACTGAGAATACCCTGCAGTGACTCATCACCAGCTTTGTGGAGGCATGCAATGAGTTTGGCCTTACCATCAGCCTCAAAAAGACAAACATCATGGGACAGGATGTTAGCATCATCCCTGCAATCACCATCGGTGACCACACTCTGGAGATGGTTGCTGACACTTGCTGACACTCAACACCAAGATAAAGGTGTACCAAGCATGTGTGCTGAGTACCTTACTGTACGGCAGCGAACCCTGGACTCTTTACTCCCGCCAAGAGCAAAGACTGAATGCCTTTCACCTGCGCTGCCTCAGGTGACTTCTGGGCATCACCTGGCGTGATCGTGTCACAAACAAAAGCGTGCTCTCCCAGGCGGAGGTGCCAAGTATGTTCGCCATCCTCACTCAGAGACACCTGCAATGGATTGGCCACGTGTGCAGGATGGATGATGGTCGCATCCCCATAGATGTCCTATATGGGGAGCTTGCCACAGGAAAGCGACCGACTGGAAGGCCGGTTCTGCGCTTCAAGGACACCTGCAAACGTGACCTGAAGGCCTGTGGCATCAACCCAGTAAACCTCGAGCAAGCGACCTCAAACCGCACACAGTGGCATTCCACTATCAAGGCTGGAGTCCAGTGGGCTGAGGAGGAGCGAGAGATTCTACATGAGGATAAGAGGATCCGCAGGCAGCAGAAGCTCCAGTCCGTCCCCACTGTCCCCACTGCCCCCACTGCCCTCACTACCGACTACATCTGCAGCAAGTGTCAGCAAAGCTGCCGATCCCACATCGGACTTTACAGCCACAGCCGGCGCTGCAAAGCAACTACTGACTGGCATGTGTGCAGATTCCATTGTCTCCCGAGACAAAAGGATGCCAACAAACAAATATACAGTAGGTTTTATGGTCATGTTAGTGTTACTTTCCTTGGGTAATCCCTTTGTCTGTCATGCACGTGTTTCTGTCATTTGGTTTTCTACTGTCATGCTGCTGTTACACTGTAATTTCCCAGTTTGGGATCAATAAAGTACATCTATCTATCTATAAATGTGTCTGGGTGCTTCAGTAATGTGGCCGCAGTGGTGATGATAAGATAAGATAAGATAAGATAAGCCTTTATTAGTCCCACAACGGGGAAATTCCAGGATTGCAACAGCACAGGGATAGCAACACTCAGAGCAACAATCAGAAGGCAAGAAAAAAAACAAGCAAGCAAGAGCAGCTAATATACATATGTACATATTACTATAAAATATATATATACACACACACAGACAGTGCAGAGCATTGTAGCTGGATGGAATAAATATATGAATATGTAAACACACAGTGCGGAGCAATGTAGCTAGATGGAATAATATGTAGATATATAAACACAGTGCGGAGCATTGTAGCTAGATGGAATAAATATATAGATATATAAACATAAACACACCCAGTGCGGAGCATTGTAGCTAGATGGAATAAATATGTAAATATATAAACACACAGTGCAGAGCATTGTTGCTAGATGGGATGAAACAGCACAACCGTCTACTTAGTTATCCTACATGGTATGATTATGTGCCCATACATATTCTCACTCTCCATAGCGACCGGTATTTTCCCAGTTGTATGCCGGAGGGGACCATTGTGTAAGTCTATTGCATCTTTTGCATTCAAAAAACTATTAGTTTGTTACGTCTTTTTGCTATCTCTGCAAGCAGCCCTGCTTAGGTTGTACAGTCTGACAGCCGTTGGTAGGAAGGACCTGCGAAACCTCTCGGTTGTGCACCTGGGATGATGTAGTCTGCTGCTAAATGAGCTCCTCAGTGCATTCAGTATGTCCTGCATAGGGTGGAACTCGGACTCCAGCAGAGATGACAGTTTAGCCACCGTCCTTCTCTCTCCTATCTCCTCCACCGGATCAAGGCGCTGCCCCAGGACAGAGCTAGCTTTCTTGATCAGTTTGTTCAGTTTCTTCCTATCGGCTGCAGTAATGCCACTGCCCCAGCCCTGTGATGACGTCACAGGCCACCGCTGCGTCAGCTGACAGAGGGACATAGATGATAATAATTAATGCACACTTCATTTTTTGCTGCATATAATAAGGTTGCATACTCACAGCCAACAGTTCAATGTCCGGGCTGCAGCACTTTTCCTTCACATAAATGTGTCCAGAATTACACCACCTTTCATTCACAAGAAGTGTCACTCCTCCACCCCGCTTTTTCCTGCTACTTATCACATCTCTGTTCACCCGTATAGTCTTGAAGCCAGGAATCACTACATTAACATCCGGGATCTGTGAGTGTAACCACGTCTCTGTAAAACACATGATACTACACTCACAATACTCCTTTTGCATCCTGACCAGTGCTGTAACCTCATCTGTTTTGTTTCCGAGCGATGGCACGTTCCTGGAGGACAGCGCGGTGGCGGAGTGGTTAGCACTTCGGCAGCACAGCAACTCACCCTTGGCCAGGGGATCCTGGGTTCGATCCCAGTTTACTCCGGGATTTCTCCTGTTTCCTCCCACATCTCAAAAACATGCAAGTTAGGTTAATTGGCATCAACCGGGGATTCTAAATTGTCCTTAGGTATGAATGTGAATGACTGGTTGTCTGTCTCACTGTGTTGGCTTTGGATGGACTGGCAATCTGTCCAGGGTATACACTGACTCTCCCCCAAAGATGCTGGGATAGGATCTAGCCTCTCCGGGACCCGAAAAGGATTAAGCAGAAGAAGATGGATGGATGGATGCACGTTCCTGGTGATGACCATTGGTACAGCCGGCTTATGCTTCCTCCTCCTCCTCCTCACCTTAGCTCCAGCCCTTCGCCCGCGGCGTCTTCTCTTTAGCTCATCTGGGATGAGGGGCTTCGCTCCGGGCAACAGTGCTGGCTTCCTCAGCGCAATCAGCTGGTTGCGTTTGTAAACAATGTGTCTGCCCCTCTCTCTGTTGATCTCCATTGCCCGAAGAAGAGAAAAAAGAGAAAGACCGGGCTAAAACAGAAAAATAACTTTTCCAGTCTTAATCCAAATCTTCCTACCGAGCCCTGGTTAATAAGAGACACACTAAATACAGGAATAAGCAGATAGAAACACAAAGACATGAGAGAGTTGCTGGTATGGCCACCCTGCTTCCGGCGCCACGTTAAAAAAAAAAAAAAAAGAATACTATAGTTACTACAGGGGGGTGGAGCCAATGACCTCACCTGTCATAACTGTATACTATAGTTACTACAGCTGGCGGAGTCAATGACCTCACCTTTAATGAGCTACTTTAGTTACTACAGGGAGATGGTGCCAATGACCTTGTCTGTATTAATCAGTTACTATAGTTACTACAGGGGTGGTGGACCCACTGACTTCATCCATAAGAATTGGTTACTATGATTACCACGGGGGCTGAAATCAATGACCTCACCTGTAATCAACAGTTACTAGTTACTAAAGGGGGTGGAGCCAATGACCTCACCTATAATAATCAGTTACTATAGTTAAGACAGGGGGGACGAGCCAGTGACCTCACCTGTAATGATTGGTCACTATAATGTAGGAGCAATTAGTTATAAGGTACAAAAATTGTTTAATTTATACCTATAGGTGTGTGTGGAAACGAAGGTTTGCTTCGGGTCCATGCACACACAACAACAAAAAAAAAAAGAAATTCATTTTGGGGCACCAGTCCAAACCTTAGACAATTTATTAATAACTAATCCTTGTGCCTTTCGTGAGCCAGTCTCAAATTTGTGAATTCTTCTGCCGTGACCCAGGTAAGCAGACACAAAAAGAAATCAAGCAAAAACTTCTATATACTATTAACTGTTTTAATGATCAAACTCAAGTTAAATGACATTACATTCAATTGATTTGTAAGCAGGTGAAATGATCAACAAGTATGAAACATCATATCAACTTGTAATGGATTAATGAGCCTGAAGTATACAGTTAAACCTTTGTGGAGACAAGAGAAACTAGATTTTGAATTTATAACAGTAATGCAATGGGAGACTGTGAAGTAATTGTAAAAAAAAATATGCATAAAATTGGATGCAATTTTATGGAGAAAATGATAAAAGCTGATTAAATGAAAAAGGAAATTCTGAGTTACTCTACCAAAAAAAAACAAAAACAAAACAACAAAAAAAGGAGATTACTGAAAAGAAGAATATTATTTTTCCTTCAGCTTTAGCTAGCTATTCCTATCATAGCTTAAAGACTAACTTTTAACATAAAAAATTGGTCATATTCAATTAGAAACAGACATCACATTTAGCCCAGCAAATAGAAAGTTGGAGTCTGGCTTACGAACAGCTGTGTCTCTAGAGTTCAGCGATGATCTTTGGTGAACGCCAGCAAATGGCCAAACGGAGGAAGACTGCCCACAGTACTCCCAATCATTGCAGCAGTTCTAGCATACAGACTCAGCAGCTGGGGTCCATAGAGTGGAGCCGTCAGTAGAGTGGGTGGCTTGCCCGCGGGGCAGATGACATCAGCAATCAGTCTTAGCAACAGATCCTTCCCTGGCCCGCAACTTTGGGATGTCCACCAGTCGACAAGAACCACAGGCTGAAGGAAAAATGGATGTAAAACATTTCCACCTACGAAATCCTAGTTCTTCTGACATTGTGGTACGTGGGTGAGACAGTCTTGAGGAAAAAAGTTCAAAAATCCCTATCAGTCCACTTTAACGGTGAGTTAAGGAAAATCAATAGGTAAAGTTTAGCAGAATAAACACAGCATCTGAGGAAAGGGACAAATGGAGTTTTGGAGTTTTACTCCAAGTAAGAGGGATTGAGTTCAACAAGAAAGGATGATCCCTCCTCAGATACCAGAGGAAAAAAACACACACGGAAGAGACAAAAAGACTTCCGAGAGAACAGAAAGAACTTAACTGCAAGACAGATGAAAGACAACTTAAAGAAACCTTAGAGAACTTGGACTACTGGGGCGTTTCCCTCTTTTTAACTGAGAGCAATTCTTTGGTCATAACATATGACTGGCAGCAGGAAGAACCAATTCACGGCTATCGTGGAAGATTTGAATGGACTATGGTCCAATAAGAAAGTGATCCTTTATCTGTAACCGACCAATAGAATGAAAGGGGGCGTCATCCAACACAGACGGCCTGGTGATTGGCTGGTACCAGTCAGATGACTGGCATAAAGTTTTTAGAAGACAAACACATATTAACTGTGAAATTCACATTATATACTTATATATAAAGTCTAAGCTAACTTCAGTCATTCATGACTAATATATAACTCATTTAAATGTTTTCAGACATGCAATACATTTAAAATCAATGATTAATGAAACATTAATGGGCAGTGCGGTGGTGGAGTGATTTGCACTACGGCAGCACAGCAACTCACCCTTGGCTGGGGGATCCTAGGTTCCATCCCAGCCCCCGACCAACAGTGATCTGTGTGGAGTTTGCATGTTCTCCCCGTGTCTCCATGGGTTTACTCCTGGATTTCTCCGGTTTCCTCCCACATGCCAAAAACATGCAAGTTAGGTTAATTGTCATCAAAACTAGGGATTCTAAATTAAGGGATTAGGGATAAGGACCTGTACTTATATAGTGCTTTTCCTAAATTGTCCTTCGGTATGACTGTGAGAGTGAATGGTTGTCTGTCTCTCTGTGTTGGCCCTGCGATGGACTGGCGATTTGTTCAGGATGTACCCTGCCTCTTGCCCAGAGATGCTGGGATAGGCTCCAGCCCCCTGCGACCTGAAAAGGATTAACTAACTAACTAACTAACTAACCTGCACTTATATAGCGCTTTTCTAGTCACAAAGACCACTCAAAGTGCTTTCACTAGTACTAATCCTCTATTCTAAGGGCCTATAGGAGACAGATATCTAGGGACAATTTAGAACAACCAATTAACCTAACATGCATGTCTTTGGATTGTGGGAGGAAACCGGAGCCCCCGGAGTAAACCCACGCAGCACAGGGAGAACATGCAAACTCAATACAGAAAGGTTCCAACCCCTGCCAGCCTGGGGATTCAAACCAGGAACCTTCTAGCTGTAAGGCAACAGTGCTAACCACTGCACCACCGTGCTAAGCGGAAGAAGATGGATGGATGGATGGATGGATGGATTAATGAAACATTTCAAACACATTGTCCAACACAGAGGCCGTCATCTTCAGTGTTCTGAGCAGTATTTCCTGGAAAAATATCAAAGTCCTGGGGAGAGAGGATTATTTTAGGCCACTAAAACACAATCCCAATGTTGATTAGATCCAACAAGTTCCTGAGTTGAACAGAAGGGGGAACTGTTGGCCCTTGGATAATGGTAGGAGTTGCTCAGGAATGTGGTGGATGTCTTCTGGCTTGTATCAAATGGCTATTTAGCACATAAAACTGTCTGAGGCTGTGTTCCTAAGGAATTTATGATAAAAGTCCAGGCATCTTCCTGGCACCAAGAGGATAAATGAATGAATCTTTATTTCGGATAGATTAAAAGTACAGGTTAAAAGAAACTGAATAATATAACAAAGGGGGAAAGAAAATCCAACAAGGTCAAATTAGACAATAACTCCTCTGATTATACTGTGGTGACATTAGTTGTTGGTCTCACACACAAATTTGATGTTTTAATGTGAAGGCGGAGTTTTTCCGTTTTGGACGGAGATGAAAGGAGGAAGTGCAGAAATGTAAAAAAGGTTTTTTCAGACAGACTTACCTGTGTCCTGTCCGTTTTTCTGCGGATTCTACATTGGTGACCCCGATGTTTGAAGAATGTCTATTCAAGCGACTTCTTCTGATATCGCCGCCACGGCGTCTGTATCCACTGCGGCTCCCGCACTAGCTGTTTTTGTGGCTACCATTAAATTACTGGACTTTTGGCAGCACGACCCGGAGCCCTGGTTTCAGCATGTCGAGGCTCAGTTCCATCTGCGTGGAATAACCACAGATGACACGAAGTATTTCCATGTCGTCGCAGCTTTGGATTCTGCTACTACTCGTCGTTTGATGGGACTGCTCCGGGACCCACCTCACGCTGACAGGTACGTCACTCTAAAGAGGGCTCTTCTGCAGCTGTACCAACTCTCTGATCTAAAGCGTGCTGATCGTCTTCTGTCTATGACTGGTTTGGGGGACAGGAAACCTTCTGAGCTGATGGAGAATATGTTGGCACTTCTTGGTTCAGGAGACAGCTCATTTCTGTTTACCCACCTGTTTCTGCGTCAACTTCCGCCTCCAGTGCGCACTGTCCTGGCCAGCTCGCCCCTCATTCATACTAAGGATTATTGGGGTTTAGCTGGAGAAGCAGACAGGCTTTGGCTGGCTTCTCGTCATTTGTCGGTGCATGCATTGCTGCCTGGGCAGTCTGATGGAGAAGTCTTGGTGGATGTGGCCGCAGTATCGGATCGCTGTAAGAAAGAGAGCGGCCTGTGTTTTTATCATGGCCGTTTTGGACCGAAGGCTTGGCGCTGTATTTCACGGTGCTCTTTCCAGCCACAGGGAAACGAGAAGGCTGGTGCTCGCTAGCAGCTGTGTGCACTGGTACCAGCAATAAGCTGCTTTTTATTGAGGACTGCGCTGCTGGACGTCGCTTTTTGGTGGATTCAGGAGCACAACGGAGCATCATTCCCCCCTCTTCGGCTGACGTCATGGGATATGATCATGGACCTCCACTGGATGCTGCTAATGGTACTCCTATTCGCACCTTTGGCACCAAGTTCATTACTGTGTGTTTTAACGGCCGTGAATTTAGTTGGGACTTTGTGGTAGCATCTGTAGCAGTTCCTATTCTTGGTGCAGATTTTTTGTGTGCTTACAGACTGTTGGTTGATGTAGCTAACAGATGTTTGATTGATGCTGTGTCTTTTGATTCTCATCCATGTACACTGGGTGGGGCTGGTCCACTGCTTGCTAACATGCTCGCCTCAGGAGACAGGTACCAGCGCCTTCTCTCTGAGTTTCCTGCGCTCACTGTGCCTATGTTTTCTGCGGCAGTAGTTAAACATGGGGATGAGCATTATATTACTACTGTGGGTCCACCTGTTTTTGCCCACGCACGCCGTCTGGATGCTGCTAAGTTAGCCACTGCTAGAGATGAGTTTGCCAATATGGAGCGGTTGGGTATTGTGCGCCGTTCCGACAGTCTGTGGGCTTCTCCCCTCCACATGGTCCCTAAGTCAGATGGTGGTTGGCGCCCTTGTGGAGATTTTAGGCGCCTTAACAATGCTACTACCAACAACAGGTATCCAGTCCCCCATATCCAAGATTTTTCTTCACGTCTGGCAGGGACAGTCATTTTTTCTGAAGTGGATTTAGTGCGTGGTTATCATCAGGTGCCTGTCCATCCCCAGGATGTCCCCAAGACAGCGGTGATCACTCCATTTGGACTGTTCGAGTTCTTGAGGATGCCATTTGGCCTTAAGGGTGCTGCACAGACGTTTCAAAGGCTTATGGACTCTGTGTGGCGGGACATGCCTTTTCTGCTTGTATACCTGGACGATATACTGGTGGCAAGCGCTTCGGTGGAGGAACATGTGTCGCACCTTCGCCAGCTCTTCAGACGCCTCTGTGACTATGGACTGATAGTGAATCCAGTGAAGTGTCAGTTTGGGCTCTCAGAACTTGAGTTCTTGGGGCACAAGGTATCCCAGCAGGGTGCCGTGCCCCTCCCGACTAAAGTCGAAGCAGTTTTAGCTTTTCCACGCCCCTCCTCTGTCAAGCCCCTGCAGGAGTTTTTGGGCATGGTCAATTTTTATAGCCATTTTATACCTCATGCTGTCCATATTATGCGTCAGCTGTATGAGGCCTTGAAGGGTAAGAGGGGTAATCAGGACATTGAGTGGACTCATGAGAGGTTATGTGCTTTTGACGGGGCTAAAGCTGCACTGGCTGATGCTGCCTTGTTGGCTCATCCAGACCCCACGGCCACCATTGCTCTTACCACCGAGGCATCTGATTATGCTGTCGGAGCAGTTTGTGAGCAGTGGGTTGGCAATTCCTGAGAACCTCTAGCCTTTTTTAGTAGACAGTTACGCGAGTCAGAAAGGAAGTACAGCACCTTTGATAGGGAGCTGTTGGCCCTTTTTTTGGCGACAAGGCATTTCAGGTTTCTTTTGGAGGGCCATAAATTCACTGCTTTTGTGGACCATAAACCCCTCACGTTTGCCATGGCCAAGTCCACTGAACCTTGGTCAGCTCGGCAGCAACGGCAGCTTTCGCCTATTTCTGAGTTCACTACAGACATTCAGCATATGGCTGGTAAGACCAACTTGGTGGCGGACTGTCTTTCTCGTACCCCAGTTGCTGCTGTTCATTTGGGCATGGTCTATGCTGAAATGGCTGCCGATCAGTTGTTGGACCTGGAGGTGCAGGTGCTTCGTTCCACTGAGTCCAGTTTGCAGTTGGAGGATGTCTGCTTTCAAGACAGTGGCGCCACTCTTCTGTGTGACACTACATTGGGAAAACCACGACCTCTGGTGCCTGCGGCTTGGCGTCATTGTGTTTTTGACGCTGTTCATTCTTTGTCGCATCCTGGGGTTAAGGCCTCGGTCAAGTTGGTGAGTGCCAAGTTTGTATGGCCGGGTCTCAGAAAGGATGTGAAGACTTGGACGACAACCTGTGTAGCGTGCCAGCGTGCTAAGGTGCAGCGCCACATAAAGGCTCCATTGGAGCCTTTTTGGATTCCGGAGCGACGTTTTGATCATGTTCTGGTGGACCTAGTTGGACCTCTTCCTCCTTCTCGTGGTTTTACTCACCTCTTCACTATGGTGGACCGGACTACGCGGTGGCCGGAGGTAGTTCCCCTGACATCAACTACAGCGTCTGATGTTGCCCGGGCATTTATCTCCTCTTGAGTGTCCCATTTTGGTGTTCCCTTGGACGTTACCTCTGACAGGGGCCCGCAATTTACCTCTGCACTTTGGAATGAGGTAGCTGGTAGTTTGGGGGTTAAACTCCATTGGACCACAGCATACCATCCACAAGCTAATGGGCTATGCGAGCGGTTTCATCGGACTATGAAAGCGGCCCTTCGCACGTCATTAGTGGATAGTGGATGGGTGGACAGATTACCATGGGTTTTGTTGGGTTTGCGTTCAGCCCCCAAAGAAGACCTGCACTCCTCTTCTGCTGAGTTGGTCCTCGGCCAGACCTTGAGGGTTCCAGGGGAGTTCTTTCCTACCAGTCCGGGGTTAGGTCCCAGTATGGTTAAGAGGCCTAAGTGTCGAGAGGAAGCTAGAGCTTTTGTTCCCGGGGCTGCGCACCACTGTCTTCCTCAGTCTTACGTCCCTGACAGCCTTAGGTCGGCAAAATATGTTTGCCCAAAATAATGCCCATCGTTCTCCCCTGCAAGCACCTTATGATGGCCCTTTTCGGGTGTTAGAAACAGGCCATAAGGATTTTTTGGTTGAGTTGGCGACTGGTCAGGATCGGATTTCGGTGGATCGTTTGAAGCCTGCTCATGTTCTTCGTGACGATGAGGTTGAGTTAGCCCACCCAGCTCGGCAAGGGCGCCCTCCCAACCCTGCGCCTGAGGTTGTTTCTGCTCTGGTTACAGTTGTGCCCCCTAGGACTGCGCAGTGCAGTCGTCGGGGCAGAGTAATTAGGTTGCCTAAGAGGTTCTCTTGAGTTATTTTCTTTTGGATTTTGTTCATGCTGTTTTAGTTTGTTTTTTGTCAGCATGTTTATTTATGTTGTTATTTGTGTGTTCTGGGGGGGCCTGTGTGGTGACATTAGTTGTTGGTCTCACACACAAATTTGATATTTTAATGTGAAGGTGGAGTTTTTCCGTTTTGGACGGAGATAAAAGGAGGAAGTGCAGAAATGTAAAAAAAGTTTTTTCAGACAGACTTACCTGTGTCCTGTCCATTTTTCTGCGGATTCTACAATACAGTTCAACATAAGTTATCCGAAATGGGTGATGGCTGAAGCCGCAGCTTATATTGCCCACCCATATTCCATCCAAGAATTCAAAAGAAAAACAAACAAAAGCGATTACAATTCAGAACAAAGCTAAGACAAAGTGTGACAAAAAAAAACTAAGCAACAACACAACGCAGGCTGGATATGACAATCCTTAGGTGATTTTATATGTCATCTTGTATATATGTTTGGAGTATGCCTTCCTTTAGTTTTTGTTTAAATTGTCCAAGCGTTGTACATGATTTTAATTCAGGTCCAAAATCGTTCCATAATCTGACTCCTTGCACTGAAACACAGTGTTGCTTGGTGGTAGTTCTCACTGAAGGTTTTTGAAATATACATGTTCCTCTAAAATGGTATTGTTTCTCCCTTATTTGGAACAACTTTTGGATATTTGTGGGCAATGATAGATTTTTCACTTTAAACATTATTACTGCAGTTTTCAAGTCAACCAGATCTTTCAACTTGAGAGCTTTTAATTTAAGAAAAAGTGGGTTTGTTGGTTCTCTGTAAGCAGCTTTGTTTATTATTCTAATAGCTCTCTTCTGAAGCATAAAGAGTGGATATATGTTTGTTTTATATGTATTTCCCCATACTCCAGTACAATATGTCATGTATGGGAGTATTAATGAGGATCGTTTTGGTCTTAAGTCAAGCAAGGAATTTGGTGTTGTGATGCTTTATTTAGGAAACAGGGTGAGTTGGAGGTCTCCTGTTCACAGAGACTGTTCATGTATACTGGAACTCAGATGTAACGTTACAATAGTGACTAGGGCAGGTGGGGCCAATGACCTCATCTGTAATAACTGGTTACTATAGTTACTGCAGGGATGCAAAGTCAATGACCTCACCTTTAGTAATTGGTTAGTATAGTTACTATGGCGGGGGGGTGTGTGGAGCAAATAACCTTCACCTGTAATAATCAGTTACTATAGTTACTACACTTTACTCATTTCTATTCCTCCCTCTTTGAATATCTATTTTTTTTTCCTCATCCCCTTCCTCCTGCAGCTCTACCAGTCCACCCACCATTGTCCTCATCCTCAACAGAGACGATTTCTCCATAGGGGATATACTAACTAACCTGCACTTATATAGCGCTTTTCTAGTCACAAAGACCACTCAAAGTGCTTTCATTAATACTAACCCTCTATTCTAAGGGCCTATAGGAAACAGATATCTAGGGACAATTTAGAACAGCCAATTAACCTAACATGCATGTTTTTGGCATGTGGGAGGAAACTGGAGAAATCCCGGAGTAAACCCACGCAACACGGGGAGAACATGCAAACTCCACACAGATCACTGTTGGTCGGGGGCTGGGATCGAACCCACGATCCCACGATCCCCACAATCCCCCGACCAAGGGTAAACTGTGCTGCCGCAGTGCTAACCACTGCGCCACCGTGCAGCCCATATAGATGTTGGTGTCCCTCCAGTAGCTCACTGTAATGTTGAAGATATTCCTGAATGGACTCAAGTCTCTGTGGTTTTGGGGGGATTTCATTGACATCCAGCCCAACCTCTGTCCCGGGGGCCGTGGCAGATGCAGAGTTGGCCTCTGCATGCCCCTTATCAACTCCCAGTTGTGGAAGACCACAACGTCCACCAAGGCAAAAGCAAAGCGGAGTTCCTCCAGCCTGCAGCCAGGGATGCTATACTGGTCCCAGCACGCGTCCTTCTTCTCCAGGGACAAAGGAATTTTGGAGGGAGAGTGCCACATCAGGATTGTCAGATTTTTGCAGGTGACAGATGAGGAGGGGATGGTATTGGACAGAGGAGAGGGGACGATGTTGGACGGAGGAGGGGTGATGTCCAGATACTGCAGGAAGAAGCACAGTAGCAGATAGAGGAGGCAAAGGAGGACAAACAACTTCTTTGGAGGAGGCAAATGCAGCCAATTAGTCTTACAACCCTGTAGTTAGAGAGGGAGGAACACATGAGGTCAGGTGAGGACAGAATTGACACACGACCAAAAGAACCACAGCAGACAGTCAGACAGGACTGAATGCATGCATCTTTGTGCCAACCAATGTCATGCTAATCATGTGTATTGACCAATGGTATTAGATAACAATTGATATGCTAATGTGCCATGTATTCTCTCTGTCTGTATAAGGTATAAAAGAGCTGCGCTCCCTCATCTCTCTCTCTTAGCTCTTACACTTTCAGCTCATCACGACTCAACCGGACCCCAGCGGCTACGCTGGGGCCAACAGGCTGTATTCCTGTTAGAGGGACGTACGCTCCTGTCTTGCCTCCACATCCTTTCCTTTGCACCCTCTACAATGTAAACTAATCCGTTTCTTGCACGAGATGGAATCCTTATCTCTCATACCTCTTTACAAAGGAATGTGTTCTGCACAGTTGTCCTGAGAGGAAAAAGCAATTCTTGACTAGTCTTTTCCTGGGTGAAACAATGTCTTTAAGATGAAGGATAATTTTATTAATGCGCCAAAGCCAGATGATGCTACATTTGTAAGTTCTCCTTTTTTATATATATAAACTGTTGGCTTATTTGTGAAAACCACCGATGATGAGGGACCAAAGAGCAGGATGTGGCTGTGGAGCCGCAGGTTGCAGACCGCTGCATTAGTCATGAATGACTCACCATCATACTGACAAATCTCTGCTCTGCTCACGTCTCCTCTCAACATCCACTCATCACATTCAGCTTCTTCTCCTCTTCTTCTTCAACTTAAGTTTTCTTTCTTCTCTACAGAGGAACAAAGTCAGAAAATACCAGAATCAGTGATTAAGGAGCTCATTCAGGCATGATGAAATCACTCAAGAGGGCTCAGATCTGCTGACCTTGATCAAGATGGTGAGTTCAACCTAGATTTAGACAAACCTGAGGATCGTTGTGAGTTTGGTGAGCACCAAAGGAAATGCCTCGGAGGAGTAGCAATTCCCGTTAAATGTCACAGGTTACTAGGTGTGCATGCTGCCTGCCTCTGATGACTGGTTGATTTTCATAGATTAACTTTTGTGTGTTCCATGGACTGCATCTTCTCCATCAGGTCTACGGCCGAACCATCTCCTAGCTCGGTCCGCGTCAGGAGCCTCTCCACTCTCACAGTCCAAGAGCGTGTAGCACTGGATGAGCGCAGCCTTGAGCGCCTCGTATCTGTTGCTGGCTGGTGGCTGATCGAGCAGGCTCGCTACCTGTTGAGCTGTGCGGGCGTCGAGCGCTGCGACCACATGGTAGAATCTGGTGTCATCTGCCGTTACTCCCCGGAGGGCGAACTGGGCCTCGGTGAGGTGGAACCAAGAGCGCGGGCTGTGCTGCCAGAAATCCGGTAGCTTGTCTGTAACCGCACACGCGTGGCTGGAGGTTCCAGTCCGGGCTGTCTGTGGGATGGCTGCCGCCTCGCTGTAGCTTCCTGACCGGGCTGGCTCCGGGGATCTTGCCTCGTGTTCCATAATACGTCTTGGGTCACCAGTGTGGAGTGTGTGAAATCACAGGCAGATTCATTTCAAATGATTTATTGCACACTCACATCTCACGAGCACAGAACAGAATGAACTTTTTATCAGAGACTCTCCTCTTAAGTTTCGTGGCATCACACACAACAGGGCATTTGCATCACACTGCATTCAACCCCCTACATCCTTGACTCCTTCCTGCTATCCCACCAGGAGCCTCCTGCTCTTTGATCTCCCATGCTTATCCACTGTCTATTGTCTGAGATGCTAGAAATCTGGCTCTCCCACGGTGCTCCACACTGTTCTTTTTAATTTCAGAATTTCCAAATGTACCATTTTTTTTAAAAGATTTTCATTATAATCGATGTTAAAGCAACTGGTCTAAGATCACTGAATGTTTTCGGACTACTGGATTTAGGGAGCAGGGGCCAAATGTACGTATAAATGGTGTGCATGCACAAAAAACATGGCATACTCTGATTTTCACGCACACAGTGGGATGTATTAAAACAAACATGACGTGAGAGTCTATGGGCCGAGCTGCAAAGTTTCTGACTGCCTTGAGAAGTTGGCTTTCTGCAATATTCTGTTTGATTCTATCAGGTGGGTCTGTTAAACTACAAAACAGCTGAAACTCACAGAATGTGTTAAAATGTTTTTACTTCAGTTACAATGATTTGTCTATGAATTAGTGGTTGAAAAACATTATTATTATTATTATTATTATTATTATTATCATTATTATCATAATATTATTATTATGTGATTTATCTCCATAACTCGGCTTATTGATGGCAGTGAAACCCTGATGAATAATAACTAATGTCCCTAAGATATAACTCGCCTCATTCATGGTATAAAACGAGCACCACTGGAAACTGGATCCCATCTCTGTAAATGTGACATAGAGATAATAAAATTTACCAGAGACTATACAGTTGACTCACGAGGCAACGTGCACAGATCCATTTCTTCTGGGAGGAATTCTGTTCAGTAAAACTCTAATCGAGCCCCAGCTCCAGCATGATACATGCCGAGGCAGCTGGATTGTGGATCCCTGCAGGTGAACCCCAGTAGCTGCAGCGGTTACATTTGCAGCTGTGTTGGAGTGAAGAGATGGTTCCAAAATCTAAAATATCTCTGTTTGGAGATTACACTCAGCTGCGTCTGACACTCATCGAGTCAGAGTACTATTTTCTCCGCTTTTGTTTGTTTGTATTGATTGTTTTTATTGATTTCATTTTTCATTTTTTTTTTTTTTAATTTTTTATCTCTGTTTGTTGTTACTAGTCTTTGTTGACTGTTAGCTCGGTACTGGCCTTGCATTGCCTAATAGCCCGTTCGGACTCACAAGTAGGTCCGTTCCCCGGCTGGGCTACTTTTTACCGGGCTAGGATTCCCGCTAGCCTGTTTTTAGCTTTTTAGCTGTTTTTAGCTAACTTTCAGCTAACTTGTTTTTAGTTATTATAGCTGTCTTTGGCTAGCTGGCGGGCTACCCATCTAAGCACCTGGAACACCATGGCTCCTTCTCCGACATGTACCCGCTATTTATTGCTCCTCGGTAAGGGCTCTGAGCTGGAAACGAGGCTCTCCAACCTTAACAAGATTTGGAAGGCTGAAGACCACCTCAACACCATCATTCTTGGGTGATCATCAGCTCCGGCTACCGACTCACATCTGGCGAAGACTGCTACTTACTTGGGTGAGCTCAGCGCGCCTCCATCTACCTCCACTCCTGCTCCAGCCTCCCCAGACGTCCATGATCTCAGCAACAAACACTGGTTTCGTCTCGTGGCTAAACCCAAAGCTTTGGTTGGTCCCTCTCATCCTCAATCTACGCCCTGGACCTTGGTTTGACCAGCTAATAACCATCGTCGATCGACCAGAATGGGCCGTGCCTGTTCTCTTCCCGTGTCCTTGGAAAACAGATTTGATATCCTTTCCCTGGAGGATTTTTCCCACCTGGACGCTGGCCATCCGCCTGTGGATGCCCCTCGTCCTCCCTCCTCTCCTTCAGTGGCGGCTCATGTCCGCAAACCCCGGATAAAGACCACCCTGGGTGTGTCAAATTACACACCAGCTCCAGACAGAAGAGAGCGCATCACCCCGCCTTTGCAACAACAACATCACCCTCTTCAAAATTACTCTCCACGTCAAAATCCACCGACAAAACCACCCCAGACGACGCTGGTAATTGGTGACTCTATCATGAGGAATGTCAGAAACAGGTACTGCATCACTTGATTTTTTCCCGGGGCTAGAGTCTCTGACATTGAGGCTCTTATCCCTGACCTGCTAAATGAATTCCCCCTCATACAAATTGTCATTGTGCATGTGGGATGCAATAACATCCCAGATGAAGCATCGGAGATTTTAAAAAGTGACTTCAGGAGCCTTCTCTCCACTCTTATGAACTGTGGCAGATGTGCGCTCATCTCTGGGCCTTTGGCACCTCTCAGACGAGGCTGTAATCGTTTTAGCAGACCACTCAGTCTTAATTCTTGGCTGTGTTTTACTTGTCCTATTTTTGACATTGGTTTTGTTGACAATTTTAACTTATTTTGGAACCGCCCATCACTTATGAAGCCTGATGGCATCCACCCAAATAGACTTGGTGCACGTGTTTTAAAAGACAATCTTTTCTATTCCATTCGGTGTTTTTTGGTACAGTGACTGGGACTTGGTGTGTTTACTCACTCTGAAGCTTCTGGGTTTGCCAAACTGTCCTTTTTTGGTTCTGTTCCCACTTCTTGTATCGATCCCATTAATTCAGGTGGTCTTTACCGTTTGGATCAGCCTTTGATTTATAATCCTACAGAGACTGAGTCTGTCTCCCGTTGCCCTAAATATTGTAACCCAGGACAAATACAACACAACATGAAAATCACACACACTTCTGCAGCTCCTCCTCATCCACCACTTTTCAACTTTGCCCCTGTCTCCTTCCTCAGAGAACCTTTTTCTGTTCCCTCTAAAGTTAATAAAAAAAGTAAAAAAAAAAAAAATAGAATGCCTAAACTTCCCAAATTGATTAAACAAAATGTTGGTAAAATTCTAATCCAGCCTCAAATCCCTAAAATTAATAAAATTAATAAAGTGGCCTCTGTTCCTCCCCAAAATTTAAAAATTAAATGTGGTCTATTAAACATTAGGTCTCTATCTTCTAAGTCTCTTCTAGTTCATGATGGATTAATCGATCATCAGATTGATCTACTATCCCTCACAGAGACCTGGCTTGGGCAAGATGATTATGTTGGTCTGAATGAATCAACTCCCTCTGGGTATTTAAACTGTCATAACCCCAGAGGTTCTGGTCGTGGTGGTGGAGTGGCGGCAATTTTCCATTCTAAATTACTAGTTAATGTGAAGCAAAAATTATGTTTTAGTTCCTTTGAAGGTTTGATCCTCAGTTTGGGGCCTGTTGGCAATCTTGGCTTTGACCCAATTCGCTTTGCCATAGTTTATCGTCCTCCATCAGCCTATTCAGATTTTCTATCGGAATTCACCAAATTTTTAGCTGATTTAGTGCTGAAATCCGATAGAATAATTATTGTAGGGGACTTTAATATGCATGTTGATGTAGAGAGTGACTGTCTTAATAAGGCATTCAATTCAATTTTAGACTCAATGGGGATTTCCCAAAAAGTAAAAAATTCTACCCATTATTTCCACCATACATTGGACCTTGTTTTGACTTATGGTATAGATATCGAAAATCTGGTAGTGTCTCCTCATAATCCCGTACTGTCTGACCATTGTCTGTTCATTTTTGATTTCATTATCTCTGATCACTTATTTCTTAAAGAAAAATACTACTACAGCAGATGTCTTTCTGACCAAGTTGTTGCTAAATTTTTGCAGATTGTTTCCTCTATGCCATGGGTCAATACAACAGAAACAACAGAAATAAATGATGGAGAGTCTGCTCCATTCGTGATTGATAGCATGGTTGATGGTGTTACTGCCTCTCTGCATCGGACTCTAGATTTGGTAGCCCCTTTAAAAAAGAAAAAAGTCTAACCAGAGATTTCTAACCCCTTGGTTTAACTCAGAAACTCGTGGTTTAAAACAGAAAACTCGTCAATTGGAAAGGAAATGGCGTTCATCTAATTCAGATGAATTCTACTTAGCGTGGAGAAATCATTTCTTAATCTATAAAAAATCTCTTAGAAAAGCTAGATCAAGCTATTATTCTGCATTAATAGAAGCAAACAAGAATAACCCCAGGTTTCTCTTCAACACTATAGCCAGGCTTACAAAGAGCCAGGACTCGGTCAATCCTTGCATCCCCCCTGAGCTTTCTAGTCAGGACTTTCTGAACTTTTTCAATCTTAAATTTTTATCTATTAGAGATGAAATCAGTCAGATTCTTCCTACCATAAACTCAAATACATTAACTACTACAACTCCCTCAATTGATATCTGCTTAGATAAGTTTACTCCAATCGACCTCTTAGAGTTGGATAAAATAATCTCCTCATCTTAAGCCTTCATCTTGCCTTTTGGACCCTATTCCTTCCAGGTTATCTAAAATTATCTTCCCAATTGCTGGTAGCCGTATTCTTCTTAAAATTAATTCTTCTTTAACTCTGGGTTATGTACCACTGGCTTTTAAAACTGCTGTAATTAAACCCTTACTCAAAAAACCGACACTCGATCCTGGAATTTTGGCCAATTATCGACCAATCTCTAATTTGCCTTTCATTTCAAAAATCTTGGAAAGAGTTGTTGCTGTGCAATTATCTGACCATTTGCAGGGAGTTGGATTGTTTGAGGTGTTTCAATCTGGTTTCAGAGCTTATCACAGCACTGAAATTGCCTTAGTGAAGGTCACTAATGACCTCCTGATCGCATCTAATAATGGACTTGTTTCTGTTCTTGTCCTTTTAGATCTTAGTGCAGCCTTTGACACTATCGATCATGCCATTCTATTTGATAGATTAGAACACTTTGTTGGACTGAGTGGAACGCCGTTGCAATGGTTTAGATCTTATTTGTCCAATAGATTTCACTTTGTCCATATCAATGATGAATTTTCTTCCAACTCTAAGCTCAGTCACGGAGTTCCACAGGGATCTGTGTTGGGCCCTACTCTTTTTAGTCTATATATGCTCCTGTTTGGCAATATCATCAGAAAGCACTGTATACATTTTCACTGTTACGCAGACGACACAACTATACCTGTCAATGAAGCCCGATGATTGTAATCAATTAGCCAAGTCATCAAAGCTTGGATGACTTGTAATTTTTTACTGTTAAACTCTGATAAGACTGAAATCATTCTTGTTGGCCCAAAACATCTTAGAAATTCCTTTTCAAATTATGCCCTAAAGTTAGATGCTGCCACTTTCACTCTGAACAGTTCTGTGAGGAACCTTGGTGTTATTTTTGATCAAGATTTGTCCTTTAATTCACATATTAAAACTGTTTCTAAGACTGCCTTCTATCATCTACACAATATTGCCAAGATCAGGAGCATCTTGTCTCTGAATGATGCGGAGAAACTGATTCATGCCTTCGTCAGCTCTCGATTAGATTATTGTAATTCGCTATTTTCTGGTTGTCCTAAAGTATCCTTAAAAAATCTTCAGTTGATTCAAAATGCTGCTGCTAGAGTTTTAACTGGCTCTAGAAAAAGAAATCATATCTCCCCAGTTCTGTCCTCCCTTCATTGGCTTCCCATAGAATTTAGAATCAAGTTTAAAATCCTTCTTCTTACTTTCAAAGCTCTTAACAATCAGGCCACCCAATATGTAAAAGATCTGATATTACCTTACCATCCTAATAGAACATTACGCTCCCAAAATGCTGGCTTACTTGTGGTGCCCAGAATCTCCAAAAGTACAGTGGGAGGCAGAGCCTTCTGCTACCAAGCCTCTTCTCTCTGGAACCAGTTACCACTCTGGGTCCGGGAGTCAGACTCGGTTTCTGTTTTTAAGAACAGGGTAAAATCCTTCCTTTTTAATATAGCTTATGTTTAAGGAGAGATTTTGTGTCTCTTAACCCCACTTTTGTTCTGTTGTTATCTGATCCATACTGCTGGTTGACCTCCAGTAATGTACTTGGCATCTTACTGCTATGTTCTTTATGTCTGTCCTCTCCATCCTCCCTATCCCCTCACCCCCAGCCAGTCACAGCAGACGACTGCCCCTCCCTGAGCCTGGTTCTGCTAGAGGTTTCTTCCTGGCAAATGGGAGTTTTTCCTCTCCACTGTCGCTTAGTGCTTGCTCATAGGGGATCGTCTGATTGCTGGTTTTTCTGAGACTGTGTTATTTTTTTTTTCTGCACTGTGGTGCCACGAGACGGCTTCTGTTGTGATGTGGCGCAGTATAAATAAAGCTGAATTGAATTGAATTGAATTACAATCTGGAAATGAAAGGCTTCTTTCTGGCTGTCATGTGTAATTTGGATTCTGACACCGATTTGGTTTGTTAGTAAATCCAGCTGAAAGATTGGAGTGGAATTCAGTGGTGTTTATTTACTTTATTTACTTATTTTACTCAGTAACATCACGTCTGTCCATGTGGATTACTGAGGGCTTTCTTTCACAACATTTATTCCCCGTGTGTCAGCCCCCCCACCCCCCCGTTACACTATCATATAGTGATTCGTTTATAGACTTTAACTTTAATGGCAGACCATTTTATTTTATTTTATTTCAGTCTGAAACAGCTGCATTAACTGAAGTGTAGGCACAAGTTGTTGATTCAGCCTACATCCCTTCTGTCTGAAAAATGTTGTCTTTATCTCTTTTCTTTTTTGTCTTTTTCTGACAGAAATTAAAAAAAAAAAATGAATGAATGAACTTTCATTGTAATATGGTCCACTTGGTAAACAGGTTTATCGTTGATTCTGAAGGGTCAGAACAAAGTAAAATATTTTTTCTGACCTCCACCTCTGTTGTCAACACCTCAGCGTCACACTCCATTACAGCTGTGGACAAAATTGTTGGTACCCCTCTGTTAATGAAAGAAAAACCCACATTGGTCACAGAAATAACTTGAATCTGACAAAAGTGGTAATAAAAAAAATTCTATGAAAATTAACCAATGAAAATCAGACAATGCTTTTGAATTGTGGTTCAACAGAATAACTTTAAAAAACAAATTCATGAAACAGGCCTGGACAAAAATGATGGTACCCCTAGAAAAGATTGAAAATAATGTGACCATAGGGACATGTTCATCCAAGATGTGTCCTCTAATTAACATCACAGGTGTCTACAAACTTGTAATCAGTCAGTCGGCCTATTTAAAGGGTGACAAGTAGTCACTGTGCTGTTTGGTGACATGGTGTGTACCACACTAAACATGGACCAGAGGAAGCAAAGGAGAGAGTTGTCTCAGGAGATTAGAAAGAAAATTATAGACAAACATGTTAAAGGTAAAGGCTATAAGACCATCTCCAAGCAGCTTGATGTTCCTGTGACTACAGTTGCATATATTATTCAGAAATTTAAGATCCACAGGACTGTAGCCAACCTCCCTGGACATGGCTGCAGGAGGAGACGGATAATACGAATGGTAACAAAAGAGCCCAGAACAACCTCTAAACACGTTCATGGTGAACTCCAAGGTCAAGGTACATCAGTGTCAGATTGCACCATCAGTCGTTGTTTGAGCCAAAGTGGACTTCATGGGAGACGACCAAGGAGGACACCACTGTTGAAAACAAATCATAAAAAAGCCAGACTGGAATTTTCCAAACTGCATGTTGACAAGCCACAAAGCTTCTGGGAGAATGTCTTATGGACAGACGAGACAAAACTGGAACTTTTTGGCAAGGCACATCAGCTCTATGTTCACAGATGCAAAAATGAAGCATACCAAGAAAAGAACACTGTCCCTACTGTGAAACATGGAGGAGGTTCTGTTATGTTCTGGGGCTGCTTTGCTGCTTTGCTGCATCTGGCACAGGGTGTCTTGAATCTGTGCAGTCTTGTAATCTCAAGACTATCAAGGTATTCTAGAGAGAAATGTGCTGCCCAGTGTCAGACAGCTTGGTCTCAGTCGCAGGTCATGGGTCTTGCAACGGGATAATGACCCAAAACACACAGCTAAAAACACCCAAGAATGGCTAAGAGCGAAACATTGGACTATTCTAAAGTGGCCTTCTATGAGCCCTGATCTAAATCCTATTGAACATCTGTGGAAGGAGCTGAAACATACCATCTGGAGAAGGCACCCTTCAAACCTGAGACAACTGGAGCAGTTTGCTCATGAGGAGTGGGCCAAAATACCTGCTGAGAGGTGCAGAAGTCTCATTGACAGTTACAGAAATCGTTTGATTGCAGTGATTGCCTCAAAAGGTTGTCCAACAAAATATTAAGTTAAGGGTACCATCATTTTTGTCCAGGCCTGTTTCATGAGTTTGTTTTTTAAAATAATTCTGTTGAACCACAATTCAAAAGCATTGTCTGATTTTCATTTGTTAATTTTCAGAGAATTTTTATTTATTACCACTTTTGTCAGATTCAAGTTATTTCTGTGACCATTGTGGGTTTTTCTTGTGGTTCCAAGGTTGTCATAGCCAGGAGCGGCACTGGGGTTAAGCTCCCAGTGCTCATAAAATGCTCCTTATGGCGTGCGTCTCGAAAAGCCTCTGACAACTAAGTCCAACTCCTAGCCTGCCCGTGTGGTTTAGTCTCTAAGCCCGGCGGAACTGCTTTTACTAATAGGAGAAGGGGCGAGGGCGAATCTCTGGCGCCTTAAAACCAGATGCTTCGGGTAGATGGTGGCTCGTCAACCTGGGAAGGTAGCCCATCTAGGGGAAGGTAAACCCTGATTTCAAACCTCCGCTGCCTTGCGGCACACCCGGTCACGGGAAAGGCTTCAGGAGTCAACCCTGAGGAAAAATCCGGAGTCGGAGCCCCTAAGGCAGTTCTCTGTTGTGTTCAACATCGGTCTGGCAGCTCCTGCGACGGCGCTGGTGCCAAACTATAGCAGCCCTGCTGTTCCTTTGGATCCATCAGTGACGTGGAGAGGGGGACATGCTGCATGGGTAACATCTTGTCCTCCATATCTTCCTGCCCAGGCTTGAATCCTACCAACGCCCAACGCTGGAAGGTAGAACACCGGTGTGCATCGGCCTGTTCAGCCACAGGCGGTGCTGTTCCAGCAGAGTAGATGTTTAGGATTCTCTTCTATGGTCATCATAGACCGACGGAGGCCGACGAAGTGTGGGTTTTTCTTTCATTAACAGAGGGGTACCAACAATTTTGTCCACGTGTGTAAGTTATTATTTTTTATGTTGCGCTTTTCTGCAGAATTGACAATCATAGTTTGACAGAAGAGTGACAGAAGGGGTATTTTTCTCTATTTACAGTCATTAGTGGAAGGAACCGAGGTGGAGTAAAGAGATTGTACACGTGTGCTTTTTTTCACGAGGTGGGCTGTATAAAGTAAAAGAGCAGAGAATCGGGCATGTGCACAGTTTTATAAATCTGAAAATTTTTGTGTGCACATACTTTTCAAACTTTGTGAGTACGCCAGCTTTCAGTATGGAAGCTGCACAATCCTTTATACATGAGGCCCCAGAACAATGACACTGCTCTTCCAGATCCTGGGGACATGCTGTGTTTCTAAGGATGTTTAAAAAAAAAAAAAAATATATATATATATACAGTATATACGTATACAGTATATACACTGTATAGACTGTATGTATGTATATATATATATATATATATATATATATATATATATATATATATATATATATATACATACATACAGTATATACAGTGTATACACGTATGTATATGTATATGTATGTATATACATACATACATACAGTGTGTGTGTGTATGTATATATATATATATATATATATATATATATATAATTGCAGCTGTTAAACTTCTACATTGATGTCATTTTGAGAAATCCATCTATTATCTGCACTAGTTAAATTTTCAACAGCAGGACAACGGTCATCATGCCATTGCACAAACTTATTGTCTTATATTTGCCCCTCATGCATTTGAGCTCGTCTATGCAATTCCAGCTAGAGAGATGAGTTAGTGGATTCGAAGCCCCTGGAGGTTGGAACTTATTCAGTCTCCACTGATTTGTCCGCTGGTTTTGTTGATGTGTCAGCAAATACCGAAACAAATGTAGGGGCTCACAGAAGGAATCAAACCACACATTAAAGGGCACCCAGAACTGCTCAGATTATAAACGTTTAATTGTTACTGGGGCCCATGTTGACTCACTTTGTTCTTTCTTGTTATGAAAAAATTGTGATATGTTTTAAACCTATAATATTTGTTCATTTTGAAAAAAAAAATCTGCAAGATCTCTCAACTGTTTTCAAAGTTTACTTGTTAAAATGTCTGACACGATTACCCTATGCAGCTTTCAACAGAGTTTTTAAAAGGAATACCCCAAAACACTGGGGGACAACAACAGCGTCCTTACTCAACCATCTTTCTATTGTTTTGACAATGGACATTAGTTAACTCCGTTTAGCACTAAAGAAAAATTTAAGAACAAACCCCAAACAAAAGTCTACAAAGCTTCAATTATCTGGAAAAAACAATTAGTCATATGCTAGATGCTTTTTACACGATTAAAATCAGTCTTGCTGGACTTCCGGGAAGATGGCGGAGAGACATAACACTTAAACAAAGAGCTCTCCCTAGCCGGATTAAAAATCATCGGTAAATGGCCAACTCGACATAAACGGATCAATAAACTAAGGGATGAAAACACGAAGGAACCGGGCACAAGGACAAAAACAGGGTAAAATTGAAGAATTCCTCTCCAACAACGCAGGAAAAACCGCTGTACGCAAAGCCCAAAAAAACGAGATGTCTACAGCAGAGAAAATGGAGGACACCAGACTCGACAACATGAACACTGGCATCGCCAGTTTGGGTGAAGAGTTAAGAGAATTCAAGCGACAGCTGCAACAGGATTTAGCGGCTCTTAAGGAGGAACTGAAAAAAGAAATTAAGGAGGAAATCATGGACCTCCGAAGAGAAATGGAGCGTAAATTAACGGAAAACATGGAGGAGCTGCGCTCCCAGCGGGCGTGTATGACAGAAGCGCAGACCCGAATTTCGGAACTAGAAGATTGGAAAAGCGAGGCAAACGAACAACTACAGACCCTGACGACGCAAACGCAGAGGATGCAGGAGAAAATAAACGACTTGGACAGCAGATCCAGACGAAGCAATATGCGCATCTTTGGAATTCCGGAGGGCATTGAAGGCAACTCGATGACAAAATTCATGGATCAGTTCTTAAAAAAAGAACTGGAAATACCCGGAGAAACGGATCTGCAGATTCAACGGGCGCACAGAACACCGGCACAGAACCCGAAAACAAACGCTACACCCAGGTCAGTTGTGGTAAAATTTGTGAAATATGACATAAAGGAAAGAATCCTGACGCAAGCATGGAAAAAAAGATACGAATCGGCGACAAACAGGTATTTTTTGACCATGACTACCCGACAGAAATCGTGCAGCAGCGGAAGAAATATGCCAACATTAAAAAAACGCTGAAAGAGAAAAAAATTAGATTCCAAACGCCGCTAACGAAAATGAGGATTCATTGGGAGGAAGGCACAAGAACCTACAACACGGCCGAAGAGGCAGCGCGGGATATGATGGAGCGGGGCCTTGAGGTGAGCGTGCCGAAGGAGACGGCTGGAGCAGCGGCGGCCCTGAACGCACCACGACAGACGGAGTGGAGACGAGCGAGCGGCGGAAGAAGGGGGAGAGACGTAGAGAGCGGGCCCAGGACAAACTACAAGGCTTTCAACTGAAAGCCTAGATCATAACAAAGATTAAGAAAGGCACAGAAGAAATGAAGGCCAAGAAGACAAGGTAAAAGAGAAACAGATGGCTAGGAGAGGTTTAAGTGATATTTGTTGGACATTTCTAGACTTATGACTATTACTTTGATAGTAATTAGAAGTCTAGGGAGGGCCCTTCACTCTGTGAAGACAAACCCCCCACCCACCAACAGGGACCAGTGGGCAGAAGAAAGGCCCAAAGTACGGAGGTCGAGATTTTTTAATGTGTTTTTATATAAATATGTGTTATTTTTGTTGTTAAAGGGGCTAGGAGCACAAGTTAAAAAAAAGGAAAAACATGAATATGGGTAAAAATCTTAAGATAATGACACTAAACGTGAATGGTCTGAACTCACCTGTTAAAAGGGAAAGAATAATAAGAAAATTCAAGAAGGAAAAAGCTGAAATTATATTTATGCAAGAGACACATTTGAGCAAGGCAGAACATGTGAAACTAAAGAGATTTGGCTATAAGAACTCCTACTACAGTTCATTTAAGGGAGGAGCTAAAAGGGGGGTTATGATACTAATCTCAAACAAAATACAATTTGAAAGTGAACAGGAAATCCAGGATAAAGAAGGCAGGTATGTAATAATAAAGGGAAGAATAGATGGTATGCAGATTACATTAGTGAACATCTATGCCCCACCAGAAAGTGACAAGGGTTTTTTTCAACATCTGTTTGATCTCATAGCAACACACAGTGAAGGAGTCCTAATTTGTGGAGGAGACTTAAATGCTGTCATGGATCATGAAGTTGACACAACAAGTGTTAAGAAGACAAAAAAACATGTAACAAAGTTCATAAGAACCTCACTGGCAGAAATGGGTATGGTAGACATATGGAGGGACCTACACCCACTCGAAAAAGACTATACACATTATTCAGCAGCCCATAAAGTACACTCTAGAATAGATTACTTCCTTATGAATGAAGGTGACAGACACAGGGTGAGAAATTGTTGGATTGGAGGGGCAGAAATATCAGATCATAATCCTATATACATGGAAATATATTTAAACAATAGAAAACGACAAACAACATGGAAACTTAACGTAGGACTGTTAAATGATGAAAAAATGAAAGAAAGAATAAAAATAAACATAAACGAATATATCCAAGAGAATGACAATGAAGAAGTGGACCCAACAATACTATGGGACGCACTAAAAGCCGTGTTAAGGGGTAAATTAATTGTTGAAACAGGAAAAGCAAATAAGACTAAACTGGAAGCGTATGAACAAAGATGTGAGAGACTGAGGGAATTAGAACGTAAACATCAAAGCACAAATGATCCAAAAATATATCAAGAAATTAAAGAAGAAAAAACAAAGATAAAAGAAACACAAATGGATGAAATTGAAAGGAAAAATAGATATCTAAAGCAAAAATATTATGAAACGGGGCCAAAAGCCACAAAACTGCTGGCAAAACGGTTAAGAAAACAACAAACAATGAATAATGTATACAAGATTAAAGACCCCACCACAAATAAAACCACAGTTAACCCAGAAAACATCGAAGAAATTTTCCATAATTTCTACCAAGAACTATACTCGCAACCTGAAGAAACAAATACTAAAGATATCAAAAAATTTCTAGACACATTGGACTTGCCATCAATAGGAAATCAACAAAATGAAAAACTAACAGCAGAAATAACAACACAAGAGATCAGAGATGTGATTAAGTCACTTAAAAACGGTAAATCACCAGGTAGTGATGGATACCCCTCTGAGTTTTATAAACTGTTTATAGAAGAACTCACGCCACAACTCCTAAAGTCATTTAATTGGACGCTGAACAACAACAAAATACCTCCATCATGGAACGAAGCAATCATTTCAGTTATTTTAAAACCAGGGAAAGATAAAGAACAATGCGGAAACTATAGACCAATCTCTTTATTAAATGTAGATTATAAAATATACACAACAATTATATGTAAACGAATAAAGACATTCTTGACGGAATTGATAGAAGATGATCAAACTGGATTCATAGAGGGACGCCAAACACATGACAATATCAGGAGAACAATACATATAATTAACCAAATACGTAAAGAAAAGAAAAGCGCAGTAATAATGAGTTTAGACGCAGAAAAAGCATTTGACAGGGTTAACTGGAAATTCCTATATAGTGTACTGGAGCGCTTTGGATTTAACAAAAAAAGAATGAAAAACTAACAGCAGAAATAACAACACAAGAGATCAGAGATGTGATTAAGTCACTTAAAAACGGTAAATCACCAGGTAGTGATGGATACCCGTCTGAGTTTTATAAACTGTTTATAGAAGAACTCATGCCACAACTCCTAAAGTCATTTAATTGGACGCTGAACAACAACAAAATACCTCCATCATGGAACGAAGCAATCATTTCAGTTATTTTAAAACCAGGGAAAGCTAAAGAACAATGTGGAAACTATAGACCAATCTCTTTATTAAATGTAGATTATAAAATATACACAACAATTATATGTAAACGAATAAAGACATTCTTGACGGAATTGATAGAAGATGATCAAACTGGATTCATAGAGGGACGCCAAACACATGACAATATAAGATAAGATAAGATAAGATAAGCCTTTATTAGTCCCACAACGGGGAAATTCCAGGATTGCAACAGCACAGGGATAGCAACACTCAGAGCAACAATCAGAAGGCAAGAAAAAAAAAAAAAAAAAAAAAAAAAAAAAAAAACAAGCAAGCAAGAGCAGCTAATATACATATGTACGTATTACTATAAAATATATATATATACACACACACACAGACACACAGTGCAGAGCATTGTAGCTGGATGGAATAAATATATGAATATATGAACACACAGTGCAGAGCATTGTAGCTAGATGGAATAAATATGTAAATATATAAACACCCACAGTACGGAGCATTGCAGCTAGGTGGAATAAATATGCAAGTATATAAACACACACAGTGCGGAGCAATGTAGCTAGATGGAATAATATGTAGATATATAAATATATAAACACACCCAGTGCTGAGCATTGTAGCTAGATGGAATAAATATGTAAATATACAGTATAAACACACACAGTGCAGAGCATTGTTGCTAGATGGAATGAAACAGCATAACCGTCTACTTAGTTATCCTACATGGTATGATTATGTGCCCATACATATTCTCACCCTCCATAGCGACCGGTAAGTTCCTAGTTGTATGCCGGAGGGGACCATTGTGTAAGTCTATTGCATCTTTTGCATTCAAAAAACTATTAGTTTGTTACGTCTTTTTGCTATCTCTGCGAGCAGCCCTGCTTAGGTTGTACAGTCTGACAGCCGTTGGTAGGAAGGACCTACGAAACCTCTCGGTTGTGCACCTGGGATGATGTAGTCTGCTGCTAAATGAGCTCCTCAGTGCATTCAGTATGTCCTGCATAGGGTGGAACTCGGACTCCAGCAGAGATGACAGTTTAGCCACCGTCCTTCTCTCTCCTATCTCCTCCATTGGATCAAGGCGCTGCCCCAGGACAGAGCTAGCTTTCTTAATCAGTTTGTTCAGTCTCTTCCTATCGGCTGCAGTAATGCCACTGCCCCAGCAGACCACTCCAAAAGTGATGGCTGATGCCACCACCGTGTCATAGAATGACTTCAGCAGCGCCCCTTGTACACCAAAAGACCTGAGTCTCCTCAGCAGGAACAGCCTGCGCTGTCCCTTCTTGTAGAGTGCATCAGTATTGTGTGACCAGTCTAGTTTATTGTTCAGATGAATACCCAGGTACTTATAGGATGTCACCATCTCGATGTCTGTTCCCTGTATATTTACTGGTACTGTGAGGGGCTGCCCATGCCTGCGGCAGTCCACCACCAGCTCCTTAGTTTTCCTCGCGTTGATCTGGAGGCAGTTCCGATGGCACCAGTCCACGAAGTCCTGGATAAGCCCTCTGTACTCAGCTTCATCTCCATTGGAGATGAGGCCAACGATCGCAGAGTCATCAGAGAACTTCTGTAGATGGCAGTGTGTTGTGTTGTGTGAGAAGTCCGCAGTATAAAGAGTGAACAGGAAGGGAGCCAGCACCGTTCCCTGGGGGGCCCCCGTGCTACTGATGATCGTGTCGGACACACAGTCCCGGGTTCTCACAAACTGAGGCCGGTTCGTGAGGTAGTCCAGGATCCATGATGACAGGTGCTGGTCCACCCCTGCGCGCAGCAGCTTGTCCTTCAGGATCATCGGTTGGATGGTGTTGAAAGCACTGGAGAAGTCAAAGAACATGATCCTCACCATATTCCCGGGCTTCTCCAGGTGGGACAGAGAACGGTGAAGGAGGAAGATCACCGCATCCTCCACCCCAATGCCATGCTGGTAGGCGAACTGGAGTGGATCCATCGCTGGTTCCACCAGGGGGCGGAGGTGAGCAAGGAGCAGTCTCTCCAGGGTCTTCATCAAGTGGGACGTCAAGGCCACCGGTCTGTAGCTGTTCAGGTCTTTGGGGTGGGAAGTTTTTGGTACAGGTACCACACAAGATGTTTTCCACAGCTGTGGTACCCTCCCCAGTTTCAGGCTCATGTTGAAGATATACGTCACAATCCCACACAGCTGGTCTGCACAGGACTTGAGGAGCTTTGCGCTGATGCCGTCCGGTCCCGGCGCCTTCCTCGCCTTGATCTTCCTCAGCTCCGTCCTCACCTGGGTCCTGGTCAGGGTCAGGATGGGGGGCTGTGTGTTGGGAGTGGGGGGGTGTTGGTGGAGTGGGGAGTGGGCAGCAGGACTTGATTTCTTTAGAGGCAGCAGTGGTTGTTGTGCAGTCAGGGGGGAGGGCGGTTGGTCAAATCTATTGAAAAACAGATTCAGGTTGTTCGCCCACTCCCTGCCCCCTGTGGCCTGGGGGGAGGTATTCTGGAGCCCCGAGATGGTTTTGAGGTTTCTCCAGACCCCGCTGATGTCGCTCTGTTGCAGCTTGTCCTCCATCTTCTTCCTGAAGCTGTCCTTGCCTTCTCTGATCTTTCTCCTCAGCTCCCTCTGTACGGACTTCAGCATCTCCCTATTCCCTGACCTGAAGATCCTCTTCTTCTCTTCTTCATATCAGGAGAACAATACATATAATTAACCAAATACATAAAGAAAAGAAAAGCGCAGTAATAATGAGTTTAGACGCAGAAAAAGCATTTGACAGGGTTAACTGGAAATTCCTATATAGTGTACTGAAGCGCTTTGGATTTAACGAAAAATCAGTACAATGCATAAGGACGCTATATCAAGAACCTGTGGCAAGAATCAAGATAAACGGTAGCTTAACAGACAAAGTAAATATACAAAGATCAACTAGGCAGGGATGCTGCTTATCGCCCACCTTGTTTGCTCTGTTCATAGAACCATTGGCTCAAGCGATACGACAAAATAAGAAATTAAAAGGTGTAACAATAAAGGGGGCGGAACACAAGATTGGGCTATTTGCAGACGATATTATAGTTTACCTCGAACAACCAGATAAATCAATAATGGAAATGATGAACTTGATAGAAAATTTTGGAAAATTATCAGGATACAAGATAAACATAACAAAAACACAAATACTGACATTCCACTATAACCCTCTAAACCAGATAACTGATAAGATCAAACTAAACTGGAACCAAAAAGAAATAAAATACCTTGGAGTGAACATACCTAAAGACCTAAGCAAAATATATAAAGCAAACTATGATAGGTTGGAACAAGAAATAAAAAAAGATATTGATAGATGGTCAATCTTAAATATGGATCTGAATTCAAAAATTGAGACAGTCAAAATCAGCATACAACCTAGATTACTTTACCTCTTCCAGGCTATACCAACAGAGATTCCAGATGCCCAATTCTCAAAGTGGGACAGGATGATATCGAGATTTGTTTGGGGAGGTAAAAAACCAAGAGTGAAATATAAAACCCTCCAATTACCAAAAGAGAAAGGAGGCATGGGCCTACCGAGTCTAAAGGAATATTACTACTCAGCACAAATAAGATATATCATATGTTGGTGCGACGAGGGATATGAGGCAAAATGGAAAGAAATGGAAAAGGAAATTGAGGGACTCCCAGTACAAAGCATAATAGGAGATAAAGATGCATATAAGCAAATCAAACAAATAGACCCAATCACTAAATTTACTTTAGAACTGTGGTATAAAATAGTACAAAAATATAATATAAGGGAAGACATAAAACTATTGAAATGGGTAGCATTTGACAGTCAGTTTGAACCGGCAAAACAAGATAGGGGATACAAAAATCTGGTGAACAAGGGAATCACAGCATGGGGCAATATCGGAAAAAAAGATCTCGGGAGCTTTGTAAATATCAGGAGAAAATTTAATTTAGAAAGATCGGAATTTTTCAGATATCTGCAGATGAGAGATTACTATATGAAGAAGATTAGGCATAACCTCCAAACAGATGTGAACGAGATTATACAACTTATTTTAAACTCATATGCAGGAAATAAAATAAGAATTATTTCAAAACTATATCAGAAACTTATAACAAACAATCATACAAGTAACTATATAAAGGAGAAATGGGAGAAAGAGCTCAATTTAAACATAACAGAAGAAAGCTGGCAGGAAATATGGAAAACACAACACACATCAACAAATTCAAGGACATGGAGGGAATTTGGATGGAAAAACCTGATTCGCTTTTTCATTACACCACAGATTCAAGGAAAATATACAAATACCCAATCTTTATGCTGGAGGGGATGTGGGGCTCAAAATGCAGACCACTCACATATGTTTTGGAAATGCTACAAAATATCATCATTTTGGAAATCTATGCATGTGACAATACAGAGGATATTAGGATATAATATACCAATGAACTGTAACCTGATGTACTTATGTGATCTTAAAAGAGACAATGTTATACAGGCTGAGGACAGATATCTAGTTAAAATCTTGTTGATTGCATGTAAAAAAACTATCACAAAAAAATGGCGATCAGAAGTTCTTCCTGACCAAGAACAATGGACTGACATTGTTGAGGACATACGTATGATGGAAAAACTAACATATCGACGAAGAATGCAAGAAGGAATATGGGAGAAAAAATGGCGGAAATGGACACACTACAAAGTGCAACAATGAGGCAGAAATTGAAAGAATAACCAAAGACACTGAAAAAACCAGAAGAATTAAGAGATGGAAACTAAAAACTTGATGCTCCAACATTTGTCCCCCCCTCCCTTTTATTTTTTATTTTTTATTTTTTTTATTTTTTTATTTTTTATTTTTTATTTTTATTTTTTTTTTCTTTTTCCCTACCCTAACCCCTTTGTTTTTTAAATGTAGAATGTGATCTGAATGCATTATATATGATGAAAAATGAATAAAAATCTAAGTTACAAAAAAAAATCAGTCTTGCTGCTTTATTACTAAGGTAATATTTGGGCCTCTGAAAATGAAGGTTTATTTTTATTCACAGTTGATAGTGTCTTTCAAATAACATTGCACTGGCGAGCTGTCCAGGGTGTAACCTGCCTCTCGCCCAAAGATGCTGGGATAGGCTGCAGGCCTCCCCGCGATCCGAAAAGGATTAAGAGGAAGAAGATGGATGGATGGATTGATGGATTTCATAACAGCAGCTCAAAGATTTAAAAAGGCACTTTTTTTTCTGTTTATTGTTGTATGGTACTTTCATTGTGAAGTGCGGTGTGGTAACACACACCTCCGATGACGTCACCTCACCAATTCAATTCAACTTTATTTATATAGCGCCATTTCACAACAACAGTCATCTCATAGCACTATCAACTGTAGGGGGGACCCCCACAGTTGCAGAAAGACCCCAGCAATCAGGCGATCCCCTGTGAGCAAGCACTTAGCGACGGTGGAGAGGAAAAACTCCCTTTTAACAGGAAGAAACCTCCAGCAGAACCAGGCTCAGGGAGGGGCAGTCATCTGCTGCGACTGGCTGGGGGGTGAGGGGATAGAGAAGAAGAAAAGAACAGACATGTAGAGAGCAAACAGCACGATGGGGACTCAATCTATGGGAGAGAACAAACAAATGTTAATGACCAGCAAAAAAAAAATATTTCATAGAGAGTGAGGAAAGGAGGGAGGCCCAGTGCATTACTGGAGGTCCCACGGCTGACTAAACCTATTAGCAGCATAACTAAGGGAGGGTTCAGAAACACATGATCCCTCCCTAATTGTAGGCTATATCAAAAAGGTAGGTTTTAGCCCTATTCTTAAAAACAGAGATCGAGTCTGACTCCCAAATCCAGATTGGCAGCTGATTCCACAGGAGAGGAGCTTGATAACTGAAGGCTCTGCCTCCCATTGTACTTTTGGAGATTCTAGGTATTACAAGTAATCCTGCATTTTGGGAGCGTAGTGCTCTGTTAGGATGATACGGTAGTATCAGATCTTTTAAATAAAAAGGAGCCTGATTGTTTAAAGCTTTGTAAGTAAGAAGAAGGATTTTAAACTTAATTCTAAACTCTATGGGAAGCCAATGAAGGGAGGCCAGAACCGGAGAGATATGATCTCTCTTTCTAGTACCTGTTAAAACTCTTGCTGCAGCATTTTGGATCAGCTGAAGACTTTTTAAAGATGTTTTAGGACAGCCTGATAATAAAGAATTACAATAATCTAATCTCGAGCTAACAAAAGCGTAACCACCCTATATGAGACCGGGGTCGGCCATCTTACAGTCTCTTTCTCGCCTTTGCCTTGGCCAATGCCTTGTCTGTGACTACCATCTTCAGAGTGTTCAATAAAGCTGTGTTCTGCAAATCACCCCGCCTCATCTGTGGACCAGGGTAAAACCATACATAACATTCGGCACACGTCGAATTTAACTCATGGAGGTGTGCATAACTACAATTTGCCCTTTTCTGGAGTTTCCCGGGGACCCACCAGTGCCCTGGCCTAGGTGGTTCGAGGCCTTTGAGACCTATGTTGCCATGCTGGGACTCGGTGAGCTTGATAAGCTAAGGGCCCGGGTGCTTCTGGTTCACAATTTGGGTATAGTGGGCCAGTGGGTCCTGCAAACGCTCGGTGCTTCTGACGCTTATGAGGATGTAGCAGAGCTGCTAGCTAGCCATTTCCACACTTTGGACAACGTGACTGTCCGGAGGATCCGTTTTCGGCAGCGGCATCGGGGGGTAGGTGAACCCGTTCAGCAGTTTGTCACCGACTTGAGGCAGCTAGCTAATGAGTGTTGTTTTGGGATGCTAGAGGAAGAAATGATTTCTAATCAGCTGACGGAATATACACGCAGCGCTGCATTGTGGGCTCGGCTACTTCAAGGATTCAAAGGGCTTTATTGTCATGTGCACAGTCAACAAATGCTACATTTCCTGAGCAATGAAATTTTTACTTTGTTTTCCAAACAAATGCCAAGGTAAGAGGTACACAACAATATTAATAAGGTAATAATAAGGTAAATAACACAATAACACAATCCTAATTATGGAGGATGCTAATAACACACACACACACCAACACACAGTTAGGCGATGAGAACTCCTTAGCACACCTTTTTACTAAATACTAATACTGATGAGTTTCGTCGGTCTATGATGACCATGGAAGAGAATCCTAAACGTCTACTCTGCTGGAACAGCACCGCCTGTGGCTGAACAGGCCGATGCGCGAATGACAGTCCCTGTCACACAGGTCACACTTGTGGGTGGTCTCCGTGCTGCTGGGTCTGTGGCGGTTCTTCCTGCGGGTCCTTTTTTCATCTGCTGCAGCAGTCAGTCTCTCTTCACCCGCCTTGAGCTGTCTGGTCAGGGTGCCTCTCCATTTGGAGCGGTCCGTTGCAAGGTCCTCCCAGCGCTCTGTGTTGATATCCAGGGCCTTCATGTCTCTCTTGCAGACGTCTCTAAAGCGCAGCTGTGGGCGGCCAACGTCTCTCCTGCCAGTTGCCAGTTCTCCATAGAGGACGTCTTTGGGGATTCTGCCATCCTCCATACGGTGAACGTGGCCTAGCCAGCGGAGCCTGCGCTGCCTGAGTAAAGTGAACATGGAGGGAAGGCCGGCACGGGACAGAACTTCTGTGTTGGGCACTTTGTCCTGCCAGGATATGTCCAGGATGTGGCGAATGCAGCGCAAGTGGAAGGAGTTCAGTCTCTTTTCCTGCCGGGCGTATGTTGTCCACGTCTCACTCCCATAGAGCAGTGTGCTGATGACGCAGGCGTTGTACACTGCCATCTTCGTCTTGACAGAGAGTTTGGGATTCTCCCACACTCGTGTGGTGAGGCGAGCGAGTGTGAAGGCTGATTTTCCAATCCTCTTGTTGATCTCTGTATCAAGGGAGAGATTGTTGCTGATCGTGGACCCCAGGTACGTGAACTGATTCACAACCTCCAGCTTGTAGTCATCAATGGTGATGGTTGGTGGTGCTTCCGTGCCTTGCGCCAAGACGTTAGTCTTCTTCAGGCTGATGGTAAGCCCGAAGTCCTTGCATGCCTGGGAGAAGCGGTCCATCAGGGTCTGAAGCTCCTGCTGTGTGTGGGTTGCGACTGCAGCGTCGTCTGCGAACAGCATGTCTCTGATTAGAGCCTCGCGTACTTTGGTTCTGGCTTTCAGGCGGGCGAGGTTGAAAAGCCTGCCGTCAGATCTTGTGTGCAGGTAGATTCCCTCTGTTGCTGTGCTGAAGGCATGCCTCGGGAGCATAGCAAAGAAAATCCCAAAGAGGGTCGGCGCAAGTACACAGCCCTGTTTCACTCCGCTGCATATGTTGAATGGCTCTGAGACGTTGCAATTGTGCTGCACTATCCCCTGCACGTTGGTGTGAAACGATTCGATGAGGCTTTGCAATTTTGGTGGGCATCCTATCTTTGGCAGGATCTTGAAAAGGCCCTCTCTGCTGACCAGATCGAACGCTTTGGTGAGGTCGATGAAGGCGACGTACAGAGGCATGTTCTGTTCTCTGCATTTCTCCTGGAGTTGGCGGATGGAGAATATCATGTCTACCGTCGATCGCTCAGCACGGAAGCCACACTGAGACTCGGGGTAGACACGTTCGGCAAGCTTCTGTAGACGAACGAGAACAACTCGTATGTAGACTTTGCCAACAACGCTGAGGAGGGAAATGCCCCTGTAGTTGTTGCAGTCTCTTCTCTCCCCTTTGTTTTTGTAGAGGGTGATGATCTTGGCGTCCCTCATGTCCTGTGGTACGGCACCTTCCTTCCAGCACTGGCAGAGGACGTCATGCAATGGCAGCAGTAGGGCGGTCTTGCAGTGCTTGATCAGGTCAGGGGGTATGCCGTCGTTGCCGGGTGCCTTGCCAGCGGCCAAGCTATCAATGGCCTTACTGAGTTCGTCAATGGTTGGCTCGGCGTCAAGTTCGTCCATGGATGGCAGGCAGTCGATGGCATCAAGGGCTGACGGTGTCACGGTGTTCTGTCTAGAGTAGAGGTCGGAGTAGTGTTCCACCCATCTCTCCATCTGCTTGTTCTTCTCTGTGATCATCTCCCCAGTGGAAGATTTGAGGGGGGCCGTCTTGCTCTTAGCCGGACCAAGTGCTTTCTTGATGCCATCGTACATACCACGGATGTTCCCTGTTATGGCAGCGGTTTGAATGTCTTGGCTGAGCTGAGTCCAGTACTCGTTGGCACAGCGCCGAGCAGTCTGCTGAACTTTGCTTCTCGCAGCCCTGAGAATCTGGAGATTCTTCTCGTTTGGGTACTTCTTGTACTCAGCAAGTGCTGAGCGCTTGGCTTCAATGACGGGGGTCATCTCGGTCAACTTGGCATCAAACCAGTCCTGTGACTTTGAGGTCTTCCTCCCAAAGGTAGCCAAGGCTGTGCGGTAGATGGTGTTTCGTAGCTCTTCCCACTTCTGCTTTGCAGATTCTCCTCCTTGTGGTACACCAAGTTCCTTCTCAAAGGTGGAGGCAAACTGCTCAACAAGTTCTGGTTGGGCCATCTTGCTGATGTCAATCCGTGCCTTTCCAGGTTGTCTAGCACGATGGGATTTCTTCAGCTGCAGCTTGACCTTGCAACACACCAATGAATGGTCTGTGTCGCAATCTGCACTCTGGAACGAACGGGTGATTAGCACGTTCTTCAGTGAGGTGCGCCTGGTCAGGATCAAGTCTAGTTGGTGCCAGTGCTTTGAGCGCGGATGTTGCCAGGAAACCTTGTGTTGGGGCTTGGTCTTGAAGAACGAGTTTGTGATGCACAGATCGTGATATGTGCAGAACTCGAGCAGCCGTTGTCCGTTGTCGTTCATTCTGCCCACGCAAAAAGGTCCAAGACAGGAGGGCCAGGAGTCGTGGTCAGCACCCACTCTGGCATTGAAGTATCCAAGGAGTATGAGTTGTTCAGAGTTGGGGATGATCCTGACAGTTGTTGCGAGATTCTCGTAGAACTCGTCTTTTGCCTCTGGTGTGGCTGTCTGTGTTGGGGCATACACACTGACGAGGGTGACTGGGCCTTCAGTGGTGTTCAGGCGGAGGGTGAGGAGTCGTGCAGAGCCAGTGCTGCCCGGTTCCACCATCTTCAGCAAAGTGTTCTTCACTGCGAAGCCCACTCCGTGTTCCCTGTGTTCGTCACTGCCCTTTCCCTGCCAGTAGAACGTGTAGTCCTTCTCTCTCAGTGTGCCTGCATCAGCTAACCGTGTTTCCTGGAGAGTGGCGATATCCACTCCCAGTCTCTTCAGCTCATTATTGATGATGGCAGTCTTCCTGGTGTCGTTGATGTCCTTGAGGTTAGCAGCGAGTCCTGTCATCATAGTGCGGACGTTCCAAGTTCCCAGTTTTAGAGTTGGTCTCTTTTGTTTTATTGTCTTGCCTGGTGCGAAGGTTCTCAGCCTGCTGTTTGGATTTCTCCTTATCCCCATGCACCCAATGAGGAAAGCAAGCTGTGGTGGGGCAACACCTTATTGGCTGGGGGCTGCCCAGCTTGAGGCGGGCGGTAGCTGTCCAGTGAGATCTGATGATCCCTCCCACCATCGGGAACAACCCCTGGCGCCACGCTCTACGCCAATTGAACAGTGGCTTATAACCGGTAACTGTCATTCCCCGTGTTTTGTCTACGCCAAAGGCGAAGCTGGAGTGTCCTCTCCAGTGATCCGGTGTTCTACCTTCCAGCGTTGGGCGTTGGTAGGATTCAAGCCTGGGCAGGAAGATATGGAGGACAAGATGTTGCCCATGCAGCATGTCCCCCCTCTCCACGTCACTGATGAATCCAAAGAAACAGCAGGGCTGCTACAGTTTGGCACCAGCGCCGTTGCAGGAGCTGCCAGAACGATGTTGAGCACAACAGAGAACTGCCTTAGGGGCTCCGACTCCGGATTTTTCCTCAGGGTTGACTCCCGAAGCCTTTCCCGTGACCGGGTATGCCGCAAGGCAGCAGAGGTTTGAAATCAGGGTTTACCTTCCCCTAGATGGGCTACCTTCCCAGGTTGACGAGCCACCATCTACCCGAAGCATCTGGTTTTAAGGCGCCAGAGATCCGCCCTCGCCCCTTCTCCTATTAGTAAAAGCAGTTCCGCCGGGCTTAGAGACTAAACCACACGGGCAGGCTAGGAGTTGGACTTAGTTGTCAGAGGCTTTTCGAGACGCACACCATAAGGAGTATTTTATGAGCACTGGGAGCTTAACCCCAGTGCCGCTCCTGGCTATGACAACCTTGGAACACAAACTAGGCAATTTGGACAACCGAAGCAGTTTAGGCAGTCAAACAAAAGGAATGAGGCTGACATTCACTGGATGACTATAGTGATAGTGGTATATTGATATCAGAGATGATGGTGAACTGAGATGGCATAAACCTTTGTACAGTGTGCAAATGAGCATTGTACAATGAGCAGTATATGATTACAAATTACAAATTAGCACCCAGTGCTAATTTTTCTGTAAGGGTAGTACCAGTAGACTACATGATAAATAGCAACAGAGATGAAAATTAACAGCAGAGATGCAGCAGAGATATGGACATCAGATGGGTGAGACTATATACACTGTACAGGTGAGCAATGTGCAAATTTCTTTTCCTATATGCAAAGCTGTGTTGCAGAGTTTTGGGAGTTGTTCAGGAGTCTGATGGCAGTGGGAAAGAAGGAGTTTTTCAGTCTGGTTGTCCTGCATTTCACACTTCTGTACCTCCGGCCTGAGAGTAGAAGTGTGAACATTCTGTGCTGAGGGTGGGTGGGGTCTCGGAGGATGGCATCAGCTCTCCTTTGGACTCTGCAGTGGTAGATGCTCTGCAGAGAGGGGAGGGGAGTCCTGATGATACTGATGATACTTACGGCACCTAGTTACCTCAAATTAGCTAGACCCTTCAAGCTAGCTCTCCAAGTGGAAGCCGCGGACAAGCTAGCTCTGGAGCTAACCGGGTACCAGTCACAACGGCCGCCAGAGCCTCTCGTTGTGGCAAATGTTGCAGACCCGGATAGCAAAGATAGCTGGGACGACGAAGATACAGAAGCCAATACTACCAGCTGAAGGTCTGCCCTGGGAGCATGAGTTGTGGGTTTTGATGCACCGCAAAAAGGCTAAGGACTGTCCAGTGAGAGGAGCACATTGGAACAGATGTGGTCGCTTGAACCATTTTGTCAGGGTGTGCCGTGAATTTAACCTGGAGAGCTCACGGAAGAAATTGCTCCGCTCGCCCCCAGCAACCATCCACATGGTGTCCCCCAACATGAACGTGTGGTGATCCCGAGCACGGAGCAGACCTGTGCTCGAGTCACTCATTATTTTCCTTTATTCTGTGTGTTTAGTCTTGTTTGTTAGGGGATTTACTTTGTGCTTTTATTTTGACAGCACCACAGCAGCACTTCCTCCTGTCAGGCTGCTTGTGGGCTGTCACAGCTGCGGGTGTTTAATCCCTTATTATTTGTCTCACCTGTTTGTGATTTATTGGTTGTACTATTTAAGATCGCAGTGGAGATTCATTCCTCGCTGTGATCTTACACCCATTCAGGCTGGAGTCCCCACGTCTGGCTCAAGTCTCTTTCCAGCGTCAGGTTTCGCCCTCGCTGTATAAATTGTAAGTGACTCTTTGATTCTCAGTATTAGTTCAGTTATTTTGACGCATCGTGGTCGTGTGTTATAGTTTGTGTTTTGCCCCTTGAGGTGCACTATTTTGTACTTTGTAAATAAAATAACAAAACTCCTTGCTAGCTTTTGGCGTCTGATCTTTGCCCTGCAAACAGCATTCATAACAGAATGGGTATACGTTTTGCACAGTGGGGCTGGACGACGTGGAAATGCCGCTGTTGATCGACAAGGAACTGGAGGGGTCGTTGCTGAACTGGGCCACAGTGAAGAAGCTTTTTTCCCCACCACAGGATTAGAGGTTTAGGAAGCTTGGGATCAGTCCGCCAAGGTCTCCGCCTTTGACCGCCACCCAACCCACATAGCATTGGAACCCCATGATCCCTCCTGCAGGTGGTGAGCCCACTGGATGGCGGACCCATGTAACTCCTTCGGGCTGAGCCCGGCCGGGTCCCATGGGTGGAAACTCGGCCACCAGATGCTAGCCATCGAGCCCCTCCCCCAGGCCTGGCTCCAGGGTGAGGCCCTGGTATCCCTATACTGGGCGGGGTACACTGAATCCTTGTTCTAGTATTTATCATGAGAGTCTGTTGGATCGTTCTTACTCTGGCCCTTCACCCAGGACCAGTTTGTCTTGGGTGACCCTACCAGAGGCAAATTGCCCCGGACAACATAGCTCCTGGGATCACTGGGGCACGCAAGCCCCCCACCACGATAAGGTGATGATCCATGGTCTTCAGCCGGAAAACGGTGGATTGTCCTCTCCAGGTTGGGGACAGGCTCCTGCCCCAAGTGGAGGAGTTTAAGAATCTTGGGACTGAACAAACTGATTAAGAAAGCTAGCTCTGTCCTGGGGCAACGCCTTGATCCAATGGAGGAGATAGGAGAGAGAAGGACGGTGGCTAAACTGTCATCTCTGCTGGAGTCCGAGTTCCACCCTATGCAGGACATACTGGATGCACTGAGGAGCTCATTTAGCAGCAGACTACATCATCCCAGGTGCACAACCGAGAGGTTTCGTAGGTCCTTCCTACCAACGGCTGTCAGACTGTACAACCTAAGCAGGGCTGCTCGCAGAGATAGCAAAAAGACGTAACAAACTAATAGTTTTTTTTGAATGCAAAAGATGCAATAGACTTACACAATGGTCCTCTCCGGCATACAACTAGGAACATACCGGTCGCTATGGAGGGTGAGAATATGTATGGGCACATAATCATACCATGTAGGATAACTAAATAGACGGTTATGCTGTTTCATCCCACCTAGCAACAATGCTCTGCACTGTGTGTGTTTATATATTTACATATTTATTCCATCTAGCTACAATGCTCTGCACTGGGTGTGTTTATATTTATATATCTATATATTTATTCCATCTAGCTACAATGCTCAGCACTGGGTGTGTTTATATTTATATATCTATATATTTATTCCATCTAGCTACATTGCTCCGCACTGTGTGTGTTTATATACTTGCATATTTATTCCACCTAGCTGCAATGCTCCGTACTGTGGGTGTTTATATATTTACATATTTATTCCATCTAGCTACAATGCTCTGCACTGTGTGTTCATATATTCATATATTTATTCCATCCAGCTACAATGCTCTGCACTGTGTGTCTGTGTGTGTGTGTGTGTGTGTATATATATTTTATAGTAATATGTACATATGTATATTAGCTGCTCTTGCTTGCTTTTTTTTTTTTTTTTCTTGCCTTCTGATTGTTGCTCTGAGTGTTGCTATCCCTGTGCTGTTGCAATCCTGGAATTTCCCCGTTGTGGGACTAATAAAGGCTTATCTTATCTTATCTTATCTTATCTTATCTTATCTTATCTTATCTTATTCATGAGTGAGAGGAGAATGGAGCGAGAGACTGACAGAGGGATCGGAGCAGCATCTGCTGCGATGCGGACATTGTACCGGTCAGTTGTGGTGAAGAGGGAGCTGAGTTCTAAGGCAAAGCTGTCGATTTACCAGTCAATCTATGTTCCTACTCTCACCTATGGTCACAAGCTTTGGGTAATGACCGAAAGAACGAGATCGCAGATACAAGCGGCTGAAATGAGCTTTCTCCGTAGGATCGCTGGACTCACCCTCAGAGTTAGGGTGAGGAGCTCAGTCATCCGGGCACAGAGTAGAACTGCTGCTCCTCCACATTGAAAGGAGCCAGATGAGGTGGTATGGGCATCTGATCAGGATTCCTCCTGGACGCCTCCCACTTGAGGTGTTTCGGGCACGTCCCACTGGGAGGAGACCCCAGGGCAGACCTAGGACTCGGTGGAGAGACTATGTCTCCCAGCTGGTCTGGGAACGCCTTGGTATCCTCTCTGAAGAGCTGGAGCAGGTGGCTGGGGACAGGGAAGTCTGGGCTTCTCTGCTTGAACTGCTGCCTCCGTGACCTGGACCTCCGGAAAAGCGGTAGAAGATGGATGGATGGATGGATGGAGGATTAGAGGTAATCCAGTGCCGTTGTACGGTTATGAAAGTGGAAGGCTGGATACGGTTGTGACTTTTGGAGTTGACTGTTCGGTACAAGTCTGCGACTGTGCTCAACTTCACATTCCGCGTGACAGCACAGGGCGATAACATCATGGGCAGTGATTTATTTTACGGACTGAGTTTTGCCATTAAAGACAACACTGGGAATGAGTGGTCGGGCTGTGGCCTGTGGAACCCTCCGATTCCAGCGATTGATGAGGGCATGGTGTGAGATGAAGAACTAACGGACGCTATGGTCAAGCAGGACCAATTTTGCTTGGGTGAGGCACAGGGGGGTCTCAGTCCCGGTGCTCAGGAAATGGCAGAGGGAGAAACCGAGTGTGACGACGAAGCACCTGCACCGGCGCATGACACCAATGTGCTAGCCCCAGATGCCTCCAGAGCTTGGCGTCAGAGGGACGAAGGGTTTGCAGCTATGATGGTGAATGCTACCACGGTATTTGAAGAATAAAGCTACCAGTAAGTGGGAAGACTTCTTTAAATAATCAAATCAAATCAAATCAAATCACCCTTATTGTCATTCAACCATACATCCAATCATGTACAGCAGAACGAGATTGTGTTTTACCTATCTACAGTGTAAATCACACACACCCCAAGTGCAGAATCAGAGGGCCGCTGCCATGCAAGGCGCTGCCACAGAGTTCCCTCCTCCATTCCATTTATTGCTGAGCACCAAGCTGGATGGCAGAAAGTTCTACTTTTATATGGTCTTCGGCATGACCCGGCCGGGATTTGAACCCCTGCCTCCCGGGTGTGGGGCGGATGCTCTACCAACTGAGCCACCACTCCGGTGGTAACCTGGTAAGAATAGGGTCTAAGAATAGGGTCTAAAAGACAAGTTGAAGGCTTGGATGAGGAAATTATTTTGTCAAACTCTAAAAGGTCAATTGCAGTAAACTCATCCAAACAGATATCATTTGAAGGAGTTGTAGTAGTTACTGTATTTAACAGTGGGAAGAATCTGATTGATTTTATCTCTGATAGATAAAATTTTATTATTGAAAAAGTTCATAAAGTCCTGACTAGTAAGCTCTAAGGGAATGCTAGGATTGACAGAGTCCTGACTCTTTGTCATCCTGGCTACAGTGCTGAAAAGAAACTTGGGATTATTCTTGTTCTCTTCTATTAATGCAGAATAATAACTCATTCTAGCTTTTCAAAGAGATTTTTTATAAATTAGAAGAGGATTTCTCCAAGCTAAATAGATTTCATCTAAATTAGTGGAGCGCCATTTTCTTTCTAATTGATGAGTCATCTATTTAAAGCTACCAGGTTCTGTGTTGAAACAGGGAGTTAGAAATCTTTGATTAGACTTTTTCTTTTTTAAAGGGGCCACCATGTCTACAGTCTGATGCTGAGAAGCAGTAACACTATCTACTATGCTATCAATTATAGAAGGAGCAGGCTCTCCATAGCTTATTTCCATTGTGTTGACACATGGCATAGAGGAAACTGTCTCATTGTATGGCTCGCTGAGCCACACTTAACAGTAGGTCACAGCCAAGCGAGTTGCCGGCGGCCGTAAGTTTGCTAAATTGGACTTGTTCTTCCCTGTCTGGGTGTCTGCTCTGAGAGCATGCCGTCTCCCAGGAGCCGCGTTTGGCGCCTGGGCGATGAGCTAGCGACCGCCTTGGAGTATGTCAACGGGACACTCTTCACCGCCTCCCTTTACGACAATCCCAACGTAACCTCGTAATCTAGGTGCCTGCGTAGCAGGCACCTAGATTACGCTGAGGTTCTCTTGGACAATCTCCCTCGCTACTCCAACCACCCTGAGGTCTGTGCCAGGAGAGACGCCATTGCCTCACAACGCGAGATTCTCCGTGGGCTGGAGGGAAATCCTGGCAGGAAGCCGAAGAGGAGTCATCGTCACCCCTTGCTTCGGGATCCCGCTCCTGCCTCCGTTCCAGCCCAGGAGTTCGCACCATCCAGAGGTCTTTTCCCATTGGGCACGATGTCACTCGGGAATCCCCCGGAGAAGCTGCAGCTGGCAGCTGTCAAGATCCGAGACTGAGTGGCTGCTGCTTGCTCTGCGGTTCATCCATCCGCCATCATTGAGCATGTGACGGCGGCAGTTAAACTGGTGGAGAGGAATCTGGAGTTGCGTGAGTACCCAGAGTTTGCTGACCTGCTCGCTTCTGTCTCTGCACAGGAACGGCGATTCCCGGGTCTCACCTTTGCCTCGCCTTCTGCAAGTAGCCGTCGTCACACCGGTCGTCAACCTCAGTACGAGTCCCATCTGGATCCAGTTCCGGGCCGCCGCAAGGTCTCAATTCCCCACACAGCTGTCACTCCTGCGCCTCATCAGGGGGGAAACCCCGCAGCCTCGTCTCCTGAGCCATCTTCCCCCGCTGTTACGTCAGCGCTCCGGGCCTGGGTCATCTCGGCTGTCGCCCCCTCCTCCTCGACGCATTCCCCGGCTGCTGTGTGCACCCAGAGTCCTGACCTGGCGAGCTCTGTCCCAGAATCATCACGAGTGGCTTCCCGACGCAACCCAGGGGGTCCTCCATTACCGTCCGGCGGGAAAAGGGAGGAGCAACGTCCGCCACAGCGGTCACCATCCAGCCTCCAGGAGACAGGCAAGTCCCAGTTAATTCATCCACTCATTGTGATTTGCTCTGTCAGACTCCTGGAGGTGGAGTTCGGGGTTTGCAACTCCCCGAGCTCCCACCACCTGCTGTGGCTGTAATTGTTAACCCCGCATCCTCTGTGTCTCCCTCCGCTGAGCGGTCCTCGACGCCAGGCCAACGTTGTGGGATGAGGAGGGTGCCTGCGGTTCTGGAGAGCCTGGTTCCGGTTCCGCAGCTACACCGTGAGCGGAGGAGGAGAGCGGACTGCAGCGTGGAACCAGCGCCGACAATGAAGCATCCCCAGGTCTCCACGGAGGAGCGGTCCGGTCCAGCGGGTCGAGGTTGTCCTGCCACCATGCCGTGTGGGCCATCGACGTGGGCACCGGTGCCGGAGGACTCGCAAGCTGTGTGCACCATCATGCCAGCTGCGGAGCCCGACGCAGCTGAGTGGGAGCCTGAGGACGACCTTCTGCCGTCTGAACCTGGATCTTCGCAGTCCTGGACGGTGTCAGAACCCGAGATCAGGCAAGTGCTCTACTTTGTCTTTCTCCTTCATATATTAGAGCATTTTAGCCTGTCTGTAAGGGAGATGAGCCGGGTGCAGCCGCCCGCTGTGTCCGAGCTTATCTCGCCGGGTTCTGGCGCTGCTGGTGATCCTGATCCCGGTTCTTCTCTCTCTTCTGAGCCTTCTCCCAGGGTCGCCGGTGAGGAGCTGCTGTCGCCCGCTGTGCCAGAGGTTCCAGGTTCAGGGTTGGAGGTCGGTTCTGGTGTGGCGCCGACCCAATCGGGGTCCGATGCGGGTGCTACCGAGACCCAATCGGGGTCCAACGAGGGTGCAGCACCAGCGGTATCCAGGTCTGGTGAGGGAGCTGCAGATCCATCGGACTCTGGACCGGCTCATCATCTTCATCCCCCTCTTCACCATCGTCACCTGAGTCGCTCTCATCTTCCCCCCAAGCCTTCTCCACCAGGGCCCATTTGGACCTCTCACTGTAGGCCCGGCTCGCCCTCACTATCTCTCTCCACAGGGAAGCCGGTGCCCCTCTCTCCCCTACGGGCCTGGTGGCTGGGTGATGCGGGTCTGCCGCCAGAGGAACTGCCGTGCCCATTCGGCTCTTTGGTTCGGCCGCCCGACCTATTGGACTTTCTGTTCGGCGATCTGGTCCGGCCGCCCGAGATACTGTTTTTTGTGGCCTGGGATTCGGGTCGGCCGCCTGAACATTTCCCGTCACCCCTGTTGGCGGTTTGGACGCTGGGTGCGGGGAGACCCCCCGAACTGAATTATCTCTGCTGTGCCTACTCTTTTGTATTTTTGTGAGGGTGCAGTTATGTAATTTCTCGTAATTGTTTCACGTTTAGCGTGCCTTTTTTTTCCTTCCCCTCCTGTTTAAGGGATGCCATGTATCTGTTAGATTTCGCCTTAGGAGCCTCTGCTCTTGTTTCAAGGTCCCTTGGGTTGATTTTCTTTGAGTCTGTATATATATTGTTATGGGCATTTCATGGAATATTGGGTTTTCCTTTTTTTTTTTTTTGTCCTCTTTCCCATGCTCTGTGATTACTTCATTTGTTCCCAGCCTAAGTAGTGTTTTTTTCCCTCCCGTCCACGTATGGTTGCCTGTTTTGCAGTATTGTGTGGTGTTCTTCCCCATGCTCTGTAATTGTTTCATATATCCCTTGTCAATATTGTATTCTCTTTTCTTTTTTTCTCTCGGGCTATACATTAGCATTTTATGGGGTATTGTGCTTCTTTTCCTCATACTCTGTAAGTGCTTAATTCGTTCCCTGTTTATGTTGTTTTTTTTTCTCTTTTTCCCATTGACGCCCTCCTGGCCTACGCCCCATCCACCCACCCTAGGTGGTGGTGGTGGTGGTGGGAGGCTTGGGTGTTACTTGCCGTTCAGAGCCCAGCCGTGAGGGGAGGGCTGTGTCATATGGGCGAAACGCCGTGTTATCCGGCGCTCAGGCCATATTCCTCCTCAGCCCAGCTCTTATTGTGACAGCGTCTCAGCGGGCTCCCAGCTGTCAAGCTCTACGGGACGGCAATTACCTCTCATCAGCTGAGGCGCTGTCAATTACTATTAAAGGGAGCAGTTCCGATTATTCGGGGCTGTGACCTCGCACCATTATCCACGCTCTTCTCCGGCGTGGGTAAGGCTGGAACCCCTTCGTCTGGTGCCAGCCACCCGCTCGTCATTCAACATTGTGTGTAAGTGTTTACCCTTGTATGATCATTTGTGTTTTGGCCCCACGAGGCCCTGTTCCTTTGTTCCTTTCCCTTATTACAATAAACATCGCAAACTCACTGGTCTGCCCTTGGCTCTCATTGTATGGCTCGCAGAGGAGCCATACGTAACAGAAACAATCTACACAAATTTGGTAACAGCAAAATCTGAGAGGCATTTACTGTAGTAATATTTTTTTCTTTAGGAGCAAAATAGTTAGAAATAGTAAAATCAAAGGTTAACAGACAATGATATGACAGTACAGGGTTATGAGGAGACACTACCAGATTTTCTGTTTCTATGCCAAATGTCAGAACAAGGTCCAATGTGTGGTGGAGATAATGGGTAGAATTCCCTACTTCCTGTGAAAACTCCATCGAGTCCAATATTGAATTAAATGCCATACTAAGGCAGTCAATATCTACATCTACATCTACAGGTATATTAAAGTCCCCTACTATAATTATTCTATCTGATTTCAGCACTAAATCAGGTAAGAATCTGGCAAATTCAGATAAAAACACTGAGTAGGCTGATGGAGGACGATAAACTATGGCAAATAAAATTGGGTTTAGACTAAAATTGCTAAAATACCCAATACTGAGGACCAGGCCCTCAAAGGAATTAAAACGTGTTTTTTGCTTTACAGTAACTAGTAATTTGGAATGGTATATTGTTGCTACTTCTCCTCCACGACCAGAACGCCTGGGATTTTGACAGTTTAAATTACCAGAGGGAGTTGATTCATTTAAACCAGCATAATTCTATGTCTCCCAGCTGGTCTGGGAACGCCTTGGTATCCTCTCTGAAGAGCTGGAGCAGGTGGCGGGGGAGAGGGAAGTCTGGGCTTCTCTGCTTGAACTGCTACCTCTGCGACCCGGACCTCCGGAAAAGCGGTAGAAGATGGATGGATGGATGGATAATCCTCTTGCCCTAACCATGTCTCTGTAAGGGATATTAAATCAATCTGGTGATCAATTAACAGATCATGGACTAGCAGAGACACTCCTTCTCTCCAATGTCCGCTCCCTCAACAACAAACTGGATGAGCTGTGTCTGCCGAGAGAAACCTGGAGAGAGTGGAGGGACTGCTGTGTGCTTGCGTTCACGGAGACATGGCTCCACGACAACATCCCTGACGCGGCCATTCAGCTGTAAGGGATGACACCATTCCATGCGAACAGAGAGGCTACTAGCTCCGGTAAGAGCCTGGGGGGGGGGGGCGGGGGGGGGGGCTATGCATCTATATTAACAACAACTGGTGCATTAACGCCACGTTAGTATCTAAACACTGCTCTCCAATGGCGGAGTTCCTTATTGTAAATTGTTGGCCATTTTATCTGCTGAGGGAATTCACCAGCATGTTTGTAGCTGCTGTTTACATAGCTCCTAACGCTAATGCTAAAGCTAATGCTAACAAGGCACTCGGAGAGCTGCATGACGCTATCAGTGAATTTCAAACTTCACACCCAGACAGTTTTGTGCTGGTTGCGGGGGATTTTAATCACACCAGTTTAAAGACTGTGCTCCTCAAGTTTAAACAATGTGTAGACTTTAAGACCAGAGGAGAGAATATGTTGGACTTGGTGTACACAAACTCTCCAGATGCTTATAAGGCAACACCTTGCCCCCACCTCGGCCATTCTGACCACCTATCCGTGATGCTGGTGCCTGCCTACAAACCTTTACTGAAGGCCAGTAGTGAAACAAATCAGGATTTGGCCAGAGGGTGCAACCTCAGCACCTAAAGACTGTTTTCTGCACACAGACCGGGAGGTCTTCAAAATAGCAGCCTCCCAGGAAGACAGGACAGATGTGGAGGAGTATGCTGAAACGGTCACCAGCTACATCGCAAAGTACACAGAGGATGTCACTATAGTGAAGACTATCACTGCACGGGGCAACTATAAACCCTGGATGACTGCAGAGGTGTGCTCGCTGCTCACAGCCAGAGATGCAGCCTTCAGAGCGAAGGACAGGATCGCCCTCCGCTCAGCCAGGTCTGCACTCTCAAAGGGAATTAAGACGGCGAAGCGCACCTATGCGGAGAAAATCCAGAAACACCTCTGTGACACAAGGAATACCAAACGGATGTGGCAGGGAGTTCGGGCACTGACAAATTATAAGTCTAGGCAGGGGGTCGATGATGACGACGCTTCGCTTCCAGACAGGCTCAACAACTTCTTTACATGTTTTGAAGCATCAAACCCGACAACCAGAGGGAGGGCTGGCCCATCTCCACCATCGGTTGGGCCAGCTATCACCATCAATGCAGCGGACACATGGAGGACCCTAATCAGGGTCAACCCACGTAAAGCTGCAGGTCCGGACAACATTACGGGCCGTATGCTCCGAGACTGCGCGAGCGAGTTGGCGGATGTCCTGACTGACATGTATAACATCTCCCTGAGTCAGGCCATTGTTCCCAGATGCTTTAAGACCTCTACCATAGTACCGGTGGCCAAGAAATCAATTGTGTCCTGTCTGAATGACTATCATCCTGTTGCACTGACACCAATTGTGATGAAGTGTTTTGAATGGCTTGTTAAACCACACATCACAGCCTGCCTCCCTGCATCACATGACTCACTCCAATTTGCATATCGTTCAAACCGCTCCACGGAGGATGCTATAGTCAACACCCTGCACTCTGTCATCACCCACCTGGATCAGAAAGACACCTACGCCAGACTCCTGTACATTGATTTCAGTTCAGCATTAAACACCATTATTCCCCAGAGACTGATTGAGAAATTACTCCTTCTCGGTCTGAACACCGCCACATGTCTCTGGATCCTGGATTTCCTGACTGAGAGACCTCAGTCTGTCCGTGTTGGAAATAACATCTCCAACTCTATCTGAGCACCGGATCCCCTCAAGGCTGCGTATTCAGTCCACTGTTGTTTACACTGACTGTGTATCCAGACATGAGGGGAATCAGATTATTAAGTTTGCAGACGACACCACAGTGGTGGGACTTATTCAAAGGGATGAGGAATCAATGTACAGGGAAGAAGTTAGAGACCTGGAGGGCTGGTGCAGGGAAAACAATCTGGTGCTCAACGTGGACAAAGTGAAGGAGATGATTATCGACATGTCCCTCTTAGCATCGGCGGCCGTTTAGTGGAGAGAGTGGAGAACATCAAGTTCCTCGGAGTGCAGATCTTGCAGGATCTGACCTGGAGGAAGACTTCCTTGGGGATCAGGAAGCGGGCTCAGCAGAGACTGCACTTCTTGAGGAAACTCAAACAGGCCTCTCTCCCCATCTGCATCCTCAGGACCTTCTACAAGGTGTGGTGGAGAGTGTTCTGACGTACTGCATTGCAACATGGTACTCCAGCTGCAGTATGTCAGACAAAAAAGCCCTGCAGAGGATAGTTAAGGGAGCTGAGAGAGTAATTGGAGTTTCCATCTCCTCTGTCCAAGAACTTTTTCAGAACCGTTGTAGGAGCAGGGCACTGAACATTGTCAAGGACTACTCTCACCCTCTGCATAAACACTTTGAACTTCTGCCATTTGGCAAACGATTCCGGAGCATCAGAGGCAGAACCTCACCAGACTGATTAACAGCTTCCTTCCACAAGCTGTTAGGATGTTGAACAGTTGATCCGGAATCTCTCATACATACTACTGCACCTGAAGAAAAACCCATAATGGTCACAGAAATAACTTGAATCTGACAAAAGTGGTAATAAATAAAAAATCTATGAAAATTAACCAATGAAAATCAGACAATGCTTTTGAATTGTGGTTCAAAAGAATTATTTTGAAAACCAAAGGCCTGGACAAAAATGATGGTACCCCTAGAAAAGATTGAAAATAATGACCATAGGGACATGTTCAACCAAGATGTGTCCTCTAATTAACATCACAGGTGTCTACAAACTTGTAATCAGTCAATCGGCCTATTTAAAGGGTGACAAGTAGTCACTGTGCTGTTTGGTGACATGGTGTGTACCACACTAAACATGGACCAGAGGAAGCAAAGGAGAGAGTTGTCTCAGGAGATTTGAAAGAAAATTATAGACAAGCATGTTAAAGGTAAAGGCTATAAGACCATCTCCAAGCAGCTTGATGTTCCTGTGACTACAGTTGCACATATTATTCAGAAATTTAAGATCCACAGGACTGTAGCCAACCTCCCTGGACGTGGCCGCAGGAGGAAACTTGATGAAAAATGGAAGAGACGGATAATACGAATGGTAACAAAAGAGCCCAGAACAACCTCCAAACACATTCATGGTGAACTCCAAGGTCAAGGTACATCAGTGTCAGATCGCACAATCCGTCATTGTTTGAGCCAGGGGGGGACTTCATGGGAGACGACCAAGGAGGACATCATAAAAAAGCCAGACTGGAATTTGCCAAACTGCATGTTGACAAGCCACAAAGCTTCTGGGAGAATGTCCTATGGACAGATGAGACAAAACTGGAACTTTTTGGCAAGGCACATCAGCGCTATGTTCACAGACGCAAAAATGAAGCATACCAAGAAAAGAACACTGTCCCTACTGTGAAACATGGAGGAGGTTCTGTTATGTTGTGGGGCTGCTTTGCTGCATCTGGCACAGGGTGTCTTGAATCTGTGCAGGGTACAATGAAATCTCAAGACTATCAAGGTATTCTAGAGAGAAATGTGCTGCCCAGTGTCAGACAGCTTGGTCTCAGTCGCAGGTCATGGGTCTTGCAACAGGATAATGACCCAAAACACACAGCTAAAAACACCCAAGAATGGCTAAGAGCGAAACATTGGACTATTCTAAAGTGGCCTTCTATGAGCCCTGATCTAAATCCTATTGAACATATGTGGAAGGAGCTGAAACATGACGTCTGGAGAAGGCACCCTTCAAACCTGAGACAACTGGAGCAGTTTGCTCATGAGGAGTGGGCCAAAATGTGTGTCATGTGTGCCTGTGTTTGTGTCTATGTTGAATGTAAGATAAGATAAGATAAGATAAGATAAGCCTTTATTAGTCCCACAATGGGGAAATTCCAGGATTGCAACAGCATAGGGATAGCAACACTCAGAGCAACAGTCAGAAGGCAAGAAAAAACAACATCTAGTAAACATATGTCCATATTACTATAAATGTATATATATAGACACAGTGCAGAGCATTATGGCTGGTGGATGTGCAGCAGAAAGTCTAAGCTCTCTCTTCGCGGATGCAGCGGGCCAGCTGGAAGTCTTTGGGCATGATGGTGACCCCCTTAGCGAAGAAGAGACCACCAGGTGGGTCTCGCTGGTCTCCTGCAGAGCCATGACGGCGAAGCTCAGGAAACGCAGGTCGGTCTTGAAGTCCTGAGCGATCTCCCTCACCAGGCGCTGGACGGGCAGCTTACGGATGAGCAGCTCCGTGGATTTCTGGCAGCGACGGATCTCTCTCAGAGCCACGGGCCTGTGACGGCGAGGCTTCTTCACTCTGCCGGTGGCCAGAGCGCCTCTCCGAGCAGCCCTGGTGGCTAGCTGTCTCCTGGGGGGCTTCTTCCTCCAGTAGATTTTACGGGCGGTCTGCTTGGTTCTTGCCATCGCTCTTTATTATTCTGTCTTATATTTCTTTCACGCCGCCTAAACTCCAGCCCGGCACCCGCGTCGTTCTCGCTACAGCTCCCGGTATGTCGAGTTTCCCATTAGCACCGGGCGGCGGCCAAGTGCTAGCTAGCACTAGCTCCTCCCCGCTGTAACGTCTCCCGCTGCAAACCGTGGCTCCATCCGCCGACCCGGGAGACCCCCGGGGCGATCCGTGCGTCCGTGATATATATACAGAGTGAAAGGTGTAGAAAGAAGAAGGAAGATAAAAAAAAAAAAAAAAAAAAAAAAAAGGCTGTTGCAACAGGCAGCCGACTCGTGTGGCGCCGCCGGTCCGGCGGAACCGGGGTAATTAGTGGCTTGTAAATATGGATGTCACCAGACTGCAAAACAAATCTACCTACAGGTACAAGTAAAGTAACCTGAACCTGAAATACCTGCTGAGAGGTGCAGAAGTCTTATTGACAGTTACAGAAATTGTTTGATTGCAGTTATTGCCTCAAAAGGTTGTGCAACAAAATATTAAGTTAAGGGTACCATCATTTTTGTCCAGGCCTGTTTCATGAGTTTGTTTTTTAAAACAATTCTGTTGAACCACAATTCAAAAGCATTGTCTGATTTTCATTTGTTAATTTTCATAGAATTTTTATTTATTACCACTTTTGTCAGATTCAAGTTATTTCTGTGACCATTGTGGGTTTTTCTTTCATTAGCAGAGGGGTACCAACAATGTTGTCTACGGCTGTATAACCTGGTAGGAATAGGGTCTAAAAGACAAGTTGAAGGCATGGATGAGGAAGTTATTTTGTCTAACTCTAAACTGTCAATTGGAGTAAATTCATCCAAACAGATATCAATTGAAGGAGTTGTAGTAGTTACTGTATTTAAGTTAACGATGGGAAGGATCTGATTGATTTTTGATTGGTGAAATTTTACTATTGAAAAAGTTCATAAAGTCCTTATTAGTAAGCTGTAAGGGAATGCTAGGATTGACAGAGTCCTGACTCTTTGTCAGCCTGGCTACAGTGCTGAAAAGAAACTTGGGATTATTCTTGTTCTCTTCTATTAATGCAGAATAACTCTTTCTAGCTTTTCTAAGAGATTTTTTTTTATAAATTAAAAGATGATTTCTCCAAGCTAAATAGATTTCATCTAAATTAGTGGAGCGTCATTTTCTTTCTAATTGATGAGTCTTCCGTTTTAAGCTATGGGTTTCTGTGTTGAACCAGAGTTAGAAATCTTTGATTAGACTTTTCTTTTTTAAAGGGGCCACCATATCTAGAGTCTGATGCAGTGAAGCTGTAACACTCTCTACTATGCTATCAATTACAGAAGGAGCAAGCTGTCTATAGCTTTTTTCTGTTGTGTTGACACATGGCATGGAGGAAACAAGCTGCATAAACTTGGTTACAACATCACCTGAGAGGAATCTACTGTAGTAATATTTTTCTTTAGGACCAAAATAGTCAGAAATAGTAAAATCAAAGGTTAACAGACAATGGTCTGACAGTACAGGGTTATGAGGAGATTTTCTATTTCTATGCCTTACGTCAGAACAAGGTCCAACGTATGGTGGAGATAATGGGTAGAATTTCCTACTTTCTGAGAAAACCCCATCGAGTCTAATATTGAATTAAATGCCATATTAAGGCAATCACTATTTACATGTACATGTATATTAAAGCCCCTACTATAATTATTCTATCTGATTTCAGCACTAAATCAACTAAGAATTCGGCAAATTCAGATAAAAACTCTCAGTAGGTTGATGGAGGACGATAAACTATGGCAAATAAAATTGGGTTTTGACATATTGTCGGACCCAGGGAACACACACACACACAGGCTGAAGTGCAATTCAATTATCTTTATTGATCCAACAGCGGATGTGTGGGTGCGTGTATGCGGTATATGAATGTATTGCGGGTGAACGAGCTGCAGCCGGGGGCGAGACAGAGTGCCGTACAGCCTGGCAACCCTAGGAACAGAGCCAAACACAGATGTTAGTTTCAGCCTTGTCACAGTGAATAGTATAACTGACTGGGGCTTACTTGCAAGTGTTCATTTGCTGGAGCCGGCTTAGGCTTTGGGCCTCCTACCAGGGAGACAGCGTCTGTGGAGTGCATTTGGCGATGAGCTGCGATGCGCGGCGTGGTGAAGGAAGCGATTCCACCACCACGGGGAAGGGATTCTGCCGCCAAAGGGATCCACCTGTGCGCAGGGGAGAGCCTGGGAGAAAAGGTAAGTTGAGATGAGCTTACGTGCAAACGGAGAGTCCTTAAGACGATGCGCAGGGCTGTGAGGAAACAGGCGCGCGCAGGACGAAGGTCGTAGCAAGACAGATGGGTCCGTGCCGAAGCTCCAGGCAGAGTGTGCTATATAGCCCGAGACTGATTAACCACAGGTGTGTGGGCAGCTGAGGCAGATGACGGCCCAGAGTGGGTCATGACAGGTTTAGCCTAAAATTGCTACAATACCCAATACTGAGGACCAGGCCCTCAAAGGAATTATAATGTGTTTTTTGCTTTACATTAACTAGTAATTTGGAATGGTAAATTATTGCTACTCCTCCTCCATAACCAGAACGTCTGGAATTTTGACAGTTTAAATAACCAGAGGGAGTTGATTCATTTAAACCAACATAATCCTCTTGCCCTAACCAAGTCTCTGTAAGGGATATTAAATCAATCTGGTGATCAATTAACAGATCATGGTCTAGCAGAGACTTGGGAGTTAGAGACCTATTATTTAACAAACCACATTTCATTTTTAAATTATGAGGAGGAACAGAGGCCAAATCATTAAATTTAGAGGCTTCCTGTTTAATTTGAGTTTTACCAACTTTTTGTTTAATCACTTTGGGATGCTTATATATTATATTTTTATTTACTTTGGAGGGAGCAGACAATGATTCTCTGATGGGGAAGACAGGGGCTAAACTGAGGGGTGGGGGATGAAGAGGAGCTGCAGAGAGGTCTGTAAGACTGCAACTCTGCTTCCTGGTCCCAACTCTGAGTAGTCAAGGTTTTGGAAATTTGGATAAAAATGATGCCACATTGTTAGATAAATGAGACACACCATCCAAAGTGGGATGGACGCCATCTCGTCTAATAAGACCAGGTTTTCCCCAAAATGAGTTCCAATTGTCTATGTAGCCCACATTGTTTGCAGGACACCACACAGACAGCCAGCGTTTGAAGGATGACAAGGAGCTAAACATGTCATCACTGGTCAGATTGGGGAGGGGCCCAGAGAATACTTTAGAGGCAGACATCGTTTTTGCAAAGTCACACACCGATTCCACCTTAGGTTTTGTGACTTCTGATTGCCAGAGTCGGACGTCGTTAATTCCAGCATGGATAACAATTGTGGAGTATTTACAGTTACTTTTAGATAGATGTACTTTATTGATCCCAAACTGGGAAATTACAGTGTAACAGCAGCATGACAGTAGACAACCAAACAACAGAAACACACACATGAAAGACAAAGGGATTACCCTTGGAAAGTAAAAACTAAGACAACTATAAAACCTATATACATCATGGCTTAATATATGATGACCCGTATAAACACATGAATCATCCCATTGCACAAAGAAGGACTATCAGGAGCAGAGTGAAAATGTGAGGTACCAGTTAATCTGTAAGGTGCAGTGTGGCAGCATAGCTATGACCAGAATACAACATCATAGTGAGTTATTGTACAGTGAAATTGCATGTGGCAGGAAAGATTTCCTGTACCTGGCCGTTCGACAATGAAGTTGTAGTATTCTACTGGAGAAAGTGCTTCGCTGTCTATCTAGAGTGTGGTGGAGGGGGTGATCAGGATTGTCCATGATGGATCGCAGTTTATTTAGTGTTCTCCTCTCCGCCACTGTCTCAAAGGTCTCCGGTCTGAGACCAATTACAGAGCCAGCCCTCTTGATAATCTTGTGAAGTCTGTTGCAAGCAGCAAAGAAGATGGCGGTGACGACAACGGTCTGGTAGAAAAGCTTCAGCATCCTGCTGCACACATTGAAGGATCTCAGCTTTCTCAGGAAGTAGAGTCTGCTCATCCCCTTCTTGTGTGCAGCATCGGTGTTGGATCTCCAGTCCAACCCGCTGCTGATCCTGATGCCCAGATATTTGTAGTCCTAACCACTCCCACATTCTCCCCCCTAATCTGCAGTGGCTGAGAAGGAGTCTTCCTTGCTTGCTGACATTCAACCTCAGGTGATTCTGCTCTGTCTACTCCACAAATCTGTCTACCAGTGCCCTGTATTCCCCCTCCTCTCCGCCTCTTATACACCCCACAACAGCTGAGTCATCAGAGAATTTTTGCAGGTGGCATGATTCAGCGTTGTACTGAAAGTCTCTGGTGTATAAGGTAAAAAGAAAAGGAGAGAGCACAGTCCCCTGTGGAGCTCCTGTATCACTAGCCACCACTCCAGACAAGACACTGCCCAGCCGGACAAACTGTGGTCTGCCTGTCAGGTAGTAAGTAATCCAGGAGATCACAGAGCTGTCAACCCCCATCACCCGCAGCCTCTCGCCCTGCAGCAGTGGCTGGATGGTGTTAAAGGCACTGGAGAAATCAAAAAAAGTGATTCTCACAGTATCTCCTTCTCCATCCAGGTGCAGATGGGCTTGTTGCAGCAGGTAGATGACAGCATCTTCAACTCCTAAATGGGGCTGATAAGCAAATTGCAGAGGGTCCAGCCACGTCTTCACCTGCAGCCTCAGGTGGGCTAAGACCAGTCTCTCCAGGACCTTCATCACATGAGATGTGAGGGCAACTGGTTGGTAGTCATTCAAATCCGATGGAGATGACTTCTTGGGGACAGGAACAAGGCAGGATGTCTTCCACACCTCTGGTACTCTCTCCAGACTCAGGCTCAAGTTGTACAGGTGTTTCAGTACCGGAGCTAGTTGGTTGGCACAGGTCCTCACGGTCCTTGCGGAGATGCCATCAGGGCCCGAAGCCTTCCGCTGACGGAGTCTCTCCAGCTGTTTCTCCACCTGATCTGTAGTCACCGTGAAGTGAGTTAGGGTCCTGGTGCCCCCTGAGGAGGAGGAGGGGAGAGATGGAGAGAGGTTCTGCACAGGAGGGTGGGTGGGGAGGGGTGCGTGGGTGTCTGGTTGTGTTGCTCGGGTGACAGACTGTGAGCTGAACCTATTAAAAAACAGTCATTTCCTCAGCTCTCTCCTGGCTCCCAGATGGCTGCCTGACTCTCCCCTTGCACCCAGCAATTTCTTTCATTTTCTCCCACACATCTTTAGTGTTATTTTGCCTGAGTTTCTCTTCCAACTTCCTCCTATAATTGTCCTTGCACCTCCTCAGCATCTCTCTCAGCTCATGCTGCACTCCCCTCAGCTTCTCCTTGTCTCCAGCCCTAAAAGCTCTCTTCTTTTTGTTCAGAAGTGCTTTCAGGTCACTGGTGACCCATGGTCTGTTGTTGGAGAAGCAGTGTACAGTCTGAGCTGGCATGGTCATGTCTTCACAGAATCTAATGTATTCTGTGATGCAGTCTGTCATATTGTCTATGTCCACCCCATGTGGTTCACAGAGTACGCTCCAGTCTGTCATCTCGAAGCAGTCCTGTGGTGCATCAGCAGCCTCCTGTGTCCACCTCCTCACAGTCCGTGTATAAGGAGGCTGCCTTTGCACAAGGGGGACATACTTGGGTGTTAACATGACCATGCAGTGATCCGATTTGCCAATGGGGGGTAGAGCTGTGGCACTATATGCATCACTGACATTGGCATACAGTAAATCCAGTGTTTTGTTCTCTCTGGTGGGACAGTCAACAACTGGTGAAAGTTTGGTAATGTTTTTCCCACTGAGACATGGTTAAAATCACCTGTGATGGCCATGGATGCAACTGGGTGCTTCTCCAGTAATGTGGCCACAGTGGAGCTGATGACGTCACAGGCCACCGCTGCGTCAGCTGACGGAGGGACATAGACGTAGACTTCATTTCTCGCGGCATATAATAAGGTCTCATACTAACAGTCAGCAGTTCAATGTCCAGGCTGCAGCACTTTTCCTTCACATACAGTAAATGTCTCTAGGATGACACCACCTTTCATTAACAAGAAGTGCCACTCCTCCTCTTCCCACTTTTTCCTGCTGCTTTTCACTTCTTTGTCCCCCCGTATAGTCTTGAAGCCAGATATTGCTACGTTTACATCCTGGATCTGTGAGTGTAACCACGTCTCCGTAAAACACATGAAACTACACTCACGATACTCCTTTTGTGTCCTGACCAGCGCTGTAAGCTCATCTGTTTTATTTCCCAGCGATCACACGTTCCCGGTGATGACCATCGGTACAGCCGGCTTATGCTTCCTCCTCCTCCTCCTCACCTTCACTCCAGCCCTTCGTCCGTGGTGTCTCCACTTCAGCTCATCCGGGATGAGGGGCTTCACTGCCGGCCGCAGTGCTCCAGGCTTTGGCCTCCTCAGCGCAATCAGCTGTTCACGTGTGTAAACAATGTGTCTACCCCACCTCTGTTGATCTCCATTGCCCGAGGAAGAGAAAAAAAAAAAAAGAAAACCTCGAGAAAGACCGGGCTAAAATAGAAAAAAAGTTGGTCCATTCTTAGTCTGAGTATTCCTACAGAGCCCTGGTTAATAAGAGACACACTATATACAGGAATATATAGATAGAAACACAAAGACACAAGAGAGTTGCTGCTGGTACAGCTGCCCTGCCTCCGGTGTCATTTTAAAGTTTTTTTAGCCAGCATTTTCAAATTTGACTCGATGTCGCCTGCTCTGGCCCCAGGAATGCATTTGACTATGGCCGCTGGAGTCTCTAGGTTCACATTTCTGACTACAGAGTCGCCAGTGATCAGAGCTTTTTCCTCAGCGGGTGTGTTGCTGAGCGGGGAAAAATGATTAGAAACATGAAAAGGTTGGTGGTGAACTGGGGCTTTATTAGGCTTCCTTCTCACCGTCACCCACCCAGTCTCCTCACTGCTGAAGAGGACCGGAGGACCGCTAGCAGGCCGCCCTATGCTAGGGAGCTTCGCTGTAGCTAAGGGGCATCCGTCAAGGTGCAGACGGTGTTTCAATGCAGCGGAGCCGGGATTCCAAATCAGACAACTTCGCCTCGAGTGCCTCAGAAAGGCAACATTTATTACATTTACCATTATCACTAAAAGAGGCAGAGTACACCTCTGACAGAGAAAGCACATCAGAGGAGAAGGGGAAGGAGAGCTAGTAGCCATAGCTAGTGGCTAACCCGAAGCTAACAAAAACACCGATGAAAGGTGAACAGAAGGCTAAAGAGGGTGATTAGATGACACTGAGTGCGCACACAGATGCATGAGGCTTGAAAAACACAAGTGAGAGCTAATGGTAGAAGGAAAAAAGTGATTAAAATACAATTAAAGGCAAAATCCTCAGGAGAATGAGGAGAGCTAACCACAGAGCAAGCCACAGACAGCCAGCAACACAGGAAGTGATGATACGTTACCACCGAAAGCCAAGTGGGACGGCATAACTGAACTGAACGATTCCACATTAAGTTTTGTGACTTCCGACTGCCGGAGTCGGATGTCGTTAATGCTGGTGTAGATAACAATTGTGGAGTATTTATAGTTACTTTTAGCTAGCATTTTCAAATTTGACTCAATGTCGCCTGCTCTGGTCCCAGGAATGCATTTGACTATGACCACTGGAGTCTCTAGGTTCACGTTTCTGACTACAGAGTCGCCAATGATCAGAGTTTTTTCCTTTTTGCTGCGCCTTCATTTGAAAACTCCCTACGGTCTCCAACCACTCGGTAATGAGTGGAAAGAAAAAATCAAATAGTTTATTCTGTTAGTCTATATTGTCTATTGGAGTCTGTGTTTTTCAGGAAAAAAAAATGCAGACAATATTCCTATGCCTAACTCCAACTTGTCTGTCTATCTGCTGTGTGTCTTCACACACACACACACGTTTCATCAGACACACATCTTTAATTTACGGGAGAATGGGGGGGGGGGTTGTCCATGTTCAGACGAGAGATTCACAGCTTTAAAGCTCCTTGACAAGATGTAGTAATGATTTTACTTCTAAAGATGTATAAAAGGATCAAACACTGGCTGTAGTGTTAGACTTGTTCATTTGTTTGTTATTTTATGGACTCTCTTGTCACATGTGCTCCTGCAACGGGGTGCTTTTGGGCAGGCGGGCGTTTTTCAACACAAACCCAGCACTTCGTACACGCAGTCAGGACAGAGACGTCCACCAGGCTGGGCGACATAGAAGAAGGGACTGTGCTGCCTTCTGGCAGAATTTGGGACTTTTATTCAATGTAAGTTCATGCAATAGGAAGTACTTTTAATTTGACTAGTGATGTCATAACGTTAGAAACAGGAAGTAGGAAATAAAATGTCAGTTGGACCAAGGGCAAAGTCATGTTGCCATTCAGAGGAAGGAGTTCTTAAAAAAATTCGCTTTTCATAGCCCCAGCAGATGCATCCCTTGTATGTATTCATTCTTTATGTTCTTAGTATTTGTTATGGAAGATAATTTCATGGTTTATGTTGTTTAGAAACTGTTAAAAGCTTATGTAGAAACGTTACAGAATTTAATTAGTCTCCTACTTGTTTCATTTTTAGTTTCACTTTATCTTCTGAAGCTGTGATGTTGAAGTCTGCTTGTCAAGAAATAAATCACCAATGAAGAAAAGTTTAACTTGCTGTCTAGCTAGTTCTTACAACTTAGTGAGGACAGTACAGTGAAAAAGGGTGATTCACCTGGAGTGCAACAACTAAAGTAGAAAGAAGCAAAACCTAGCAAGAAAGATGGAAGAAAGAAAGAGTGAGAAGTCTGCATCAGTGCACACACACAAGTCAAGGAGCTCTCGCTCATCTTCATCTAGTGCCGCAGTCAAGGCACGTGCAGCAGCAGAGGCTGCAAAAGTACGAGCTGCTTATGCAGAAAAAGAAGCAAGGCTAAAAGTTGAGAAAGCTACTACAGAAGCAGAGCTGGGACGAGTTAGAGCTGATCTAGAGTTGGGAAAAGCAAAGCTGGAAGCTGAATTAAGTGCACTAGAACAACAAAAAGAGGCAGCAGCAGCTGAAGCACAGGCTGAAGCATTAGAAGCAGCTGAATATCAAGAGAATTCAATTAAGTCTGGTTCATCTTCACATGAGGTCCTCCAAGAGGAAACTGCAACACGTACTAAAGAGTACATTGCAGCACAAACTGAACTGCGCCGAACAGGCATTCCAGTGTCTCCCCCTAGCCCAGCACACGATGCAGCAGCGTCTGAAGAGAGCTACATTACATGGCATCCTTTGTCAGCAATAGGCCCGAACGAGGATGATGTACGCCAACAGGGTGAGGCCCCCCAAAGGCAACCCCTTCTCAGCATGGCATCAAATCAGAGCGCACCTCATACTGGGAACCAAACAATTCCAAATCGAGAAAGTGGACATCCCGATGTGCCTAAGAAAGCATATTTCCCTCAGAAACCAGCACTAAGCCCAATAGCACCATCATACTTTCCTCGCAATGTCCCAACCACCCCAAGCGTGGCACCTGAAACAGAACACCTGGCACGATACCTGGCTCGCCGCGATCTAGTGAGTACCAGCCTCTACCAATTTGATGACAAACCCGAAAATTACATGGCATGGCAGTCATCATTCGATAATGCAACTGCTGGCCTGGGACTCACAGGCACTGAAATGCTGGATCTGCTCATTAAGTGGCTCGGGCCAGAGTCAGTAAAGCACATAAAACGCATTTGCTCTGTGCATGTAGGGCGCCCAGACGTAGCACTAGAGAAGGCCTGGGAGCGCCTCCAGCAGTGTTATGCTGCACCTGAAGTCATGGAGAAGTATCTGTTTAAACGACTGGACGAATTCCCAAAAATATCTGCAAAAGACTACGGGAAACTGAGGGACCTAGGCGATCTCCTCATGGAGCTACAGGGTGCTAGAGGAGAAGGTTACCTCACAGGACTGGCATACCTGGATACAGCCAGGGGAATTGGGCCCATTGTTGAAAAACTCCCCTATGGGCTTCAAGAGAAATGGCTCGCAATAGGCTCAAGGTTTAAAGAAAAGAACAAAGGCTATTTCCCTCCATTTGATGTCTTTGCCGATTTCATCTGTCACGAAGCACGGAGAAGGAATGATCCCAGCTTCGCCCTACCATCTGCTAGCAGCAGCAGTTTGAAATCAGACAAGGCACCCTCATGCAACTTAGGAAGCAAGATATCAGTTCATAAGACAGAGGTTTCATCAGGTAAAGATCCGCCAGCAGTTATACCTGAGAAAAAAGTTGAAGGGTCAGAGAAAAATTGTCCCATTCACAACAAACCACACCCACTCAGGAAGTGCAGAACATTCAGAGGAAAGATGCTTGAAGAGAGGAAGAGTATTCTCAAAGACAACGGGATGTGTTTCAAATGCTGCACGTCCGCAAGTCATCTCGCTAAAGACTGTAAAGCAACTGTGAAGTGCACAGAGTGTGGTAGTGACCGTCACCATGCTGCCATGCACCCAGGTCCACCACCTCAAGCTGCGAAAGGGCCTCCACCACCATCAGACAATGGCGGGGAGGAAGATGTGCCAGCCGGTGACAGCACAGTCATCAATTCTAGCTGCACACAGATTTGTGGTCCAGGCCGAACAGCAAGATCCTGCTCAAAGATTTGTCTGGTTCGAGTATATCCCGAAGGTCAACGTGAGAGGGCAACTAACATGTACGTAATCCTGGACGACCAAAGCAATCGTTCATTGGTCAGGTCTGACTTCTTTGAGCTCTTTAACATCAAAGGCCAGTCTTTCCCTTACTCACTAAAGACCTGTGCGGGGCTGGTGGAGACGTCAGGCCGGAAGGCTGAAGGATTCCAGGTCGAATCTCTGGATGGCCAAACCAGCCTACCACTTCCACCTCTAATTGAGTGCAATGAAATACTCAATGATCGCACTGAAATACCGACACCTGACGCGGCCCGCCACCATCCACACCTCAGGGGTGTAGCACCATACATACCTGAGCTTGACCACAATGCGGAGATACTTATCCTGCTCGGCAGAGATCTCGTCCAGACGCTCCTTTCGCACAAAAGTTGGAGCTAGGCTGGGTGCTTGTCGGAGATGTGTGCTTAGGGGGTGCACATAAACCAGTCGTGGGGACATTCAAGACCAATGTGCTGGAGAATGGCCGCCCCTCTATGCTCACACCTTGCAAAGCCTCCATAAAGCTGACTCAGACCGTGTCTCATGGCGGGGAGCAGAGGAGTAAGTCCACAAAGCCATCACCGGATACCCTTGGAAGGAAAGTCTTCAAAGAGACCGAGTATGATAACAGACCTGCCCCGTCCATGGAGGACACCATCTTCCTGGAGATTATGGACCAAGAAGTCTACAGAGACGAGTCAAACAACTGGGTCGCTCCGCTACCTTTTAAGGTCCCTCGGCAACGCTTATCTAACAACCGTGAACAAGTATTCACCCGCTTCGCCGCTCTGGAGAAGACGCTACGAAGGAAACCGGAGATGTGGAATTCATGGGGAAAATATTAGAGAAGAAACATGCAGAAGTGGCTCCGCCACTGGAAGACAATGAAGAATGTTGGTACCTCCCAACCTTCGGAGTCTACCACCCGCAAAAGCCTGGGAACATTCGCGTTGTATTCGACTCCAGTGCGAAGTATTCAGGAACATCTCTGAACGACGTTCTCCTGACGGGACCTGACCTCAATAACTCACTCACTGGGGTTCTGATCCGCTTTCGGAAGGAACAAGTTGCAGTGATCGCCGACATACAGCAGATGTTCCACTGCTTCCTAGTTCGTAACGACCATAGGAAGTACCTGCGTTTCTTGTGGTACAGAGACAATGACATGTCCAAGGACGTAATCGACTATAGGATGAGAGTCCATGTTTTTGGCAACAGTCCGTCCCCATCTGTGACCATCTACGGTCTGAGGAGGGCCATCCAAGAAGGTGCGGACAAACATGGAGCGGACACTGTACAATTTGTGGAACGTCATTTCTACGTCGATGACGGACTCATCAGCCTACCCACCGACGCTGACGCCATCAGCCTCCTGCGTAGAACGCAGGCTTCACTCAGCGAATCAAACCTGAGGCTCCACAAGTTCGCTTCAAATAGCGACGTCGTCCTTCAAGCCTTTGCACCAGAAGACAGGGCAGTCCTAAAGAGCCTTGACTTCAGTGGTGAAGCTACACCTGTGCAACGGAGGTTGGGACTATTGTGGGAGACCACAACAGACACATTCACATTCACTGTCTCACGAGAGAAGAAGCCCTTCACTCGCAGAGGAGTGTTGTCTACGGTGAAGAGCATCTTTGATCCGCTAGGCATGGTTGCGCCAGTGACCATTGAAGGCAAAAGTCTGCTCAGAGAACTCAGTGTTGACATGTGTGACTGAGATGCACCGCTCCCAGAACAAAAGCTGAAACAATGGGAATCATGGCGAACGTCATTGCATGATTTAAGCCAGCTGCACATCCCACGCGCATACACTACGACATCCCTCTCCAAGGGTGAGCACACAGAGCTATGTGTGTTCTCCGACGCAAGCACCAAGGCCATTGGAGTGGTGGCATATCTGAAGACTACACAAGCTGATGGAGAAATCCAAGTTGGATTCATCCTAGGGAAAGCTAAACTGGCTCCACAGTCAGAACCAACAATTCCCCGGCTAGAGCTGTGTGCCGCAGTATTAGCCGTAGAAGTTGCTGAGCTCATACAAGACGAGCTGGACCTGAAGCCTGATGAGGTCAAGTTCTACTGTGACAGCAGGGTAGTTCTTGGCTATATCTACAATCAAACGAAATGGTTCTATGTATACGTCCACAACCGAGTTCGCAGAATACGTCAGTTCTCAACACCTGACCAGTGGCACTATGTCAGTACGGAAGACAACCCCGCAGACCACGCTTCGCGGGCAGTTGCGGCATCACATCTGGCACAGACCACATGGTTCACCGGACCAGACCTTCTGTACAAACCCAGTCCACCTGATGAAGACTCAAAGGAAGTCTTTGAGCTTCTCAACCCAGAATTGGATGGAGAGATACGCCCTGAAGTGAGCAGCCTCTTGACTCACAGTCTAAACAAAGGCCTCAATGCCGCACGTTTCCAGCGGTTCTCATCAATGCGCTCTCTCACTAGGGCAATTGCTCTACTCATCCACATTGCTAGATCTTACAAGCACAAGTCCAGTCAGTGCAAAGGATGGCACTACTGCAACCTCCCGCGTACTCCAGATGAGCTGTCCCAAGTTAGACACATCATCATCAGAGCAGCGCAGGAAGAGGCCTACTCTAAGGAATTAACAGCACTTGAAAATGGAAAAACTGTAGCCAAGGACAGTTCTCTTCAGAAACTCAGACCTGTTCTTGAAGAAGACCTGATTTGCGTTGGCGGCAGACTAAAGCATGCTGACTTGAGCAGTCAGGAAAAGAACCCCATCATCTTGCCCAAGAACAGTCATGTTTCCCTGCTGCTAGTGCGCCAGTGTCATGAAGATGTCAAGCATCAAGGACGACACTTTACAGAAGGGGCCCTGAGAGCTACAGGCTTTTGGGTCATAGGCGGAAAAAAGCTTATCGCCTCAGAGCTGCACAAGTGCGTTGTTTGCCGAAAGTTACGCGGCAGAACAGAGGAACAACTCATGGCCAACTTACCTCCGGAACGACTACACACATGCCCACCCTTCACCTATGTAGGAGTGGATGTGTTCGGACCTTGGCCAGTCATCTCAAGGCGCACGCGAGGTGGACAGGCCCAAAGCAAGAGATGGGCGATGCTCTTCTGTTGCATGAGCTCCCGAGCCGTGCATATTGAGCTCATCGACTCCCTGGACACTTCCAGTTGTGTCAATGCACTAAGGAGATTCTTCGCGATAAGGGGACCTGCTAAGCAAATAAGATCAGACTGCGGAACAAACTTTGTTGCCGCTGCAAAGGAATTGGGACTCAGTCAAAACACTTCAGTCCAGCAGTTCTTGAGCCAGCAAGGGTGTTCTTGGGTGTTCAACCCACCTCACTCGTCACACATGGGAGGGTCGTGGGAGCGTTTAATAGGCCTCTCAAGAAGGATTCTGGATGCCATCCTGCTGCAGGAGAATGTCCAGCTAACTCACGACGTCTTGAACACTCTCATGGCTGAGGTGGTTGCAGTACTCAATGCCAGACCCCTTGTTCCGGTCTCCACAGACCCAGAGTCACCCTTCGTGCTCTCTCCTGCGATGATTCTCACCCAGAAGGTGGGAGTTCCTCCACCATACGGGGAATTCGCAGGAAAGGATCTTCTCAGCAGACAATGGAGACAGGTGCAAGCCCTTGCAGACTGTTTCTGGCATCGCTGGCGACAGGAGTACCTTCCCACTCTTCAGCCCCGACGGAAGTGGAGAGAGGCACGACGGGATGTCAAAGAAGGAGACATCGTGCTCCTGAAGGACCGTCAAGTTCCACGTAATGCGTGACCCATGGCGAGGATTACAGCGGTCGTCCCTGGCAGGGACGGCAGAGTAAGGAAGGTCGAGCTGAAGACAGCAGGCAAGGAATCCAAGCTGTTCCAGAGGCCGGTGTCAGAAGTAATTCTTCTGCTGCCAAAAGACTGAAACTTCAGGCCAGAGACATTTATTGGTGGGTAGTGACCTTTAAGGTCAGACGGGGAGTGTGCTGCCTTCTGGCAGAATTTGGGACTTTTATTCAATGTAAGTTCATGCAATAGGAAGTACTTTTAATTTGACTAGTGATGTCATAACGTTAGAAACAGGAAGTAGGAAGTAAAATGTCAGTTGGACCAAGGGCAAAGTCATGTTGCCATTCAGAGGAAGGAGTTCTTAAAAAATTCGCTTTTCATAGCCCCAGCAGATGCATCCCTTGTATGTATTCATTCTTTATGTTCTTAGTATTTGTTATGGAAGATAATTTCATGGTTTATGTTGTTTAGAAACTGTTAAAAGCTTATGTAGAAACGTTACAGAATTTAATTAGTCTCCTACTTGTTTCATTTTTAGTTTCACTTTATCTTCTGAAGCTGTGATGTTGAAGTCTGCTTGTCAAGAAATAAATCACCAATGAAGAAAAGTTTAACTTGCTGTCTAGCTAGTTCTTACAACTTAGTGAGGACAGTACAGGGACGGTGTTGGAAAGTTCGCGGGTGAGTGTTTTTTTTTTTAATCACACACAGATTTTTGCTGAAGTGTTCCATTAATACTTACTGTGAACATGATGTAGCAATGCATTTGAATGGTTAGACTGAGCGCTTCAGCGCTACTCAGCTGAAATTTGATTAGTGAAATTGGTAGAAGTTGACGAGAATTGGCCAAAATTGAGGGGAAAGTTGCGGTGATTGGCTGATTTCGCGTGAATTGACGCGAGTGTAACATCGCAAAATCCTGGAGGGACTGAGAAATGGAAGTGCGTACCACCACACCGTGATTCACAAATCAGACTACAAAACAAGAACAATATAAATAACTATATAACATCCCCCCCCTTATAAAAGTCCAGAACACACACACACAATTCACACCTTCCCCAAATGAGGACCCGAATCATGCACTAAAATAACGGAAAACAATGTACTATAATCAGCCACCCACATTCACACCAAAGCAGCTAAAACTAGGGGGGGACAGGTGGACTGCCGTTCCACCTCACACAGCAAGGCGGATTATTCTACCACCTGTACTAAATAAAAGTCCATTCATAAACAAAAAATACCGTCGTGTTTCCTACACTAAACTAAATTCAATTCAATTCAATTCAACTTTATTTATATAGCGCCATTTCACAACAACAGTCATCTCATAGCACTATCAACTGTAGGGGGGAACCCCCACAGTTGCAGAAAGTTGCAGAAAGACCCCAGCAATCAGGCGATCCCCTGTGAGCAAGCACTTGGCGACGGTGGAGAGGAAAAACTCCCTTTTAACAGGAAGAAACCTCCAGCAGAACCAGGCTCAGGGAGGGGCAGTCATCTGCTGCGACTGGCTGGGGGGTGAGGGGATAGAGAAGAAGAAAAGAACAGACATGTAGAGAGCAAACAGCACGATGGGGACTCAATCTATGGGAGAGAACAAACAAATGTTAATGACCAGCAAAAAAAATATTTCATAGAGAGTGAGGAAAGGAGTGAGGCCCAGTGCATTACTGGAGGTCCCACGGCTGACTAAACCTAACTAAGGTTAGGCAGCATAACTAAGGGAGGGTTCAGAAACACATGATCCCTCCCTAATTGTAGGCTATATCAAAAAGGTAGGTTTTAGCCCTATTCTTAAAAACAGAGATCGAGTCTGACTCCCGAATCCAGATTGGCAGCTGATTCCACAGGACAGGAGCTTGATAACTGAAGGCTCTGCCTCCCATTGTACTTTTGGAGATTCTAGGTATTACAAGTAATCCTGCATTTTGGGAGCGTAGTGCTCTGTTAGGATAATACGGTAGTATCAGATCTTTTAAATAAAAAGGAGCCTGATTGTTTAGAGCTTTGTAAGTAAGAAGAAGGATTTTAAACTTAATTCTAAACTCTATGGGAAGCCAATGAAGGGAGGCCAGAACCGGAGAGATATGATCTCTCTTTCTAGTACCTGTTAAAACTCTTGCTGCAGCATTTTGGATCAGCTGAAGACTTTTTAAAGATGTTTTAGGACAGCCTGATAATAAAGAATTACAATAATCTAATCTCGAGCTAACAAAAGCGTGGATCAGCTTCTCAGCATCACTCTGAGACAAGATGCTCCTAATCTTGGCAATATTACGCAAATGATAGAAGGCAGTCTTAGAAACAAATTTAATATGTGAATTGAAGGACAAATCCTGATCAAAAATAACTCCAAGGTTCCTCACAGAGCTATTAAGAGAAAGAGTAACTGCATCCAAACTGAAAGTTTGATTTGGAAAGGAATTTCTAAGGTTTTTTGGACCAACAAGAATGACTTCAGTCTTATCTGAATTTAATAGCAGGAAATTACAAGTCATCCAAGCTTTGATTTCCTTAAGACAGGCTTCTAACTTGGCTAATTGATTACTATTATCTGGCTTCATTGACAGGTATAATTGTGTGTCATCTGCATAACAATGAAAATGTATACAGTGCTTTCTAATAATGTTGCCTAACGGAAGCATATATAAACTAAAAAGAGTAGGGCCTAGCACAGATCCCTGTGGAACTCCATGACTAAGCTTTGAGTTGAAAGAAAACTCATTATTTACATGAACAAACTGGAACCTATCAGATAAATAAGATCTAAACCACTGCAACGAAGTTCCATTAAGTCCAACATAGTGTTCTAATCTATCAAGTAGAATATTATGATCGATAGTATCAAAAGCTGCACTAAGGTCTAAAAGGACAAGTACAGAAACTAGTCCATTATCAGATGCAATGAGGAGGTCGTTAGTGACCTTCGCTAAGGCTGTTTCAGTACTATGATGGATTCTAAACCCAGATTGAAACTCTTCAAGTAAACCATTTCCCTGCAGGTGGTCAAATAATTGCGTAGCAACAACTCTTTCTAAGATTTTTGAAATGAAAGGGAGATTAGAGATTGGTCTATAGTTAGCTAAAGCTCCTGGATCTAGCGTTGGCTTTTTGAGTAAGGGTTTAATTACAGCCTTTTTAAAAGCCTGCGGTACATGGCCTAAAGTTAATGAAGAATTGATTATATGAAGAATAAAGCTACCAATAAGTGGGAAGACTTCTTTAAATAACCTGGTAGGAATAGGGTCTAAAAGACAAGTTGAAGGTTTGGATGAGGAAACTATTTTGTCTAACTCACAAAGGTCGATTGGAGTAAACTCATCAAGACAGACATCAAAAGAAGGAGTTGTAGTAGTTACAGTATTTAAGTTAACTGTGGGAAGAATCTGATTGATTTTATCTCTGATGGATGAAATTTTATTATTGAAAAAGTTCATAAAGTCCTGACTAGTAAGCTCTAAGGGAATGCTAGGATTAACAGAGTCCTGACTCTTTGTCAACCTGGCTACAGTACTGAAAAGAAACCTGGGATTATTCTTGTTCTCTTCTATTAATGCAGAGTAATAACTTGTTCTAGCTTTTCTAAGAGATTTTTTATAAATTAAAAGATGATTTCTCCAAGCTAAATAGATTTCATCTAAATTAGTAGAGCGCCATTTTCTTTCTAATTGACGAGTCTTCTGTTTTAAGCTACGAGTTTCTGTGTTGAACCAAGGAGTTAGAAATCTCTGATTAGACTTTTTCTTTTTTAAGGGGGCCACCAAGTCTAGAGCCTGATGCAGAGAAGCTGAAACACTATCCACCATGTTATCAATTACAGAAGGAGCAAGCTGTCTATAGCTTATTTCCGTTGTGTTGACACATGGCATAGAGGAAACAATCTGCATAAATTTGGAAACAGCATCATCTGAGAGGCATCTACTGTAATAATATTTTTCTTTAGGAGCCAAATAGTCAGAAATAGTAAAATCAAAGGTTAACAGACAATGGTCTGACAGTACAGGGTTATGAGGAGACACTACAAGATTTTCTATTTCTATGCCATATGTCAGAACAAGGTCCAATGTATGGTGGAGGTAATGAGTAGAATTTCCTACTTTCTGAGAAAACCCAATCGAGTCTAATATTGAATTAAAAGTCACATTAAGGCAGTCACTATCTACATCCACATGTATATTAAAGTCCCCTACTATAATTATTCTATCAGATTTCAGCACTAAATCAGCTAAGAAATCAGCAAATTCGGATAAAAATTCTGAGTAGGTTGATGGGGGACGATAAACTATGGCAAATAAAATTGGGTTTAACCTAAAATTGCTAAAGTACCCAATACTGAGGACCAGGCCCTCAAAGGAATTATAACATGTTTTTTGCTTTACATTAACTAGTAATTTGGAATGGTAAATTGTTGCTACTCCTCCTCCACGACCAGAACTTCTGGGATTTTGACAGTTTAAATAACCAGAGGGAGTTGATTCATTTAAACCAACATAATCCTCTTGTCCTAACCAAGTCTCTGTAAGGGATATTAAATCAATCTGATGATCAATTAACAAATCATGGACTAACAGAGACTTGGGAGTTAGAGACCTAATATTTAAAAAAACACATTTAATTTTTAGATTATGAGGAGGAACAGAGGCCAAATCATTCAATTTAGAGGCTTTATGTTTAATTTGAGTTTTACCAATATTTTGCATTATCACTTTGGGATGCTTATGCATTATATTTTTATTCACTTTGGAGGGAGCAGACAACGATTCTCTGATGGGGAAGACAGGGGCTAAGCTGAGGGGTGGCGGATGAAGAGGAGCTGCAGAGAGGCGTGTAGGACTGCGACTCTGCTTCCTGGTCCCAACTCTGAGTAGTCACGGTTTTGGAAATTTGGATAAAAAAGATGCCAGATTGTTAGATAAATGAGAAGCACCATCCAAAGTGGGATGAATGCTGTCTCGTCTCATAAGACCAGGTTTTCCCCAAAAAGAGCTCCAATTGTCAATGTAGCCCACGTCATTTTTAGGACACCACACAGACAGCCAGCGGTTCAAGGATGACGAGCGACTAAACATGTCATCATTGGTCAGATTGGGGAGGGGCCCAGAGAATACTACAGTGGCAGACATCGTTTTTGCAAACTCACACACCGATTCTATATTAAGTTTCGTGACTTCCGACTGCCGGAGACGGATGTCATTAATGCCGGCGTGAATAACAATTGTGGAATATTTACAGTTACTTTTAGCCAGCATTTTCAAATTTGACTCGATGTCGCCTGCTCTGGCCCCAGGAATGCATTGGACTATGGCCGCTGGAGTCTCTAGGTTCACGTTTCTGACTACAGAGTCGCCAATGATCAGAGTTTTTTCCTCAGCGGGTGTGTCGCTGAGCGGGGAAAAACGATTAGAAACGTGAACAGGTTGGTGGTGAACCGGGGCTTTGCGACTAGGCTTCCTTCTCACCGTCACCCACCCAGTCTCCTCGCTGCTGAGGAGAGCCGAGGGACCGCTGACAGGGGGGCCTAAGCTAGCTAGCTCCGCTGCAGCTAATGGGCGTCCGTCAAGATTAACTGGCGCAGACGGTGTTTCAATGCAGCGGAGCCGGGATTCCAAATCAGACAACCTCGCCTCGAGCGCCTCAAAAAGACAACATTTATTACATTTACCGTTATCACTAAAAGAGGCAGAGGTGTAGCTAAACATCTGACAGAGAGAGCACACCAGAGGAGGAGAGGAAGGAGAGCTAGTAGCCATAGCTAATGGCTGGAGAGCACCCACACAGGCAAACCACACAGGCAGACAGCAAAACAGGAAGTGACGATACGTTACCACAAGGAAGTGACAATCCCAGGAAGTGGGAATGCACAAAATAATCCCCTGAAATACATACAGATATAAACCACAAAATACTCATTCGTTTTTTATAAAGACATGCATTCAGATGAACATGGGGTCATCCTAAACCTACTACCAGAAAGAAAAACTATCAAGACAATTTCCACAACTTAACATATAATACACACGGCCAAGGGAAAAAAGGAGAAACTAGCCTTTGGGCCCCTTGGACCGTCCCTTCACAAATCCGTCCCTGGAGGCGGCCTGCCTCCCAGGCCGCAGCTGGTTGCAGCGACATTGGTGCGCCTTCTCTTCCTTTCCGTCAGGTGTCTCTCTCGTCCAGGCTCACCACTTGCAGTCTCCTCCCGGGCATGCCACAGCTCATTCAGGTGCCTCCACGAACCATCCAACAACTGAAGATAAGCGTCATCCTGTTTGGCCACGATGCGCAGCCGCCCCTGATGCTCCTCAGACTGCCGTTTGGCTCGTACACTCTGTGATCGCCTCTCTTCTCGAACCCAAACCAGGTCCGCGACTCTCAGAGGGGATCTGCTCAGCTTGCAGGGTCTCTGCCTTGAACGCGGTTCATTCATGCCTAACGGTCTGGCCCCAATCTCTTGTAGATCCACTGTGGCCATTGCCGTTGTAGCCCCATGTTCACTGACTCACTTTAGCCGAGCTCCGGGAACAACTGGAGCCAGCTCCTCAGCGTCACTCATCATTTCAAGCGCCCCGCCGTGCCACCCAGTACCCTCGTCCAGAGAAACTTGGGCTCTGACACTGCGACCCTCTTGCAACGACTCTGAGCTCAATGAACAAATGCACGGAAATGGAGCTCTACAGTGAAAAGCTAAAGATTTTTTAAACTATAATTTTATAGTTAAAATCTTTAACATGCTTTGTATGGACAGCTCTATGGGCTATTTTTATGGTGTTTTGTGTGAATGGCACTTAAATCGGGTAGATCACCACTGAAGGCCTAGTTGTAAAATACACGGTCCGCCACTGTTATCAATACTAGGTGTGCACATATGCACAAAAGCCAAAGATGGTGTTGCATTTACTACCCCTTACATAATCACAATGCCACAGTGATAAATATTCAAAACACCTCATAAATGCTGAATACATAATTTGAATAGTAATTTGGCTGGTGATCAACAAATCATGCAATCTGTGGGGAGCGTGAAATAACGAGACTGAATTATTTCTCAATTCAGGTTTATTGCAGATTCACATCCCCAGCTATCTCTCAAGACAAGTAAGAGAGTGAGCTGCTTCAAAACCCCCACATTTATACATGACACATCAAAAGGCAGAATCACACATTGCTGTCAAAACCCCCATTTGACAATAACTCTCCCCCCAAGTGCCTTAGTCCTCCGTCTGGCCCCAGGAGGTCAGGAAGTCCTTTCAGAGTCTTATCATGGCACCTCCGTTCTCCTGCCATTATCCACAGGCGGTCCAGACGTATTGTCCCATCCAAGACGTGAGGTCAATCAACACATGCAGTCCTAAGCATCTCCTTGTGCTTATACATATGTAGGCAAAAATATATGAGCCACACAATCATTTTTTTCTAACGATGCAGCTGCATCTACCAGGCGCACCACTGCAACACTACTGCTTTCAGCATTGAGACAGCTTTAATAGTGACCCATCCAGTGAAAAGCATTGATGATGGTCAGCCTACTCCAGAATTGCAGTCACACTCTTTGACCACATCAGTCTTACTGAAGCCCTCAAAAGGCCAGCTGAAACTGTAATGTAATTTAATGTACTGCACAGGACAGATCAAGCCCGCAGGCCTTGAGTTTGACATGTGTCTCAGAACAACTTTTAAAAATTAGCACATTTAACCTTTTCCACTGCATGTAACATCAACGACAGCAAATCCCCACCTCCCCACAATGCCTTCAAAACGCTTGAACAAGCTACAGGACCAAAAGCAATTACTACTATCAAAGAACTCCCAATGTCTGATCAAGTATGCCTTCTTTTTTTGACTGCTCCCATTCAGGGTTGCCACAGCGTATCATCACCTGATCTCACGATGTCCTCAATGCCAGGTAAACACTGGTTATGTATGACCAGCATACATCTCACAGTAATTATTAAGCTCCTAAAGGTGTGTACAGTCACAGTCTTCGGCTGTTGCTTTTTGCCATTCTTAACTTTCCCTAAAGGCAGACGTTTGTCAGTAACATCAGTTTGACATTTCTTGACATTTCCTTTACTGCATGCCCTGTCGGGGCTAAATGTGAAAGGTTCAGTTGCAGGGTAACAAGACAGATTTCACAGATCTCTGGCTTTACAAGCTGAACTGAAGGTGACCCCTAGCATATAAGAACAGAAACATGTGGAGGTTGAAGTAGCTCTATTGTTCACTATGCTAAGAGAAATATCATGATAACATGTCAATTATCCCATGGTTTTTCTTTTTAATTATTATACAGCTGTGTTCCAGAAAGGAGAAAACTGTTGACTCAACATGAAAAATGATGTACATGGTGGAAAATAAAGGTGTAACAGATGAAAAACTATGGGTAAAGAGTGTAATCTTACTGTATGTCTTTTCCTCAACTTACATCCATTGTATGTTTGAGTTGGCACAACAAAGAAGTGGGCTATCAGGTCATTATGCAGTTCTGTGTGTTTCACCTCAAAATTGGGGCAGTTTTTATCATGGGGAGCATGATCTTTGATCATGTCCTACTTTTATAATTATTTCTCCTATTTTGGACTCACTAAAATTGAGATCTGCTGGTGTGTGGTCCCAGGCTTATGTTACGTTGAGAGAATTTTCTGCTGTACTCTTGGGTAGTCAAGTGCAGCTTGATATCCTTTCTTGTTTTGAAATGCATTCCCTATGGGTCCTTGTTTATCCTCTCTGTTTTTAAGAATACGGCTAAAACCTACCTTTTTGATATAGCCTACAATTAGGGAGGGATCATGTGTTTCTGAACCCTCCCTTAGTTATGCTGCTAATAGGTTTAGTCAGCCGGGGAACCTCCAGTAATGCACTGGGCCTCACTCCTTTTCTCACTCTCAATGAAATATTTTTTTTTGCTGGTCATTAACATTTGTTTGTTCTCTCCCATAAATTGAGTCCCCATCGTGCTGTTTGCTCTCTACATGTCTGTTCTTTTCTTCTTCTCTATCCCCTCACCCCCCAGCCAGTCGCAGCAGATGACCGCCCCTCCCTGAGCCTGGTTCTGCTGGAGGTTTCTTCCTGTTAAAAGGGAGTTTTTCCTCTCCACTGTTGCCAAGTGCTTGCTCACAGGGGATCGCCTGATTGCTGGGGTCTTTCTGCAACTGTGGGAGTTCCCGCTACAGTTGATAGTGCTATGAGATGACTGTTGTTGTGAAATGGCGCTATATAAATAAAGTTGAATTGAATTGAATTGAATTGTTTATGATTACCAGTTTACTTTGTAATGGATTGCCCATCTAATTTAATTTTTGGGGTGTCAGCCAAATCAAACAGACAAAATGAAAAAAAAAGAAAAAACTTTTACAATCCCCCACAGGGATTCAGGTAAATAAAACAGATACCATTGGACCCTTAAGTAATTCAAATATCTCAACTTCACAAGCACATTTAGGCAGTCAATTTAAAGAGAGCAGTATCTCAAAAGAACTGAAACCATCAACTCAAATGTCCTTTACAGGCAAAACCATCATCATATCAAACAACATCATACCAACATCATATCAAAGGCAAAAAAAAAAAAAAAAATCTCAACCAACAAAAAATTAAAATGGTTCAGTTCAGTTTTTTGCAGTTCGCCTTTTCAGTTCAACTCAGTTCAGTTCAATATAATCCTTTTAATCAGTTCAGTTCTCTGGAACCTTTTTGGTTCAGTTCAATGGAACCATGTAGGTTCAGTTTAGTTCCATTGTTCAGTTCAACCCTTATGTGTGTTCAGTTCAATTCAGCCAATTTTGTTCAGACAACCCCCCTTTTCTTCTCCTTCCCTTCAACTCTGTTACCTCTGCTGGGTTTAAGGTTAGTGTACTACCCTCAGTTACCTTCCTGCAGAACCAGCCAGCTGGCAGCAGGTGAATGAATCCTTGGCAGTTGTGTAAAACCAGTTCTATCAAGGTGTGGGGACTTAATCTCAACCCGGAGTACTTTAAAGAAATGCCAGGGATAGGCACGGCACTTAGTGGAGCTGACAGACAGACTTAGCCACTTCTGTTTGTTCCTGTGGCCACCATTTTGTCTTCTGCCTTCAGCTTATGAAGGCTTGTTTCTAATTCATAGCAAGGAGGTGTGAGCAACTGCTAGACTATAGCTGTGTCTCAGTTCAGGTGTTGCAGCCTCGTAGACCACGGCCCTGGAGGCAAGAACACTCAAAGGTCGGGTAGGCTGCATCTAAAAGCTGATTTATGGCTGTTAAATGAGACAATGTAGTCTTTGGAAGACGTATGCTTACGTGACCACTTACTACCCTGTTGCCTAGCAACCATGACAGCGTCAGTTCAGACTTTTTTTTGCTGACAGTTTTGACAGAGAGAGAACTTTATTTTTATCTTCATTATTATATTTTCTTTACTTTTTACTTGAGAATCTTCACCAGACAGACAGAGGACCATGACACATAAAATAAGACTTTAATTCATGTTAAAGTCAGCAAGTAAAATGAAGGTAAATTAAAACCACAAAATAGATAAATTAATTTTTATTTCTTTAAATATGTATACGAGTTAGATTGAACTCTAAAATATATTCTTAATTATTTGACCAGTAGAAAATAAAACATTTTACTGTTATTATTTCTGACCATTATGTAGCTAAATAATTAGATGTTCTGCCTTGTATCAGCTCTGACTGTCATGAATGCACCCGTTCACAGGCAAAAAATAGGACACCAAACGCTTGCTGTAGGTCTGCATATTCATTAGCTTAAACACAAACAAAAAAATGTCACATCCAATTACAATGAAAGAAATGAAATAATATAACCGCTCGAGGAAAGTTGGGCTCAACGTCAAGGTACAAATTCAGGGAGCGCCTGACCAGGGAGAAAGCTCAGCCGGAGGACACCGAGAGTAATGGGGCTTGACTGCTGGGATAAACAGAGGGGGCAAAAGGCACCAGGATGGAGCTCACCAACTTACTAACTAACTAACTAACTAACCTGCACTTATATAGCGCTTTTCTAGTCACAAAGACCACTCAAAGCGCTTTCATTAATACTAACCCTCTATTCTAAGGGCCTATAGGAAACAAATATCTAGGGACAATTTAGAACAGCCAATTAACCTAACATGCATGTTTTTGGCATGTGGGAGGAAACCGGAGAAATCCCGGAGTAAACCCACGCAACACGGGGAGAACATGCAAACTCCACACAGATCACTGTTGGTCGGGGGCTGGGATCGAACCCACGATCCCCACAATCCCCCGGCCAAGGGTAAACTGTGCTGCCGCAGTGCTAACCACTGCGCCACCGTGCAGCCCGTGCTTACCTCAACAGCGGGACCTAAACTATGAAAAATAGGTCACGGCAGGAGAAGAGGAAGAAGAAGGAGGACATGGCAACAAAATAAACAAACCTGAAACAAGAAAATAAAACACAACAAGCCTTGAAAACATCATAATCTTAGAGAAAGCAAAAAATAAACAGAAAAAAATGCTCAACGGGATTCTAAGCCCGACAGATGAGTGGGCAAAACAGTTCAGGTGGTCTTCCCGAGTCCCACGACCACCAGCATGTGTGCTGGAACACATCAGGCAGCCTCCCCATGTCCCAGCACCAACGAAGCAGCAGGGGCAGTTCCGGCGGTCTTCCTAAGACCAAAGACCACCAGCATCTGTGCTGGGACACGTTGGGTGGCATTCCCGTACCCCAGAACAAATAAGACTGAGAAAGCAGTCCGTCAGGCGATCTTTCAAGAGGAACCTCTCGGGATGCACCCACGGTGGCCCTGGGCTCGGGCAGAGTTGCACCCGCGGTGGCCCCGAGCTGGGGCTGAGTTGCACCCACAGTGGCCCTCGGCTGGGACTGAGTTGCACCCTCGGCAACGCTGAACCCTCAGTGGCCTCAGCCGGAGACGAAGCAGCACCCATGCAGGTCACGGGCTGGGATGGAGCATCCGGGACGACCTCAACAGGAGGAGCTGAATCCATGATGGCTTCATGTGACAAACCTGGACCCACGGAGACTTCTGGCTCAGGTGGATTTTCACCGGTGACCCTGGGAGAAGGCTCAGGAAAAACAAGCAGAAAGAAAGGGTCAGGGCCACCAGCAGCGGCAGCGGCAGAGCCCGGTGAGGTGAGCTCAGGTACAGCTGATGGCTGCACTTGGCTTTCCTCCCCATGAGCCAGACAAGACCTCCCCAATATGGAAACAATAGGAACAGAGGAGGGCACTTGCCTGAACTTTAGCTCCACCACCATCCAGGACTCCGTCGATCCAAGCGAAGATGCTCCGGGCTCAGTCTTCTGTAGTTTCAGTTGCAACTCTGCTGCGGCAACCTCTGCAGCAGGCATGATGGTGTGTGCAGTCCAGGTGCCCCCAGGCGAAGTGACCCACGCTGGCTGCTCCTCCAGCATGGCAGCTAGGGGTCGACTCTCTGTTGGCACTGGAACAGGGTTATCCAGGGCCACAGGTTCCTCCATCGACTGGCTGCTCAGTTCTGGGACCGGTGGGCACTCAAGGACGGATGGAGGAAACACGGAGAGGGCAAGAGAAGAATTAATTGCAGCAGGCGGAGAAAACCCAGTGGACTACAGGGACTTGGTTTTCTCTCCAGGAATTAGGAAAGAATATTTGTTTTTTTAGTGATAGAAAAAAAGAGTTCACTTGCCTGAGTTCCTGGGAGATGATGGATTCTGCTGCTGCTTCAGAGTCAGGCTCTGTCTCTCCGGAGCCTCGAGAGCTGACTGGATGGAGGGTGATGACATGGACTTGAGGCAGGAGTGGCAAGCCTTCCACCCCCGTGAACACTTCTTCTGCCAGGGTTGAACTGATGGGGAATCCTCCAGCAGCTCCACAACTCGTTGTCTAGTTTCATATATTATTGTTAGAAGAGAAGTCAGAGCTGGGTGGCTCCAGAGATTAGGGAAAGTCTCAATAAACCCGGCAGCAAAGTCCACAAGGCCATAGACGGTCTCGGGGTTGTGGGTGACCTGAGCCTTAGAAGCAAAATCCATAACATCCTCTGCCACTGCACACTCCTCCTCACTCAATCCCAAAACCCTTAAGTCCATGGTAAGCTGGAAACACACACACAAAAAAATGAAAACTCACAGACACCACAACAGGGTTTCACTGGCTGTTACATTTTGTCATATGCACCTCTCCGAGGCGCAGAGAGAAACAAAACCCAAACACTAAAGGGTGCTGTGCAAAGTATTAAACAAAAGAAAAATAAGCATGAAAGCTCCAAAAGGCTAGTGGCGAGCAAAAAATCAAGAACAACATTGAACACTCCCAAACTAACTGGTGAGTGAGAAAGGGGATAAAAGATTAAGCCAGAACGCTCCTACATAACTGGTGAGTGAGGGGAAAGGATTACTTAAAGAAGATTCACCAGAGCAGATGGTACTCTGGTGGAGGAGAAGGTAGACAGCTCAGACAAACAGCTCAAAAAAAAAAAAGCCAAAACCTACAGCGGCTGGTGTCCACACTGGCCATGTTCTTCTGTCATGAATGCTCAATGTTCATGGGCAAAAAATAGGACACCAAACTCTCGCTGTAGGTCTGCACATTTATTAACTTAAACACAAACAAAAAATGTCACTTCCAATTACAATGAAAGAAATGAAATAGCATAACTGCTGGAGGAGAGTTGGGCTCAATGTCAAGGTACAAAGTCAGGGAATGCCTGACCAGGAAGAAAGCTCAGTCGGAGGACCCCAACAGAAATGGGGCTTGATGACTGGGATAAACAGAGGGGACAAAAGGCACCAAGACGGAGCTCACCAACTTACCTCAACAACGGGACCTAAACCATGAAAAATAGGTCACAGCAGGAGAAGAGAAAGAAGAAGGAGGACACGGCAACAGCAGAAGTTGTTGTGTCCCATAAATACACACACACATAACCAAAGACAGGTGTAATCCATGAGCAGCAAATGAGCAGCAGCTGTGCAGCCCCACAGGAATTGACAGCCGGAAGCTGCACAGCGCTGTCAAAATAAACAAACCGGAAACAAGAAAATAAAACACAATGAAACTTGAAAACATCATAATAATCTTAGAGAGAACAGAAAATAAACAGAAAAAATGCTCACTGGGCAGAGAACCTGGACATGACTCGAACCCGTGCCCCAGGACCATGGCACTGACTTTTAGTTTTAATGTTTTGCAGCAGACCACAGTCCAGCCACCTTTGGATAATGACCCTCAATGATGTTCAGCAGCAGGAGAACAGATTCCATCTTCAGCTTCATCTCAGTTGGACCATCTCAGTAAATAGGAAAATCATGATTTGTCAGTTAATTTTAAAACCTATAATCATTATCATCAATATTTAATCAGGTTTAGAATGTTTCAGTCTGTGTTTAATAAACAGATGAAAGTCTCTTAGAATTATCTTGCAAAAAAATCACCTTTTTCAAAAAACTACTTCATTGAAATGCCCGGGATCCCCCTGCCAAGGGTAAGTTGCTGTGCTGCCGCAGTGCTAACCACTCCGCCACCGCATCAACCAATCTCTTTTATTGTGGTTATTTCAGTCAAATATCAGTTTTATAAATTTGGAGTTTAGCCTATTCTCTCCACAGCTGACCCTTGGTTCCTACAGGTTCTCCACTGTGGACCTCAGAAATAAACCAGAAAACATATCAGAGAAATCTGATTATCACTTCAGATTTGATGAACATTTTAAAGATCAGCATAATAAAATTATTACAGATGTCCTGTCCCTCCTCAGCTTCATTAACTGCTCCATTTTCTGTAAAAAATAACCTTTGGTATTGTTTTTTACACCACCATATAAGCAAATAAATAACATCAAATTCCCGATGCGTCATGAATTGCCCCTTTGGGGCAAAGAGAGGACACCCAAGCACTTAAACTGCTGTTTGTGATATCTAATAAAGAAACCCAAGTTCAAACATTGCACAAAAGGAAAACTTACAAACAAGATGAAGCGAGGAATAAGCAGGCAGGAACATAGCATGAATGAAGGTGAGACTTCGACAAGCAGTGGATGACAGAGACAGTCTTAAATAAGGCAAGCAAAGAGTCAAAACAAATTACATCAGGTGCGAATCATGTCAACGGGCCGGTTGACCTAATTACAATGAAACACGGAGCAACGCATACCAGATAATGACAAGGTGGGACTGCCTGGAAGAAGAGGTGGAGAGCTCATGTCACAAAGAACCAAAACATAAACACTAGGAACTAAATGACAGAATAATAATAAGAAAAACATAAAAACATAACAGACTGACAACTAAGAACACATCCTAACTCATCATACAGTAAAATAAACACACAACACTGGGAGAAAACAGAAAATATCCAGGAATAAATGAGAGCATGAGCACGGTGGAAACACCATGCTCAGCCCGTGACACGATGTCTCTACAGGACTTTAAATGTTATATTTCAACCACGTCAGACCATATTTTTATATTACTGACATTAGTTAATAAACTGACATTAATGGGGAAAAAAATGTTTAACTTCAGAAAAAAATAACCATTCATGTTTAATTAATACATTAAGCAAACCATACAGTACATCAGAAAAAAAAAATGCACCTAACATGAGCTTAAATAATCAGATTGTGGTGTTGTGCGTGTAGTGTGTGTGTGATGCCGTACCCGCCCACAGGGTGACGTCAGGCGGGCACGGCCACTGGTGTATATAATTCTGTGTTCTGATAATAAAGAATAGTTCGCTGTTCAGTTCAGCATGGCTCCTGTCTCATATTAGTCATACATAACATTTTGACAATGAGGATAATTATAGCAGTGTATGGGCTACATCAAGCCCTAGTGCCGTTTCTGGAGTACATGGGAGAGCTGGTGATCCTGTAGTTGAAGTGGAGGGCCATTTTTGAGGGTTACATCGGGACGCTGGGCCTAGGTGGACTCGACGGGAGAAGACGACGAGCGCTCCTGGCACATCATCCCGGAGCGGAGGGCCGAAGAATTCTCGGTATGTTGGGAAAGACGGAATGCTATGAGGAGGCTGTCGAGCGGTTGGCCAATTTTTTTGCTGGGCAGGCGAGGACCACAACGCTGTGGGTGGTGGGAGTGTTGGTGCCAAACCAGGCTAAGCTAGTTAGCTGGGAGAAGCTAATGGCACAGTCAGTGTCTATGGATGGGCTAGTCACGAAGCTAACTGCGTGCCAAAAGAGGCTCCAAGCTACCAGCTGGGCATTGAGGTAGGGTCTGGGGAGTCCCTGGTCACTGAAGACGGCGGGCCTGCCATGAAGTGAAGGAAGGTGGACGACCGGAGCGCTGATGAGTTGGACGGTGTGTTGTGTGATGATAGCGGAGAGGGAGAACAGCGAGAGTCATCCATGCAGCTGGAGGCTAGGTAGCAAGTGATCGGGACCATGGAGGCTTAGAGCCCCGGGGAAGAGCAGCAACAGTTGGGTGCAGAGACGACACAACAGAGCACTTGGGACGAGGGTGTTGGGAGCAGCAGTGAGGTGCCTGGGTTGGAGAATGACGTCGGCAAAGATGATGCTGTGAGCCCCAAGAGAGAGCAGCTATGGCTTGGCACAGAGACAGCACAGCGTTGCATCTGGGACGAGGGTGCTGGGAGCAGCACCAAGGTGCCCAGGTTGGGAAGTGGAGCCGACGAGTCTGCTTTGGGTCTCCCTTGAGTTCGGCCACAGGCGGCCGGAGTGTGTAGAGCCCCGACGGCGGTGTTGAAGGTGGGAGCAGACCCACGAGCATGGAGGGACGGTGTGCCAGTCAGCAGCATGGCGGTCCCAAGCAGTAACGCAGTCGGTGGTGAAGAGGAACATTATGGCAAGAGAGATTGTTTTTAATCCAAGAGGCAGACAGCGGCCACGAGCGCACATGTCGTGGGGCTGCCAGGGGCCTCTGAGCCGGTCTTATCTTCAGCGGCCAGGGGTGTGTATGATTTGGGGCTGCCCTGTGCCCCCGGGCTAGTTTTACCGCTGGCAGCCAGTGGACAGAGGTGTGACTTGAACACTACTGTCGGTCGATCGGCCTCCGTCGGTCTATGATGACCATGGAAGAGAATCCTAGATGTCTACTCTGCTGGAACAGCACCGCCTGTGGCTGAACAGGCCAATGCGCGAATGGCAGTCCCTGTCACACAGGTCGCACTTGTGGATGGTCTCCGTGCTGCTGGGTCTGTGGCGGTTCTTCCTGCAGGTCCTTTTTTCATCTGCTGCAGCAGTCAGTTTCTCTTCACCCGCCTTGAGCTGTCTGGTTAGGGTGCCTCTCCATTTGGAGCGGTCCGTTGCGAGGTCCTCCCAGCGCTCTGCGTTGATCTCTAGGGCCTTCCTATCTCTCTTGCAGACGTCTCTGAAGCGCAGCTGTGGGCGGCTAGCGTCTCGCCTGCCAGTCGCCAGTTCTCCGTAGAGGACATCTTTGGGGATTCTGCCATCCTCCATATGGTGAACATGGCCTAGCCAGTGGAGCCTGCGCTGCCTGAGTAGAGTGAACATGGAGGGAAGGCCAGCACGGGACAGGACTTCTGGGTTGGGCACTTTGTCCTGCCAGGATATGTCCAGGATGTGGCGAATGCAGTGCAAGTGGAAGGAATTCAGTCTCTTTTCCTGCCGGGCGTATGCTGTCCACGTCTCACTCCCATAGAGCAGTGTGCTGATGATGCAGGCGTTGTACACTGCCATCTTCGTCTTGACAGAGAGTTTGGGATTCTCCCACACTCGTGTGGTGAGGCGAGCGAGTGTGGAGGCTGATTTTCCAATCCTCTTGTCGATCTCTGTATCAAGGGAGAGGTTGCTGCTGATCGTGGACCCCAGGCACGTGAACTGATTCATGACCTCCAGCTTGTAGTCATCGATGGTGATGGTTGGTGGTGCTTCCATGCCTTGCGCCAAGACGTTAGTCTTCTTCAGGCTGATGGTAAGCCCAAAGTCCATGCATGACTGGGAGAAGTGGTCCATCAGGGTCTGAAGCTCCTGCTGTGTGTGGGTCGTGACTGCAGCGCCGTCTGCGAACAACATACAGTATCTCTGATTAGAGCCTCACGTACTTTGGTTCTGGCTTTCAGGCGGGAGAGGTTGAAAAGCCTGCAGTCAGATCTTGTATGCAAGTAGATTCCCTCTGTTGCTGTGCTGAAGGCATGCCTCAGGAGCATAGCAAAGAAAATCCCAAAGAGGGTTGACGCAAGCACACAGCCCTGTTTCACTCCGCTGTGTATACTGAATGGCTCTGAGACGTTGCCGTCGTACTGCACCATTGAATTAAAATTAAATTAAATTAAATCACCCTTATTGTCATTCAACTGTACAACCAATCATGTACAGTAGAACGAGATTGTGTTTTACCTATCTACTGTGTTAATCACACACACCCCAAGTGTAGAATCAGAGGGACGCTGCCATGCAAGGCGCCGCCACAAATTTCCCTCCTCCATTATTGCTGAGCACCAAGCTGGATGGCAGGAAGTTCCACTTTCATATGGTCTTCGGCATGACCCGGCCGGGATCATCACCATCCCCTGCATGTTGGTGTGAAACGATTCGATGAGGCATTGCAACTTTGGTGGGCATCCTATCTTTGGCAGGATTTTGAAAAGGCCCTCTCTGCTTACCAGATCGAACGCTTTGGTGAGGTCGATGAAGACGACGTACAGGGGCATGTTCTGTTCTCTGCACTTCTCATGGAGTTGGCGGATGGAGAATATCATGTCCACTGTCGATCGCCAAGCACGGAAGCCACACTGAGACTCGGAGTAGACACGTTCGGCAAGCTTCTGTAGACGAACGAGGACAACTCGTGCGTAGACTTTGCCAACAATGCTGAGGAGGAAGATGCCCTTGTAGTTGTTGCAGTCGCTTCTCTCCCCTTTATTTTTGTTGAGGGTGATGATCTTGGCATCCCTCATGTCCTGTGGTACGGCACCTTCCTTCCAGCACTGGCAGAGGACATCATGCAATGGCAGCAGTAGGGCGGTCTTGCAGTGCTTGACCAGGTCTGGGGGTATGCTGTCGTTGCCGGGTGCCTTTCCAGCGGCCAAGCTATCAATGGCCTTGCTGAGTTCGTCGATGGTTGGCTCGGCATCAAGTTCATCCATGGATGGCAGGCAATCGATGGCATCAAGGGCTGACTGTGTCACGGTGTTGTGTCTGGAGTAGAGGTCGGAGTAGTGCTCCACCCATCTCTCCATCTGCTTGTTCTTTTCTGTGATCATCTCCCCAGTGGAGGATTTGAGGGGGGCCGTCTTGCTCTGAGCCGGACCAAGTGCTTTCTTGATGCCATCGTACATACCACGGATGTTCCCTGTTATGACAGCGGTTTGAATGTCTTGGCTGAGCTGAGTCCAGTACTCATTGGCACAGCGCCGAGCAGTCTGCTGAACTTTGCTTCTCGCAGCCCTGAGGATCTGGAGATTCTTCTCGTTTGGGTACTTCTTGTACTCAGCAAGTGCTGAGCGCTTGGCTTCAATGACGGGGGTCATCACGGTTGACTTGGCATCAAACCAGTCCTGTGACTTCGAGGTCTTCCTCCCAAAGATAGCCAAGGCTGTGCGGTGGATGATGTTTCGCAGCTCTTCCCACTTCTGCTTCCCTCTCCTTCTTGTGGTTCACCAAGTTCCTTCACAAAGGTGGAGGCAAACTGCTCGACAAGTTCTGGTTGGGCCATCTTGCTGTTGTCAATCCGTGCCTTTCCAGGCTGTCTGGCGCGGTGGAATTTCTTCAGTTGCAGCTTGACCTTGCAACACACCAATGAATGGTCTGTGTTGCAATCTGCACTCTGGAATGAGCGGGTGATTAGCACGTTCTTCAGTGAGGTGCGCCTGGTCAGGATCAAGTCCAGCTGGTGCCAGTGCTTTGAGCGTGGATGTGGCCAGGAAACCTTGTGTTGGGGTTTGGTCTTGAAGAACGAGTATGTGATACAATGATCATGATATGTGTAGAACTCGAGCAGCCGCTGTCCGTTGTCATTCATTCTGCCCACGCCGAATGGTCAAAGACAGAAGGGCCAGGAGTCGTGGTCAGCACCCACTCTGGCATTGAAGTCTCCAAGGAAAATGAGTTGTTCAGAGTTGGGGATGATCCTGACAGTTGTTGCGAGATTCTCGTAGAACTTGTCTTTTGTCTCTGGTGTGGCTGTCAGTGTTGGGGCATACACACTGAAGAGGGTGACTGGGCCTTGAGTGGTGTTAAGGCGGAGGGTGAGGAGTAGAGCAGAGCCATTGCTGCCCGGTTCCACCATCTTCAGCAAGGAGTTCTTCACTGCGAAGCCCACTCCATGTTCCCTGTGTTCGTCGCTGCCCTTTCCCTGCCAGTAGAACGTGTAGTCCTTCTCTCTCAGCGTGCCTGCGTCAGCCAACCGTGTTTCCTGGAAAGTGGCGATATCCACTTCCAGTCTCTTCAGCTCATTATTGATGACGGCAGTCTTTCTGGTATCGCTGATGTCCTTGAGGTTAGCAGCTAGTCCTGTCATCATAGTGCGTACGTTCCAAGTTCCCAGTTTTAGAGCTGGCCTCTATTGTTTTGTTGTCTTGCCTGGTGCAAAGGTTCTCAGCCTGCCGTTCGGACTTCACCTCATCCCCATGCACCCAATGAGGAAAGCAGGCTGTGGCGGGACAACACCTTATTGGCTGGGGGCTGCCCAGCTTGAGGCGGGCGGTAGCTGTCCAGTGAGATCAAATGATCCCTCCCACCGTCGGGAACAACCCTTGGCGTCACGCTCTACGCCAGTTGAGTGGTGGCTTATAACAGGTAACTGTCATTCCCCGTATTTTGTCTACGCCGAAGGCGAAGATGGAGTGTCCTCTGCAGTGACGATGTTCTACCTTCCAGCGTTGGGCGTTGGTAGGATTCAAGCCTGGGCAGGAAGATATGGAAGACAAGATGTTGCCCATACAGCATGTCCCCCCTCTCCACGTCACTGATGAATCCAAAGGAACAGCAGAGCTGCTACAGTTTGGCACCAGCGCCGTCGCAGAAGCTGCCAGAACGATGTTGAGCATAACAGAGAACTGTCTTAGGGACTCCGACTCTGGATTTTTCCTCAGGGTTGACTCCCGAAGCCTTTCCCGTGACCGGGTATGCCGCAAGGCAGCTGAGGTTTGAAATCAGGGTTTACCTTGCCCTAGATGGGCTACCTTCCCAGGTTAATGGGCCACCATCTACCCGAAGCATCTGGTTTTAAGGCGCCAGAAATCCGCCCTCGCCCCTTCTCCTATTCATAAAAGCAGTTCCACGGGGCTTAGAAACTAAACCACACGGGCAGGCTAGGAGTTGGACTTAGTTGTCAGAGGCTTTTTGAGACGCACGCCATAAGGAGCATTTTATAAGCACTGGGAGCTTACCCCAGTGCTCAGCTAACCCCTCAGCTAACCCCTTAACGCCTGAATTTATTTCCAATTATGAAAAAAAAAAATCACTTGTGTTTTTGCTTTCAAGTAGATGCTAAATTAAGTTGAGAAAGTTAATTTGACTATAGCACATAAAATAGATATAATTTTAGGTATGATGCAAATTAGTGAAAACAGGCATCTATGGTAAAAAAAAAATGGTAAAAAAGCATCTGTTCCCATCTCAAGTATGAAGAATCTTTTATTTATGTAACAAAGTTATTTTCAGTATTTTCAACTCTCATGACTGCCAAACTATAACCCTAACCCTAACCCTAACCCTAGCAATCAGGAAATGGATGGTGCTCCGTCTCTGACCGTTCCTACGAGAAACTAATGCTTGCAAAAGGTTCCTAGGTATGTGTTGGAAGTGCTCCAACCGGAAGTGGAGGAATACAGATGGTATTTTGGTTGCATTTGGAGCGGAAGTGGTTTGATGCGAATTCACGTCAACAGGTGTCAAGGGGTTAACCCCAGTGCCGCTCCTGGCTGTGACAACCTTGGAACCTTGGAAGTGCTGGTGTGAATTAGAGTATGTATGTGGTGTATTATGGAATTATTTTATATATTTTTAGAGACTTCGTCCAATTTTAGCTGTTTTGTGTTAATGGGGTAAGTTATTTTATTACAGTTAATTGGTCCCCTGTTTTCTTAGTGCATGATTCAGGTCTTAATTTTGGGAGGGTCTCAATTGTGTTTGTGGTTTTGCATTTTGTAAGGGGGAGGGGAAGTGTGGTGTTGTGAGTGTAGTGTGTGTGTGTGACGCCGTACCCGCCCACAGGGTGACGTCAGGCAGGCACGGCCACTGGTGTATATAATTCTGTGTTCTGACAATAAAGAGTAGTTTGCTGTTCAGTTCAGCACACCTCCTGTCTCGTATTATTCATACGTAACACAGATGTTGCTGTTTTCTGGATTATTGTTGTTTTCACGTTAAAACCTGCAGAATTCAAGCAAAAAAACTTACTTGAACTGTTTCTGACTTTGTTCTGCTTCTGCCTGAGCCGAGAAAAAAAAAAAAAAAAGAAGCCAGGCTGAGCCATGCGCTGAATGCTGGGATATGTCAGGGCCACAAGGACCCTGTTCATGTATCCTCTGTTTTCGGGGTTTTGAAGGTTGCATTTGTCGGCCGCATGTGAAGGAGCCTACAATGCCCACACTTGAAGACAGGGCGACACAGTGGTGACAGAGCAGTGGCTAAACTTCTATTGATAAAAACTGCATTTTATATAAAATGTAAAATATAAATATAAATATTAAATATTTTATTTTAACTCACTTTGATTGGTGAGGCCACAGTAAAAACAAATGATTTTAAACATAACCCAGCCCTTGCGAAATCTACTTTACTGAAGCACTGGCTTTTAGCAACAAGTGTACTGTATTTCCCAAATATGTTTTAAAATTGCATTAATTGGACTTCCGGTTATGGCTGCCACGTAGGACGGACGTGTCTCGCTCTGCTCTGCTCCTGGAGAAAAAAATCGGCAAATAACTCTCTCATTTGGGACAGAACGTATCCCAGCATTTGAGCGAGGATATGTCGGCGAAGCCTAAGGCTGGAAAACCAGGAAAAGGAAAAAGCGAGCCGCCGAAACAGTCCAAATTAACGGACTTTCAGGTCTGTGACGCAGCAAACAAGGCTCCATATATGGCGGAGGAGGCTGGCGGCGGTGCGATTTCTGCGGGGAATGGCGCAGATGCGCTGATGGCTGCCATGAGTTCAATGAGAGCGGACTTTTCCTCTAGATTTGATGGGATTATGACAGCGTTGGAAGGAATAAGAAAGGAATTGGGTGACTGTGTAGAACGAACGGCGCAGATGGAGCTCCGTCTCGCTAGTGCTGAAGATGACGTCACCCGTCTTCAATTAAAGGTGCGCACTTTGGAAAAAAAAAATAAATCTCTGGAAGATAATATTTTGGATTTGGAATCTCGGTCGAGACAGAATAATTTGAGGCTGGTGGGTCTTCCAGAGAAATCAGAAGGTCGGGACGTATGTTCCTTTCTGGAAAAGTGGATTCCGGAGGTGCTGGGCAGCGAGGAGTTGCAATCAGCAGTGGTTCTGGAAAAAGCACATCGTATTGGCCCACGGAGAGATAAGGGACCGCCGAGGACCTTAATTATGAAGTTTCTTAGCAACAGAGACAGGATGAAGATCTTCAACACTGCACGTGCTAAAGGAGAGATTAAACACCAGGACCAGCAGGTGCGGTTCTACCCAGATTTGGCCACAGGAATCCAACAATTGAGGAAGCAGTTTGATCCCGTACGTAAGGAGCTGCGCAACCTTGGGATTCGTCATGGTGTAATCTATCCTGCGAGACTGCTGACCACGTATGAGGGCAGAACCCACATCTTCAAGACCCCAGAGGAGGCGCAGGAGTTCATCAAGAAGATCAAAGAAGAAGAAGAGACTGGTGGGAGCTAAGCATGAACAAAATATAAGGTAGAATAATTAAGCATTTGCACAGGCATCTGACTGACTTGAAGTAAATAGTAAGTTTACAAAATATAGATTGTATTATATATTAAAAAAACAAAACAAAAACAAAAAAAAAACAAAACTATGATGTACAAAGTTGTTAAAAATTTTGGAGTTAAGTTGGAAAACTACAGAGGAGAGTTAATGTTACGTCATTAAAAGCAGTAGAGTTAGGGTGATTGGGAGGATGAAGAAGGAGTGGCTTAGGCTGTTCCCCGTGGGTGTGGAACGGTCGATGGCTATATCGGGAGACAGAATTTTTCTTTTGATTTTGGGGGGTTTGCCACAAGTGTGGGAAGGGGAAATTTGTTTGTGTGTAGTTTGTAGGATGAATGTTCAACCACTCATGTTTTTGCTTCTCTGTATGAGCATGTTTACACTGCAAGGTAATCCCAAACTCTCTATTGATCATGGACCAAAGTGTTAATCTTAATTTAACTTCATGGAATTGCAGAGGTCTACAAAATTTAAAAAAACTTAAACAAGTTATGAATAAAATAAAGGACATGGGTTCAAGAATTGTGTTTTTACAAGAAACTCATCTGATAGAGGAGGATGTTAAAAGAATTAGGAGTAGATGGCAGGGAAGTGTATTCACCTCTTCATTTTCATCCCGAGCCAGGGGAGTTATGACTCTCATACATAAATCAGTTCCTTTTCAAGTGAAAAATGTAATTGGAGACAAATTTGGAAGATATGTAATCATTCAAGGTTCTTTGCTATTAGAAAATATAAATCTTGTGAACTTATATGGTCCCAATATAGATGATCAGAAGTTCTTTGCTAATTTATTTCTCATCTTATCATCACTTACAGGGCAACATATAATAGCAGGGGATTTTAATTGTACATTGAATCCAGGTGTGGATAGATCAACAGGACTGGATTGTACGCACATTGGATGTAGGATGACTATTAATCATTTTATGAAAGAATTGAGATTGTTAGATATATGGAGAGAAATGAAACCACAAGTTAAAGCCTATTCTTGTTATTCCAGTACCTACAAGACATTCTCACGTATTGATTATTTTTTGATTTCCACAGAATTAAGGTCCAAGATTCAAAACTGCTTTTATGATAACATCGTGATCTCTGATCATGCACCCTGTTGTCTAATATATGTAGATAAAAAATTGACAAAGGAATCAGGTAGATGGCAATTTCAGCATAAATGGCTTCAGGATGAGGAATTTGTCAAGTATATAGAAAAACAGATAGACGAGTTCTTTGACATCAATACTACACAAACATCAGCATGTGTAAAGTGGGAGGCTTTCAAAGCTTTTATTAGGGGACATATTATTAGTTGTACAGGATCAAAATCTAAGAAGACTCGAGAGGAGAGAGCTAAATTGGAACATGGAATGGGGAGTCTTCAGGAAAAAGTGTATGCAGGAAGTGACCCAAGGTTGGAGAATGAATTACTGATTTTGAGAGCTGAATACGACAAAAAATCAGCGAATAGAGCTGCCTCGAGTCTTCTAGGATTGAAACAATCTTTTTATGAACAAGGTGAAAAATCAGGAAAATTATTAGCATGGCAGATTAAACAATTGGAAATTAAAACACCAATTACCAGTATTATAAGTAATGGACAGGTAGTTATAGATCCTTTAGAAATTAATAGAGCCTTTAGAGATTACTATGAAAAATTGTATGATACCAAAAATGAACCTGATTTAACAAAACTAAATGGGTTTTTGAACGAACTATCTATACCGTGTATTCCAAATGAAAACAGGGAGATATTGGAGTCTAAAATTAGTCAAGAAGAAGTTGGGCTAGCCATTGATAATATGAAATCAGGAAAAAGTGCAGGACCAGATGGTCTTCCAGTTGACCTTTATAAAAAATTTAAGAATAAATTAATAAAACCTTTTTTGGAAATGGTTTTAGAAGCATTTCAAAATAATAATTTACCATCATACATAAATAATGCCTTAATTATACTGCTGCCAAAACCAGGTAAGCCCTCTAATAAATGTGAAAATATGAGACCAATAAGCCTATTAAACGCCGACCTTAAGATAATCTGTAAAATTTTAGCAAGACGAATACAAGAAATTTTACCAAATATTATTAATCGAGATCAGAATGGCTTTATAAAGGGTAGACAAGGCTTCCATAATGTAAGAAGACTATTTAATATTATTTATTTTAATAAAGAAGCACCGGATACAGCTCTCCTATCATTGGACGCCGAAAAGGCCTTTGATAGAGTTGAATGGCCCTTTCTTTTTGAAGTCCTACAAAGGTTTGGACTTGGAAATAATTTCATAAAATGGGTTCAAATAATATACAATAATGCTACAGCAGAAATCCTAACAAATAACAATATTTCAAAACCAATAAAAATCAATAGAGGATGTCGACAAGGCTGTCCACTTTCACCTTTACTGTTTACTATGGCAATTGAACCTTTAGCGATAGCGATACGTTTACATTCACAAATATATGGAATTAAAGTTGGACCAACAGAACATAAAATCTCCCTGTACGCCGATGATATAATTTTGTTTATGTCGAATCTAAAAAAATCAATTCCAACCTTGTTGAATTTAATAAAGAATTTTGGGGAAATATCAGGATATAAAATAAATAAAACTAAATCTTCAATATTAATGCTAAATGAGACCCAGAGAAATTACTCAGCCCCTGAGGTAAATCAATTCAATGTTGTAAATCAGTTTAAATATTTAGGAATCCAAATTATGCCTAAGCTAGAATCAGTCGCCAGTGTCAACTATGAAGCCTTAATGTCAGATATCAGTGAGTTAACTCAGAGATGGATGTCACTACCAATGTCGATGATCGGGAGAATCAATATACTTAAAAGTAATATTTTACCTAAAATACTTTATTTATTTCAATACATTCCCTTATCACCACCTTTAGATCTATTCTCAAGAATAAAAAAAAAGTTAGTGGAATTTATATGGAACAACAGGAGGGCTAGATTACGTTTGTCTTTACTATATTTACCATTTGATCGTGGAGGTCTGAAATGTCCAAATTTTATGTTGTATTATTGGTCGGCACAACTGAGGTCTATGACATATTATTTTTCATCAAATGATCTCCCTCACTGGACTGAAATGGAATCATACAATTTACCTTTACCTCTTCCCATATTCATATACTCAGATTCGGCAAAAAAATTACAAAAACAAGTTAAAAATCCATTTGTAAAGCATATGATCAAAATATGGTGTGAAGCTAAAAACTATTTAAAAGAACCACAGTTATTGTCACAATTTAGTCCAATATGGGGTAATCAATATTTTAAACCAGGGAGAGCGGACGCTGTATTTAAAGTATGGAATTTAAAAGGGATACAAAAGATTCAGGATTTATATTTGCCAGGTGCAGACAACATAATGTCTTTTGAAGAGCTGAGGATCAAATTTAATCTCAATAGAACACATTTTTTTAAATATCTTCAACTTAGAAACTTTATTCGATCAAATCAAAATAAAGCTCTCACTCGACCTATTTATTCATCCTTGGAAAAAATGATGATGAAAGATAGTAAAAGAAAGGGTATTATTTCAGAGTTTTATAACTCATTGACACTATCTTCAAGTGAAAATTCACTGAAAAGATTAAACTACTGGAAAGAAGATCTGCAAATTGAAATTTCAGAGGAACAATGGGAATTGGCTTGTACAGAAGCTCAAACCAAATCAATAAATGCACGCCTTAAATTGATACATTTCAAATGGTTAATGCGGATGTATGTTACACCGGAGGAGTTAAATAGATATAACAAAAATATACCAGATACATGCACAAAATGCATGGAAAGTAAAGGAACCCTATTTCATTGTTTATGGGAATGTAGATTAATAAGAATGTTTTGGGAAGAGGTGAGGGTAACAATTGAAAAAATAATCTCAAAACAAATCATATTGAATCCTAAACTGTTTTTGTTGGGTCTGTACCCAGAAAAGCATAATTTTAATAAAAGTGAAAGAACATTCATAGACCTCAGTTTGCTTAATGCCAAAAAATGTATTGCACTATTATGGAAAAAGACTCATAGACCAGATGTGACTCAGTGGTTAAGACAGATGTTAACAAACCTTCCATTAGAAAGAATAACATATATACTAAAATCAAAGGAAATTGTGTTTGAGAATATATGGAGACCTTTTATTGATTATGTAAAAAATTTAAACATAACTCTTGAAGAAGAAGGTGAATGATGTGTGTGGACCTTGTAAATTCCAAACTGGTGAACATAATATGTATACTTATGTATTGGATTGTCTAGACTAAACAGAGGAGCATTGTTGAAGACTTGATTTTGTTGGTGGTTGTTGGTGTTTTTAGTGCATTTTTTTTTTTTTGTAGTACTTTAGTGTTAGTGTTTGATTGTTTGTATCATGTTTGTTAAAAAAAAAAAAAAAAGGTTCAATAAAGATATTGTGGAAAAAAAAAATTGCATTAATTAACCACCACCCATTTCTGTCTTTCATCTAGGCAAGAGGAAAACAATCCACCCCAAACCGGACCATGCGTCACTATTTACAGAGATGCAGGCTGAAGATCTGGTGAACCGGGACGAGTGTGAACAGCACATCCAGCTGCTTCTCAGTGAGGCAGCGTGGCTGGAGTGTGTGACCCATTCTATTTTTTTTTTTTTTAAGTTTGAATTTTGCACATTCTGAATAATCTGGAATTTGCTGCAGATTGTAATAAACAATTTAGTGACATGTGTTTCCATCATGATTTTCTGTTTTGTTTGTTAAGACACCGGTGGGAAAAGAGTCAGTAGTACAAATCATTTATCAGTGACTCTGAAAATAATGGCTCATTTTTAAGAAAAAGTAACCAAAACAATTATTTTATTTACTGAAGACTGTATTGTTGGATGTGCCAGTGCAGAAGACCCTGCACACTTTAGTGATAGTACCAGTATACGGAGGAATTCTGGGCCATATTAGCATCTGTACTTTATCATAATGGGTTAGGGCAGAGGCGTCCAATCATGGGCCATGGAGGGCCAAGACCCTGCAGGCTTTACCTCCAACAAGTGTCTTCAACAGCTGATTCCGCTGAATTTCTTCCACTGACTGCTTATCAGTGAAAACACCTGCTGAAGAGACTGAGTAGAAGAGAGAACCTACAGGGTCTTGGCCCTCCATAGCACATGATTGGACACCCCTGGGGTAGGGTTTAATGGGAGTTAACACAAAGTGCTTTATGGTTCATAATTCTGTTGACAGACTTACTCCAAACCAAAAGTGATTTCTCAAACTGTTGGATTGTTCTTATACAGCTTTTCCAATCTTAGTATTTAATTTATGTCACTTGTCACTTCACATATAAAACAAAAGAGACACATCTGCAAAAATTCCAAAGGTTTACTGTCAAAATTCCCAGTGCAATACTACATGAATACATGTATAAGTACATTGTTGATGCAGAGAATATATATTTCTACAGTATCTACATGTATCTAGTAAATCAAGTATTTTCCATGTAACCTTGTGACTGTATTATTTTAATTGCTTTTATCCTAGATCAAGTTTGTTTTGGCCTAAAATGCATCATAATTGTCAAATATATTTTATTATACCTAACTCAGTATTGTTTACCTTTTGTATATATTTTGTGGCTAATACAACCCCATAACTACAACCTGGCGATCGAGTTTTGGCAGCTGAACAGTTTTTGCCATGACACCAGCACAGACTCAGTGCTGCTGGAGCAGGTACATGACATGATGTCTCAACAGTCTTTCCATGATTTTCATGCAGATCAGAGCAATTTGTTGCACGGGAAGCTAAACATTTGGAAGGGCGCACCTTCACTCCGTTCATAGACAACAAGCCACTTACGTACGCGATGGCCAATGTTTCGGAACCATCTGTCCGAAATGTTGAACCAGCTGTCTCTGCTGTGATCTCGGAGTTTACGACCGACATTCGACATGTGGCCGGTAAACTCACCGTGGTGGCTGACTGCCTCTTGTGCACATTAGTGGCCCCAGTCTATGTGGGGCTAGATTACACGGCCATGGCCGCTGCGCAGATTGGCGATGCGGATGTTTGCACGCTCCAGTCTGGACCAACAGGGTTAAAGCTGGTGAGCAGAGTGCTGCAACACGGGGGCCCCCCCCTAGTCTGTGACGTCTCTACAGGCCGCCCGCGACCGGTGGTCCTATGCGCTTGGCGCCCCTGTGTTTTTGAGTCGGTTCACTCCCTGGCACACCCAGGAGTGCGTGCATCAGTCAAAATGGTGGGCGCAAAGTTTGTCTGGCCAAGCCTGCTCAAACAGGTGAAAGAGTGGGCTGCAGCCTGCGTAGCGTGACAACGAGCCAAGTTGCACAGGCACACGAAGGCCCATTTGGAGCCATTCCATATCCTGGCTAAGAGGTTCAACCACGTTCACGCACCTCCTGACAGTGGTGGACTGCACCACGCACTGACCTGAAGCAGTCCTGCAAATGTCACCTGGCAGCAATCAGCTGACTCTTCTGACGAAGGCTGCAGTGTACAGTCGAAACATGGTAAGAGGTAAAGACATCTCCTTTCCATTTTATTTTTTTCTTTTATATGAACAAAAGATAAATAACTGCTAACTTCCACTGCGTCCGCAGATGTGGCATGCACTTTTTTGACAACATGGGTGGCACGTTTCGGTACTCCTTCGGACATCACATCTAATTGAGGCCCGCAGTTTGTTTCCAACCTCTGGTCCATGATGGCCCGGAGCCTGGGCGTCTCAATTCATCGCACGACCATGTACAACCCACAGGCCAATGGGTTTTGCGAGCGTTTCCATAGGTTGCTTAAAGCAGCACTCAGAGCTTTGCTTACGGATGCAAATTGGGTGGACCGGTTGCCGTGGGTTCTATTCTGGTTGCGTTCCTCACAGATGGAGGATTTGGCAGCCTCCCCAGCAGAGCTGTTTTTTTCCCAGCCGCTGCAGCTCCCCGGGGAATTTTTGCCGGATAACCCCGCGCCGAACACCGATCCATCCCCTCGTTCATGACATAGCGCAGAGGCAGGGATGCTACCCGGCCTGGCCCACCACTGTTTTCCACGTGTTTTTGTGCCAAAAACCTTGAAGGACTCATTGTTCATATTTGTCAGGCACGATGCCCATCGGACCCCATTGTGCCCGACTTACGATGGCCCGCTCAGAGTGCTGGAACCCGGGGACAAACATTTTGTGTTAGACTTGGGGGGTCCCCAGGAGACAATCTGTATAGACAGCATTAAGCCCGCCTTTGTTTTAGCAGACGAGCAGGTGGTGTTGGCCCGAGCTCCTTGTCACGGAAGACCCCCACGGAGAGCTCCCCAGGTAAATGAATCGTCAGATCAATCACACGAGCATGCTGAAGGTGTCCCCCCTCCCATTGTCCCCTCACAGACGGACACACCCCTAGGAACTCCCCACCGGCACAGCAGCGCCTTGGAGCCGAAGACCCCCCATTACAGCAGCTATGGACGGAGGCTGAAGCCCAAAGGACATGGGGGTTAAGACTCAGTCTGAGACTCTGGGGGGGACCCACTCAGTAGTTACTCAGTAGTTTTCCCTCAGACTAAAGTGGCAGATCAAAGGTGGGGAGTGTGGGGAGTGATATGTTAATGCAGCACCCCAGGTAGCAGAGAAGTGTTAGTGATGTGATATAAAAGAGAATGCCTGCAACCTGGTGGGATGTTTCTGATGCTGGTGAATGTGAGAGAGAGTGGAATAAAGTTTCATCTGCTCTGAAAAGTTTGGCCTATTTATTCCCTCCACAAGATAAGCCTTTATTAGTCCCACAATGGGGAAATTCCAAGATTACAGCAGCAAAGGGATAGCACCACTCAGAGCAATAGTCAATAAGATAATAAGATAAAAACTGGTAAGACAAAGCAGTACATAAATATACATATGTACACAGTACATGTGTATTATGTACACTGTAATGCTCATACAGTGCATGAGCATTGCAGCTAGATGGAATAAACAGCATTACGATTTGTTTAATTACAGGTTCAGGTTACTTTATTTGTACCCGTAGGTAGATTTGTTTTGCAGTCAGGTGACATCCATATTTACAAACCACAATTACATTCAACATGAACACAAACACAGGTACACTTGAAACTGACTATAAACATGATAAAAGTACTCAAGGCTCCAACAGTCAGGACATAGGACAAAGAGATAAGAGAAAAAAACAAAACAAAACAAGGAGATAAGAGAGAAGGGTCATATTAAAAAGTTAAAGACTAATCAGGACAAAGAGATGAGAAAAAAACAAGGAGATAAGAGAGAAGGGTCATATTAACAAGTTAAAGACTAGTCAAAGAGGTTAAAAACTCAAAAGTCTAAAACCCAATAAAAGATTTAGAACCCAAATAAAAAACCTACAAAAATAAGTAAATATAAAATAAAATTAATAATATTACTCTGCAGAATATGAATATTACCCAGAGAGTATATTTCACATTTGAATCAACAGTTAACACCCTCAATAATTGTTATTGTCCTTGTAGTGTATTGGAGGGGATGATCTCTACTGTGTAAAGTTATTACATTTAATACATTTAATATGACCTCTATGAGCAGCCCTGGTTAAGTTATAAAGTCTGACAGCCATCGGTAGTGTAGCGTTAACCCCTTTTGGTTCCAATTTATAAAATCACTCTTCACTGAAGAAAAACTGTTTCACTCAAAAGTCTGGTAAGGAATTGTTTTCTTCACCTAAGCACCACAGCTTGAAAACACATTCCTTGGTAAAAGGGACAATAAAAATCCTGTCCGTGCCAGGAATGGCTTAGACTGCGGTCATAAATCCCTGAAGAACACTCCCCACCAGACAGTTTTATGCTTCAAGAACTGCTTGAAACAGGCCAGGCCTATAAAGTGCATTAACAAAGTCTCTTAGGAATTATCCAAAGCCCAACTTTTGGACAGCTCAGGAATCTTGTCAACTACTGGACTGTTTTTTTCTGACTGAACATTAACTCTCTCTCTTCATGTTTTTCACTTCTCAGGATAGTTCTCAAGACATTATTTGAAGATTTGGCCAACCCTGTGGTGGACAATTATGGTTTGAAATGTTTCATTAATCATTGACTTGAAATGTATTGTAGCGTTGGGGCTGTGATAAGGGGGAGGGGACTCTCCTGGCATGCTTGTGCTGCGGAGGAGTCAAAGATTGTTATTATTCATGTGTTCTAAATGTTATAAGACAAGTTAGCGTTGTTCCCTGTATGTGATCAATCATGTGTTTGTGTCACCATAAGCGAGACGGGGGTCTGTGTAAATGACCTCCCCTCCATTCTGTGTTGTGAGAGCGTGTATAAATAAAGCCTGTTTTGTCACAGTCATCTCTCCTTGTGTGAACTCTTACAATGTCACAGTATTGCATGTTATGAAAATAAGTTTAAATGAGTTTATGAAAGTGCATGCTCACTGGAAGTAGTAATGAAAATTAGTTATGAATCACTGACGTTAGTTTAGCTTACACACATAAAATGATTTTTTCATTTTAATCAATATGTGCTTCTTCCTATTTGAAAGCTTACTTAAGTCATCTGACTGGTATCAGCAAAATACCAGCCCGTCCAAATTGGATGACGCCACCTTGAATTCTTTTGGTCAGTGACAAACAAAGGGCTTCTTTTCTGACTGAAAAAGAGTCAATTCGAATCTCCCGAGCTGGGAGACAAGTGGTTCCCTTTCATGTCAGTCAGGTGTTTCCCCTGAAAAAAGTACACACTGTGGTGATGTGAAAAGGACGAAACAGAGTTCTCTCTCAAAGTCAACTTTATTCACAACACCATCATCTCAAAGAAAAGAGAAAAAAGTGAATGAAACAGTAAACTCTTGTCCTTAAATATCAGGGACTTCACACTTCGTAGATCACATGTCACACAGACCACTTTGCATTATAAAGACAGTCACAATGCATTTCTCTCCATGATATCACTTCCACTGTCTCCCATGAATCCTTTCCTTAATCCCTTAATTGCACCCCCACAGTCTCAGGCCTTGCATACCAAAGCTATTATTCCTGCAGCTTCCTGCCTTTGTTCTGACCTAAAATGTGAGTCACAGAATCTCCATGAGTGTGTCCACCACAACACTTTAATGGAGGAGAAGCCCCAAGTAGTTCAGTTCTGTTTCAGTTATGTTCCTGTCATGGTTAAGCTGACAGCTCACGTGCACGATGCTAGCACAGGACGGAACCACACAAGGAGGGAACGTTCAACAGTTTATTAAATATGGAAAACAGCGCACAGTTAATTAAACAGCCACTTGCCAGAGGAAACAATCCACCTGTTGAGAGAAAACGAGAGTTGTTAGTGGAGAAACACAGTAGGGAATATGGGCGAGGCAAATTGCCACTTACTCAGGGTTCCAAGGGTGGACCGGCAGGACTCCAGCGGAGAATAGACAAACCAGTATGGTAGGGGGGAATGAGCTGATAGTGCCTGACCAGGTGGAGATTGTTGCTGAGGAAGTAATGAGGTAGCAGGAGAGCGCACGCAGACCCAAGACACACCCGCACGATGGTAGCAACCTGTTAGGGAGAAAAGAGAGCACAGTTTAGATGACATGTCTAAGCTTAGCAAAAATGACCTGCTTGCCTGAATTTAGGGCAGTATACCCAGACGAGCCAGGGTTGACTGTGTGGAGGAGGCCTCCTAAAGTATGCTGGCTGATGAGTGGGCGCAGGTGTGTCCTCTGCCTCAAGTACAGTGATGAGTTCATGAACATGCGGCAGGATGGGAGGGGCACACTCTCACTGCCAATGACAGGGCCACCCCCCTTCTATGAGCGCCTTTTGGCGGTCCAGAGGGCTTCTCAGGGTGGGTCCGGTGGTAGGCCCGAGCATCTCCTTGTCCAGACCCGCAACGAGGGGGTTCAGGATCTTTCCTCCGGGCTGTAGCCCTCCCAGTCCACCAGATACTGCAATCCTCGGCCCCAATGGCGAATGTCCAGAATATGGCGGACAGTGTAGGCGGGGTGACCGTCAATGATACGAGGAGGAGGAGGCGGCTGCGGGGGGGGGGGGGGGGCAGAGAGGACTGACCGAGAGGGGTTTGATGTGGGACACGTGAAAAGTGGGGTTCACACTGAGACTAAACCAGTAGAGGATGTTCAAGGAGATGGACGGTGGATATCGCAGCATAAAAGATTTGTGTCTTGTTTAGTCTCAGTTGAACCAACGCATCATTGATAATCCGGGAGATAGGAAACAGTCCAAAAAAAAGGGGACAGCTTCGTAGATTTCTCCTTCAAAGTGATCTGACTCACCGCCAGCCAGACTTGCTCTCCCACAGTGTACTTAGGAGCCGGGACCCACTTCCTGTCAGCGGCAGCGCGGGTGCATTCTGTGGTGCATGCCAGGACAGCCCGGGTAGCGCTCCAGACGTGCCAGCATCAACGAGCATGGGCTTCTATGGACAGAACCGCCACCTCCCTCTCAGCCATAGGAAGAAGAGGCGGGGTATAACCCAAGGACGCCTCGAATGGAGTGAGTCCAGTGGCCAAGGAAACGGCCGAGTTGATGGAATACTCCACCAAGGTCAGGTGTGAGCTCCAAGAAGCCGGGTTCTTGGCTGCTACACACTGCAGGGTGGCCTCCAGGGACTGATTGATGCGCTCTGCCTGCCCGTTGCTCTGAGGATGATTCCTGAAGGAGAAACTCACTGCAGTGCCCAGTGTCCAACAAAAGGCCCTTCAGACCTGGGACGTAAATTGTGGGCCCCGGTCAAACACAATATTGATGGGGATGCCATGGACATTGATTATGTGGTCTGTCAACAGAACCGCCGTCTCCAAGGCTGAAGGGAGCTTCGGGGGGGGACACCAAATGCACCGCCTTGGAGAAGTGATCCACAATCGTAAGGATTGCAGTCTTCCCACAGGAGGGGGGGAGTCCGGTCACAAAGTCCACAGCCATATGAGACCAAGGACGACCCGGGGTGGGAAGGGGATGGAGGAGTCCTGAGGGGGGAGAGAAGTCAGATTTCCCCTGGACGCAGGTCTGACAGGCCCTCACACAGTCCCATGCATCCCGCCACACTGAGGGCCACCAGAATGCCCACCGGACAAAGTCTACTGTGCGGGTGATGCCAGAATGACAAGCAAAGCAGCTGGTATGGGCCCAGTGGAGAACGTCACTGCGGAAGGCGGCCGGTACGTAGAGATGATTTCGGGGGCACCCTACTGGCACAGGCTCCCGGGACTGGGCCTGACGGACCCTCTGCCCGATATCCCAAGTAAGGACACCAAGGATGCACAAAGGCGGGATGATGGTTGGGGGGGGGGGAGTCTACCTCCCTGGAGTCAAACTGGCGTGATAGCGCATCAGGTTTGAGGTTCCAGGCACCAGGCCGGTACGTGATGGTAAAATTAAACCGCTGGAAAAATAAAGCCCAGTGGGCCTGTCTGGCGTTCAGTTGGCGGGCCGACCGCAAGTACCACAGGTTCTTGTGGTCGGGCCATACAATGATGGGGTGAATGGCACCCTCCAACCAATGTCTCCACTCCTCTAGTGCACACTTAATGGCCAGCAGCTCTCTGTCCACCACGTCATAATTTCTCTCGGCCGGCGTAAGCTGACAAGAGAAATATGCGCAAGGTTGGAGCTTCTGATCCAAGGACATGCACTGCGACAGCACAGCGCCAACCCCGTGTCAGATGTGTCCGCCTCCAGGATGAACTGGAGCTGCGTGTTGACCTGTGCCAAGATGGGTGTGTCTGTGAACAGGTATTTTAATTTGTTAAATGCCTGCTCCACTTCCTCGGTCCAGCAAAAGGGCACCTTAATGGAGGTCAGCTGAGTTGAAGGCAGTGTCACCCCACTATAGTTCCTTATGAATCAGCGATAAAAGTTTGTGAACCAGAGGGAGCATTGGAGCTCCCTATGGCAGTGAGGAGTTGGCCAATCCAGCACTGCCTTCACCTTGGCCGGATTGGCAATCAGTCTCCCCTTGGCTACTATGAAGCCCAAGAAGGTGGATGATGCTGTCAAAAACTCACACTTCTCGGCCTTGACGTAGAGCCGGTTCTGCAAGAGCCATTGTAGAACAGCCCTTACGTGGGCTTCATGCAACTCTGACGAGCGGGAGAAGATCAAAATGTCATCCAGATTTACAAACACAAACATGTTGCGAAGGACATCATTAATTAACCGCTGGAAGACAGCGGGGGCGTTTGTGAGCTCAAGGGGCATCACAAGAAATTGCCCCTGGTGTGTCTTAAATGCCATCTTCCATTCATCACCCTCGCGAATGCGGACCCAATGATACGCGTTCCTAATATCCAATTAAGTAAACACCCATGAACGCTGAAGGAGCTCGAATGCTGAATTGATCAAGGGTAGAGGGTACATTTCCTTGATGGTAATAGCATTAAGCTCCTGGTAGTAGATGCACGGGCGCAGGAAGAAGAACCCAGTTCCGAGAGGAGCCAAAGATGGCCCAATAAGGCCGGCGTTCAGGGACTCCTTAATATACCTGTCCATTGCCTCCCTCTCTGGCCCAGAAATACTGTATAGCCGACTGGTCGGCAGCCTCACTCCTGGGATGAAGTCTATAGCACAATCATAAGAGCGGTGAGGCAGCAGTGACAACGCTCTTGATTTAAAGACCTCTCCAAGATCGTGATAAGTCCGGGGGATGATTCCGAGGTCCGGCTGCTCGACCGGGGAGAGGGAGACGGATAGAGAATGCTGAGCTCATACAATGGGCCATGCAAAAGGGGATCCAGGAGGAGATGGTGTTTTGAACCCAGTTTATAATTGGGTTATGCCTCCGAAGCCATGGATGGCTGAGGACCACCGGGGAAGATGAAATAGGAAGAACTAAGAAAGAAAGTTCCTCCCGGTGGTTCCTGGAAAGGAGGATGGAGATCGGCACTGTGCTACAAGTGACTACCGTGACCTCTCGGCCAGATATGGTTGTGATTCTCGGATCACGGACAACTTTCGTGTGGGAATATCCACCTGTTTAACGAGTTCAGCAGATAAAAAATTACCCTCTGACCCCAAGTCAATGAGCGCCTTTGTCCTCCTCTTGACCCCCGGCAGCTGTACAAGGGCCAAAATAGAAAAATTACTGGGGAGGAGTGAATCTAGTCCCGCTCGCCAGACCCCCCATGGTTACTGATGGGCTGCGTCTTTTGGCTGCTAGTGGTATTCGTCCCGGTTGTGGTTCAGCGAACCACAGTGCGGGCATGCATCGGCCCTTCGCCTTCGCCGGCGCTCATCATCGGTGAGATGCCAAGAAAGCTCCATCGGCTCGGGCGTAGAGATGGTGCTGTCAGTGTCAGCAGTCATGGCGGGTCCGCGCTCAGGCAAGGGGAGGACTCAGACTCTTTTAAGCATTTACGGTGCAGGTTATCCAAACTGACTGCTTGAGCTATTAGATTGTCGAGGGTCTTAGGGACAGGGCGAACTGCCAGTTCATCCCGCAGCTGTTTGTTCAACCTTTGGAGGAATGCGCTGCGCAAGGCAATTTCATTCCACCCTGAGTCTGCAGCAACAACCCGGAACTCCACCGAGTACTCAGCCGCTGACTAGGTGCCCTGGATGAGCGTCATCAGGCAGCTCGTCACATTGCCCTCACTCTCGGCCTGACTGAACGCGCAAGTGAAGGCGTCAACAAATTGATTTAACGTATAATGCCGCCCCTCGGGGTTGTCTAACGTGGACCATGCCCACTCAAGGGCTCGGTCCTTTAATAACAGTGTAAATAGCTGTCCCCCAGGTACTCCTCCCCGACCTGCTCCAAATACATATGTACCTGAATTAGAAACCCTTGACATTTCCCCACCTCCCCCGCGTATGGGGTAAACGTGGGAATGGTGGTGGTACGCCACACCGTAGTGCGAGGAGCAGGCTGAGGAGGCGGAGCCGGGGGAGACAAATTAGACCAAAGTTGGAGAAGGATCGTTACCTGCTGCGTCAGCACAGCGAGCTGGTGCTCGGTTGCTGACAGGCGATCCAGAGCTGACAGCTCCTGTGGCAAAGCACCAGCTGAGCTGTTGTCCAGGCTGGCTCGTTCTGTCACGGTTAAGCTGACAGCTCACATGCACGATGCTAGCACAGGATGGAACCACACAAGGGGGGAACGTTCAACAGTTTTTTAAATATGGAAAACAGCGCACAGTTAATTAAACAGCCACTCACCAGAGGAAACAATCCACCTGTGGAGAGAAAACAAGAGCTGTCAGTGGAGGAACAGAGTAGGGAATATGGGCGAGCAAAACTGCCACTTACTCAGGGTTCTGAGGGTGGACCGGCAGGACTCCAGCAGGGGAAAAATAGTGAACACAATACAAAAATGCAACAAGGATAACTTACACGGTAGCCTCAGAGCAAGACGCACTATGGAGAAGAAAATACTTGAGAGGTTGGAGTCCGCGTAGAGAGGAGACAATCCAATTTAATCGCGCAACACGATAAGCAGCAGGTGTGGCCAAGAGCGGGCAGTGACCTAATTCCAAAATCACTCACAGCTGAGGTGGACTTGGGAAATAGGCTGTGAGATGAAGGTGGGTGTGTCTGGGAGCAGAAGATGGAGGCTCGTGTAAAAAAAAACAAAACACAAAAACTAGACGGTGATAAACATAATAGACAAACGATAAAAAAGAAATAAAATGAGAGTCCGAGCTCCACAGACACACTGAGCTCAGACTCATGACAAAATGAAAAGAAGCAGAGTTTAACAATACAAATATTCTTGTCTTAATCCTACTGATCCGTTATCTATTACGTTATCTCTGTGCTACAGTTTTTGTATAAAAAGTGCTATCAGGCTGATCAAAAAAGCTAGCTCTGTTCTGGGGCAACGCCTCAACCCAGTGGAGGAGATAGGAGAGAGGAATATGGTGGCTAAGATGTCATCTCTGTTGGAGTCCGCCCCATGCAGGACACATTGAATGCACTGAGGAGCTCATTTAGTGGTAGGTTGTGTAGCATCAACGTCTCTTCAGGCCAATCCAGGATATCACTTTTCTTCATTTTACAGAAATGTCACTTTTCTTCATTTTAAAGCAACTTTCACTCAAGGTCTGGTCAAGAATGCTGTCTTCAACAGGACCCCAGTGTAAACAACTTCACTTTTGTAGAGATAGACTTGATAAGGATTTGCTTTTAAAGGCTTAAGTGGACCATAAAACTCGTGAAGTCCAGATCCCCAAAATGGACAGTTCATGCTGATGGTATCCGCTCTACAGGAACTGATGCTCTTAAAAAGCCATAAACTTCTTAAGCGGGCAGATATATGGCCTTCTTCCTCCTTTAGATGGATTCCAGAGCCCTATAGGCCCCCTCTCCTCTCACATGACAGAGACCTAAAAATTATCTACAGCTCAACAGTACCTCCTAGTGGACATCTACTGAACATGTTTTATTGTGTAATCTGACTGTCAATTCTGACTAAACATTAAGCTTTCTTCCAGCTATCATCTCCCCGGGATTCTAAAGACACTGTGAAAATCATCATCCTTTTGATCACCCACCAGGGTTTGCAGTAATTCATTATCCTTGATTTAAATGTGAGTGCATGTATTAGAAACATGTATTAGGAATGTTTATATTCATGAGAGTATTCAAATTAATGTTAATATTATTAGTAATGGTATAAATGCATGATCGCTGAATATTAGCCATGTCACTTAATTTAGTTAGATTTTACATTGAGCACATAACTTCAAAAGAGCTGAATGTGTATCAGTCTCTGTACGTTATCACTCATGATAACTAACTAACTAACTAACCTGCACTTATATAGCGCTTTTCTAGTCACAAAGACCACTCAAAGCGCTTTCATTAATACTAACCCTCTATTCTAAGGGCCTATAGGAAACAAATATCTAGGGACAATTTAGAACAACCAATTAACCTAACATGCATGTTTTTTGGCATGTGGGAGGAAACCGGAGAAATCCCGGAGTAAACCCACGCAACACGGGGAGAACATGCAAACTCCACACAGATCACTGTTGGTCGGGGGCTGGGATCGAACCCACGATCCCACGATCCCCACAATCCCCTGGCCAAGGGTAAACTGTGCTGCCGCAGTGCTAACCACTGCGCCACCGTGCAGCCCAATCACCGTGATAACCAATCACTAGGCTGCCTTCCACTGGATAACACCCCTTTTCATTTGATTGGCTGTTCCCAAATAAAGAGATGTCCCCTCATTGGACAAAAGCCCATTCAAACTCCTCCTTATGAAAGATGATTGGCCTGTCTTGCGGCGGGCCCTGTTTTATGACCCACCCTTCAGTTAAATCGTGAGAGCTGCCCTGCATGTTAGAGAAGAGAGAAAAAAAATGTTAGAAGGAAAGAAGTGAGAAGAAATGAGAGAAAAGATCTAGATTGGAAAAAGAACAAAAGAAAGTTTTTGTTTTCACTTCTTCAGAGTTCTTTGTAGTTCCTTGCACTTTTCTTTTGTCTAAATTGTTCTGTGAAGTTTAAGAAGTCTTTTGTGTGTGAACTTTGTCAAATCCTGCAGTAGTTTTCTTGTTTTTCTGGTTAACTGAGGAGAAATCATCCTTTTCTTACGAGCTCGCCTTAAAGAGAGTAAAACTCTCAAAATCTTTTTTCCTTCACCTCAGAAGCCGTTCTTATCCTAGTTGAATGTTTTTTTCTTTGATTTTTCTAACCTTTCATGCAGTTAAAGTGGACTTGTAATTTTCCTACTTCAAAGTGAACAGAGAGAGTTTTTTTTTTGTTTTTTTTTTTTGTTGTTTTGTTTTTTTTTTTACTTTCTTTTCAGCCTCATCCATGCCTGATCCCATAAAGAAACCAGGAATTTGTGGGTGAAACTGACTGAAAAGTTCTTCCTTCAGTTTTTTGGTCTATTCTGCGGCCAGAGACATCCTAAATTCGGACTGGTTGCCAAAGGACCCCACGCCTGCTCCGAGACAGTCGTCACTGCTGTCTGTTCGCTGTCCGCCTGTGAGCCCCCGGCCGAGTCTACACTTCTTACGGTTGGTTGTGAACATCAAGAAGCCTTGCAGCAGTCGCTTTCTCCCTAGGTCCCTACCTTTAAAACCCCAGCCGGCACTGACCCACTGAGCATGTGGACCTACAGCTGTTCGTAAGTGAGACTCCCATTTTCCTATCTGCTGGGTTTAAATGTGATGTCCTAAGATTCTCAATTACAATTGAACATAACCAATATTTCATGGTACAATTAGTCCCTCAGCCGTAGGACAAAGCAATAAACTGAAGGAAGATTCTTATTCATTTTTAAGTAACCTCCTTTCATTTTTGTAGAGTAATTCAGAAGTTCAATTTTAGATGAACAGCTTATGGAATTTTTCCCCATAAAATTGCATTCTGGTTTTGTTAGATATTTCAGCCTTCCATTACAGCTTAAACATAAAATCTGGTTTCCTCTTGGTTCCACAAAGGTTTAACTCTAGATTTTACGTTCAGGAATCCACTAACAGTTGACGTGATATTAGACACCTGTTTATCATTTGAATCTGTTTCTGATATTTGAATGCCATATCATGTAACCTGAATGAGTTTAATAAAAGTGTAAATGAGAGAAGTTGAAGCGTTTTCCTTTCGCATATACAGACATGGACAAAATTGTTGGTACCCCTCTGTTAATGAAAGAAAAACCCACAATGGTCACAGAAATAACTTGAATCTGACAAAAGTGGTAATAAATAAAAAATTATATGAAAATTAACCAATGAAAATCAGACAATGCTTTTGAATTGTGGTTCAACAGAATTATTTTAAAAAACAAACTCATGAAACAGGCCTGGACAAAAATGATGGTAACCCTAGAAAAGATTGAAAATAATGTGACCATAGGGACATGTTCAACCAAGATGTGTCCTCTAACTAACATCACAGGTGTCTACGAACTTGTAATCAGTCTGTCGGCCTATTTAAAGCCCTCGGACGGTGACATTTTTTTATTGAACCAATAAACTGATTGTATGAAAATATTCCATTCTGGCCATTCCCGTGATTTAATATGTGTCACCAGCCTCCATAAATGGCTTTATTTGGTAATAGCCCATCTTTCACTTAGTGATGCTGCAGTACCGCCATCTCTCGATAGGGGTGGGCAGCAGTAACGTCAGATCAGGAAGAAAAAGGAAATGGCAGAACGAGAGCAAAGTGATTCAGTCAGCCATTATTTTCTCGAGTTTGACGACCGCAATATAAGTGATGATATTGAAAATGAAGAATCTGATGATGAAGTAGTTTTGGGTGGTGCTGAGGGGGTTATTCAGCCATATTTGTTCGAGCCAGAGGGTGCGGAGGAAGACGAAGACGAAACAGAGACGGGAACAGACCACGTTGACGACGAGCGGCTCGCAGATTTATCTTGGTAAAATATGCTTTGAAATATTTTTTTTTGACGATATGCATGGTCACACACTTAATTATCAAAATAAAACTACCAATTGTTCACTCGCTGCCTTATTTGGCAACTTAGAAACATTAGAAACATTTAGAAACATTTTCATTCGAAATAAATGGATAATGTATGTGAGCGATAATATGTGTACTTTACAAGTTTGTCAGGACATGTTGTTAATCATCATCATGTTAATCCTAGTCTCAAAAGCTACATAATTCTCTTAAGAGATTGATGGATCATGTTTAAGAATTATTGTGATTCATTATTGTTTTACTATAACTTCTCTTTCCGCTCAAAATTTTTTACATTTTTAATTTTTTCTAATCAAACTTCATAGACCAATTTATATAGCACTCCCATGAGCCATTAGTTTATTATAAGCATTTGATTATACCATTTTTTTTCACAGGTGCACTTGTGAGAAATGCAACATTATGCCAACATCAAGTGAATGTCGGTGCTGCCAGGAGGTATTGAAGGTGAAGGAGAAAGTAGAAGAACTGAAGGGCTGTGGATACACCGATGATAACCTACCAAGGTGTATCACTGATCACCCCGGTTTCCGTTCTGTCTGTCTTGACATCTGGGTTTTACAGACAGCTTATCTGGCCTACAGACAGCAATATGGTGATCATGACGCAAGTCAACACGAGTGAGTTTATAAACAATATTTATTCATGTGTTTTAATTTTCCAGATGAATTATGAACAAATCATTCAATACATTCAATAATCAATGCAAACGGAATAATCAATGCCAACCCCATATTTTTCAGGCGATACAGATTCATAGCCTACAGGCAACTGGTCCGGTGGTGTTGGGGATATCTTGGGAAAGAAGTGAGGGTGATGTTGCCTGCCTGTGCTGTGAGCCTCATCAGAGAAACATTCCCATCTGATCACTACAAGGGATTTTGCCTACCAAGATTAGATTTGTGAACAATTTTATTTAAATAAAGTTTTGTAAAATCATATATTGAGTTTATTAATGTGCATGTCAATTTTATAATTCTAATATTTCAGCATTCATCAAAGTCGCATCTCATATACATTTGAATCATTTTTCTACCATTTTATGGTATAAAATTCGTGTTCCATTTTTAAAAGCACATTTCTCTAAAAATCTTAGGCTTATATTTGTTTGTCTTAGCAAAATATGTGGCGTCCCTAACAATTGAAAGCTGAACTTTCATTGCTAATTGGAAATTTATTCTACTTTTACATGTTTGATTTTGAAAATCTAGATACATGTTGCTCAACAGCATCAGCTTTGATGGGACGCTGAAGTTTGGCACTCAATGTGGAGGGAACTCTGGCTTGTACAGAGAGCCACTGCTCCCATAAGTGGGTTGGATCAACCAAGGTTTTGTCGAAAAGAGTATTCATCAGATCATCCACATATTCTGAACAAAAATATATTTAATAAAAATTAGACATCCATTTGACTACAGTATGAAATACAAATTTGACCCAAATTAACATAATTTGATAAAAGCTATGAAATGTGAAAGTTGAATGAAGACCAACCCTCCACCCACCCTAAATATCATATACAAGCCTAGAAAATGATACTAATATTTCTTATACTCACCGAAAGTTAGATTAACTTTCTTTGCTTGCAGTATATATCCGCCTTTTTTGAATATTGGGTACCTGATGATGAAGACCGGCTCACCATCATGATTCTGTGCCTGCTTGCGGCCTGCATTTTCATTAAAGTGCATTGCAGCTAAACAAAGTCTGTAATTAGAATATTATCACAATGATTTATTTTTGGACATATAAGTGATCTATCAGCAGAAACTCTATGTAATTGGCACTGTTATTATAATTGCATTTCGTATTTTTGTTCACATATTGCATCTCCTCACCTTGTCAACATTCCAAGGAATGAGAAGTGTACACTCTTTGGTGCAAAATGAATAATCAGACTGTGGAAAGCCTCCACATTTAAAGTTTGCTGCCCTGGACTCAGCTTTCGCACATCCCTGAGGACCCGTGTTTTGTTGATCATATCAATAACTTTTTCACAGCCCTTTGTGCCTGAAATAAATAAATTGTAGGTGTGAGATACGGTTGGAAAAAAAAGTATTTAGTCAGCCACCAATTGTGAAAGTTCTCCCACTTAAAAGATGAGAGAGATCTCCAATTTTCATCATAGGTATACCTCAACTATGAGAGACAAAATGAGAAAAAAAAATCCAGAAAATCACATTGAAGATTTTTAATGAATTAATTGGTAAATTCCTCGGTAAAATAAGTATTTGGTCACCTACAAACAAGAAAGATTTCTGGCTCTCACAGACCTGTAACAACTTCTTCAAGAGGCTCCTCTGTCCTCCACTCGTTACCTGTATTAATGGCACCTGTTTGAACTCATCAGTATAAAAGACACCTGTCCACAACCTCAAACAGTCAGACTCCAAACTCCACTATGGCCAAGACCAAAGAGCTGTCAAAGGACACCAGAAACAAAATTGTAGACCTGCACCAGGCTGGGAAGACTGAATCTGCAATTGGTAAGCAGCTTGGTGTGAAGAAATCAACTGTGGGAGCAATTATTAGAAAATGGAAGACATACAAGACCACTGATAATCTCCCTCGATCTGGGGCTCCACGCAAGATCTCACCCTGTAGGGTCAAAATGATCATGAGAACGGTGAGCAAAAATCCCAGAACCACACAGGGGGACCTAGTGAATGACCTGCAGAGAGCTGGGGCCAAAGTAAAAAAGGCTACCATCAGTAACACACTACACCGCCAGGGACTCAAATCCTGCAGTGCCAGACGTGTCCCCCTGCTTAAGCCAGTACATGTCCAGGCCCGTCTGAAGTTTGCTAGAGAGCATTTGGATGATCCAGGAGAGGACTGGGAGAATGTCATATGGTCAGATGAAACCAAAATAGAACTTTTTGGTCAAAACTCAACTTGTCGTGTTTGGAGAAGAAAGAATGCTGAGTTGCATCCAAAGAACACCATACCTACTGTGAAGCATGGGGGAGGAAACATCATGCTTTGGGGCTGTTTTTCTGCAAAGGGACCAGGACGACTGATCCGTGTAAAGGAAAGAATTTATGGGGCCATGTATTGTGAGATTTTGAGTAAAAACCTCCTTCCATCAGCAAGGGCATTGAAGATGAAACATGCCTGGGTCTTTCAGCATGACAATGATCCCAAACACACCACCCGGGCAACGAAGGAGTGGCTTCGTAAGAAGCATTTCAAGGTCCTGGAGTGGCCTAGCCAGTCTCCAGATCTCAACCCCATAGAAAATCTTTGGAGGGAGTTGAAAGTCCGTGTTGCCCAGCGACAGCCCCAAAACATCACTGCTCTAGAGGAGATCTGCATGGAGGAATGGGCCAAAATACCAGCAACAGTGTGTGAAAACCTTGTGAAAACTTACAGAAAACGTTTGACCTCTGTCATCGCCAACAAAGGGTATATAACAAAGTATTGAGATGAACTTTTGTTATTGACCAAATACTTATTTTACCAAGGAATTTACCAATTAATTCATTAAAAATCCTTCAATGTGATTTTCTGGATTTTTTTTTCTCATTTCGTCTCTCATAGTTGAGGTATACCTATGATGAAAATTGGAGACCTCTCTCATCTTTTAAGTGGGAGAACTTGCACAACTGATGGCTGACTTTTTTGATACTTTTTTGCCCCACTGTAATTTCAGCATTCATTTCAGATCACCAGTTTCAATCTCCATTGAGTCTTGAGCAGTTCATTTTGCACAATCACTGATGTAGCTGTCCTAGAAATATTCAAAAGTTATGAGTCAATGTCCACTGTGCACTGTCAATTTCAAACTGCTTGGAATCATAAAAGTAATCTAACTAAATTGTTTTGCTATTTTTTTCCTCCTCAACATCGATGTCAGGGCACTGCAGTTGTTTTTGGGGATGGTTAACTTTTATAACCGTTTCATCACCCGTGCAGCCCAGCTCATACAGCCGTTGGACGCCGCACTCAAGAAACAGAAACTGGCGGACAGAGTCGACTGGACTCCTGAGCGGGAGCAGGCATTCTCTGAGGTTAAAACAGCTCTGGCAAAAGCTGCACTACTGGCGCACCCAGACCCGGTGGCTCGGATAGCGCTCACTACCGACGCCTCGGAAATGCCCATAGGGGCCGTCGTGGAGCAATGTGTTGCAGGTTCTTGGCAGCCGCTCACCTTTTTTAGCAGGTCTTTGCACGACAGTGAGCATAAATACAGCGTGTTCGACAGAGAGTTACTGGCTCTCCACCTCCTAGCCTCCTAGGAGGCTTTCCTGGCTCTCCTAGCCTGCCCGTGTGGTTTAGCTTCTAACCCAGCGGAACTGCTTTTACTAATAGGAGAAGGGGCAAGGGCGGATTTCTGGCCCCTTAAAACCAGATGCTTCGGGTAGATGGTGGCCCATTAACCTGGGAAGGTAGTCCATCTAGGGGATGGTAAACCCTGATTTCAAACCTCCGCTGCCTTGCGGCATACCCGGTCACGGGAAAGGCTAGGGGAGTCAACCCTGAGGAAATATCCAGAGTCGGAGTCCCTAAGGCAGTTCTCTGTTGTGCTCAACATAGTTCTGGCAGCTCCTGCGATGGCACTGGTGCCAAACTGTAGCAGCCCTACCGTTCCTTTGGATTCATCAGTGACATGGAGATGGGGGACATGCTGTATGGACAACATCTTGTCTTCCATATCTTCCTGCCCAGGCTTGAATCCTACCAACGCCCAACGCTGGAAGGTAGAACACTGGACCACTGGAGAGGACACTCCAGCTTCGCCTTCGGCGTAGACAAAACACGGGGAATGACAGTTCCTGGTTATAAGCCACCGCTCAACTGGCGTAGAGCGTGGTGCCAGGGGTTGTTCCCGACGGTGGAAGGGATCATCTGATCTCACTGGACAGCTACCGCCCACCTCAAGCTGGGCAGCCCCCAGCCAATAAGGTGTTGTCCCGCCACAGCCTGCTTTCCTTATTGGGTGCATGGGGATGAGGTGAAGTCCAAATGGCAGGCTGAGAACCTTTGCACCAGGCAAGACAACAAAACAAAAGAGACCAACTCTAAAACTGGGAACTTGGAACGTCCGCACTATGATGACAGGACTCGCTGCTAACTTCAAGGACATCAGCGACACCAGGAAGACTGCTGTCATCAATAATGAGCTGAAGAGACTGGAAGTGGATATCGCCACTCTCCAGGAAACACGGTTGGCTGATGCAGGCACACTGAGAGAGAAGGACTACACATTCTACTGGCAGGGAAAGGGCAGTGACGAACACAGGGAACACGGAGTGGGCTTCGCAGTGAAGAACACCTTGCTGAAGATGGTGGAACCGGGCAGCAATGGCTCTGCATGACTCCTCACCCTCCGCCTTAACACCACTCAAGGCCCAGTCACCCTCGTCAGTGTGTATGCCCCAACACTGACAGCCACACCAGAGACAAAAGACGAGTTCTACGAGAATCTCGCAACAACTGTCAGAATCATCCCCAACTCTGAACAACTTATTCTCCTTGGAGACTTCAATGCCAGAGTGGGTGCTGACCACGACTCCTGGCTCTCCTGTCTTGGACCATTTGGCGTGGGCAGAATGAACGACAACGGACAACGGCTGCTTGAGTTCTGCACACATCATGATCTGTGCATCACAAACTCGTTCTTCAAGACCAAGCCCCAACACAAGGTTTCCTGGCGACATCCACGTTCAAAGCACTGGCACCAGCTGGACTTGATCCTGACCAGGCGCACCTCACTGAAGAACGTGCTAATCACCCGCTCATTCCAGAGTGCAGATTGTGACACAGACCATTCATTGGTGTGTTGCAAGGTCAAGCTGCAGCTGAAGAAATTCCACCACGCCAGACAGCCTGGAAAGGCACGGATTGACACCAGCAAGATGGCTCAACCAGAACTTGTTGAGCAGTTTGCCTCCACCTTTGTGAAGGAACTTGGTGAACTACAAGAAGGAGAGTCTGCTAAGCAGAAGTGGGAAGAGCTGCGAAACATCATCCACCGCACAGCCTTGGCTATCTTTGGGAGGAAGACCTCGAAGTCACAGGACTGGTTTGATGCCAAGTCGACCGTGATGACCCCCGTCATTGAAACCAAGCGCTCAGCACTTGTTGAGTACAAGAAGTACCCAAACGAGAAGAATCTCCAGATCCTCAGGACTGCGAGAAGTTCAGCAGACTGCTCGGCGCTGCGCCAACGAGTACTGGACTCAGCTCAGCCAAGACATTCAAACCGCTGCCATAACAGGGAAAATCCATGGCGTGTACAGCGGCATCAAGAAAGCACTTGGTCCGGCTCAGAGCAAGACGGCCCCCCTCAAATCCTCCACTAGGGAGATGATCACAGAAAAGAACAAGCAGATGGAGAGATGGGTGGCACACTACTCCGACCTCTACTCCAGACAGAACACCGTGACACCGTCAGCCCTTGATGCCATCGATTGCCTGCCAACCATGGATTAACTTGACGCCGAGCCAAACATCAACGAACTCAGCAAGGCCATTGATAGCTTGGCCGCTGGAAAGGCACCTGGCAACGACGGCATACCCCCCGACCTGATCAAGCACTGCAAGACCACCCTACTGCTGCCATTGCATGACGTCCTCTGCCAGTGCTGGAAGGAAGGTGCTGTACCACAGGACATGAGGGACGCCAAGATCATCACCCTCTACAAAAACAAAGGGGAGTGAAGCGACTGCAACAACTTCAGGGGCATCTTCCTCCTCAGCATTGTTAGGCAAAGGCTACGCACGAGTTGTTCTCGTTCGTCTACAGAAGCTTGCCGAACGTGTCTACCTCGAGTCTCAGTGTGGCTTCCGTGCTGGGCGATTGATGGTGGACATGATATTCTCCATCCGCCAACTCCAGGAGAAGTGCAGAGAACAGAACATGCCCCTGTACGTTGCCTTCATTGACCTCAAAGTGTTTGATCTGGTCAGCAGAGAGGGCCTTTTCAAGATCCTGCCAAAGATAGGATGCCCACCAAAGTTGCAAAGCCTCATCGAATCGTTTCACACCAACATGCAGGGAATGGTGCAGTACAACGGCAACGTCTCAGAGTCATTCAATATACAACAGCGGAGTGAAACAGGGCTGTGTACTTGCACCAACCCTCTTTGGGATTTTCTTTGCTATGCTCCTGAGGCATGCCTTCAGCACAGCAACAGAGGGAATCTACCTGCATACAAGATCTGACGGCAGGCTTTTCAACCTCGCCCGCCTGAAAGCCAGAACCAAAGTACGTGAGGCTCTAATCAGATATATGCTGTTCGCAGACGATGCTGCAGTTGTGACCCACACACAGCAGGAGCTTCAGACCCTGATGAGCTGCTTCTCCCAGGCATGCATGGACTTCGGGCTTACCATCAGCCTGAAGAAGACTAACATCTTGGCGCAAGGCACGGAAGCACCACCAACCATCACCATCGACGACTACGAGCTGGAGGTCGTGAATCAGTTCACGTACCTGGGGTCCACGATCAGCAGCAACCTCTCCCTTGATACAGAGATCGACAAGAGGATTGGAAAATCAGCCTCCACACTCGCTCGCCTCACCACACGAGTGTGGGAGAATCCCAAACTCTCTGTCAAGACGAAGATGGCAGTGTACAACGCCTGCGTCATCAGCACACTGCTCTATGGGATTGAGACGTGGTCAACATATGCCCGGCAGGAAAAGAGACTGAATTCCTTCCACTTGCGCTGCATTCGCCGCATCCTGGACATATCCTGGCAGGACAAAGTGCCCAACACAGAAGTCCTGTCCCACGCCGGCCTTCCCTCCATGTTTACTCTACTCAGGCAGCGCAGGCTCCGCTGGCTAGGCCATGTTCACCGTATGGAGGATGGCAGAATCCCCAAAGACGTCCTCTACAGAGAACTGGCGACTAGCAGGAGAGACGCTGGCCGCCCACAGCTGCGCTTCAGAGACGTCTGCAAGAGAGACATGAAGGCCCTGGAGATCAACACAGAGCGCTGGAAGGACCTCGGAACGGGCCGCTCCAAATGGAGAGGCACTCTGACCAGGCAGCTCAAGGTGGGTGAAGAGAAACGGACTGCTGCAGCAGAAGAAATAAGGACCTGTAGGAAGAACCGCCACAGACCCAGCAGCACGGAGACCATCCACAAGTGCGACCTGTGTGACAGGGACTGCCATTTGCACATCGGCCTGTTTAGCCACAGGCGGTGCTATTCCAGCAGAGTAGACATCTAGGATTCTCTCCCATGGTCATCATAGACCGATGGAGGCCGATGATGATGACCTGGCCATACGCCACTTCCAGTTCTGGCTGAAAGGGCGCACCTTCACTGCGTTCGTGGACCACAAGCCGCTAACGTACTTAACGTACTTTATCTTCCTGGAAGACAGAAAAAGCGGAATTCCGCAAATTAGTGGAAAAATCACATCCCTGTAATGTATCTTCCATTACTCTGGCTGATTTTGGTGCATTTACACTATGATGGTACATCAAAGTGTAGGCATTAGCTTGGATAGATGGTTGGAGTTGGTCTGTCTAACCACATAAGAACTCGCCTCAGTGTGGAGGCTGACAGACAGGCCACCTGGTGTTAGCTTAACAGTCAATTGATCCAGCCAGTTTTGATTGCTGATTTCAATCAGCAATGACTGCCCCTCCCTGAGCCTGGTTCTGCTGGAGGTTTCTTCCTGTTAAAAGGGAGTTTTTCCTCTCCACCGTCGCCAAGTGCTTGCTCACAGGGGATCGCCTGATTGCTGGGGTCTTTCTGCAACTGTGGGGGTTCCCCCCTACAGTTGATAGTGCTATGAGATGACTGTTGTTGTGAAATGGCGCTATATAAATAAAGTTGAATTGAATTGAATTGAATTGAATTGAATTTCTTTAAATTCTATCCACATCAACTGGAAATCTTCATCTACCAACCACTTGGTAGATGACCAAGTGGTAGATGACTTGGTAGATGACTTCATCTACCAAACACTTATATGTTATTTTACCTTATTTTACTGCAGTTTGTTATCCCTGATAAGGACCAAAGGTGGCTTGCTGACACTAGCCGTTCAGCCATTCCTTCATTCATTCACGATTGTTTCTGTGCTTATTGTCGTCCAGGAACGGGTCATCTCCTATCAACCCCTAAACCACACCTTACTGCCCACCAGTGATCTTTAATTTTATTTATTCTTTAAACAATATATGTGACCTGTGCTGGCAAAATGAGTCACAATGAGGACATTTTCAAAACTTAGGTAACGTCATTTTCATATTCAGTATTGAAAGACCTTCAAAATGATATTTAATTTGTAGGGGGTGTGCAAAAACTGACCAGCAATAAGCCGGTTTTGTTTATATTTTTGGCTAGTTTGAAAATTCACGTTCGATAGGTCCTGAGTAATGTCTTCCACAAAAATGAGTATTTTTAGAAAGTAGGATTTCTAAGCTTTATAATGATACCAGGCACTGACAGGGGTTTTCCCAGGACTTGCCGTCAGCAAACAAAGAAAGAATCATGATTTATGACTTGTCGTGCCTGTAGCTCATAATTATCTGGTGCACATTCTGACTCATTTTGCCAGCATGGGCCACATATGTTAGTTGACTCAGGTTTGCTACCAGGGCTAGGAGCTAGCCAGCTAACAATGAAAATAGTCACAAAAGAGGGAGGCTGCAGTGAACTGCGGCTTATGGATACTGAAAGAGACATGCACTGAAACAAGCCATTCTGAGAAAGACTGCAAAAGATAGTTTACAATGATGATGCAATAATTACATCATTAAAGGCAAATAGACCAAAGTATGTAACAAACATTTCATTAAGACGTGGAAACTATCACCTTGTAGGAAAAGTACAGTAAATAGGACTTTTAAGTGTGATTGGCCACTGTAGAGGCAGTGGTGTTTTTGGTCCCATACTCTTACAATCACTCTTTCTTGCATATTTTTTTTTCCTCTTAAAAGATGTTTTCTCTTTCTCCATTTTGTTTTTCTTGTGATTTTTATTGTCTGTTCACATACAGTGGTTTGGAAAAGTCTGTATACCCCTTGAAAAATTTCAACATTTTTGTCACATTACAACCACACCAGTAAATGTATTTTATTGGGGTTTTATGTTATAGACCAATACAAAGTGGCACATAATTGTGAAGTGGGAAGAAATTGATACTTTTTTCATTTTTTAATAAATAAAAATCTGAAATGTGTGGCATGAATTTGTATTAATTCCCCCTGAGTCAATACTTTGTAGAACTACCTTTCACAGCAATTATAGCAGCTAGTCTTTTAAAGTATGTCTCTACCAGCGTTGCACATCTAGAGACTGAGTATTTTGCCCATTCTTCTTTGCAAAACAGCTCAAGCTCAGTCAAATTAGATGGAGAGCATTTGTGAACAGCAGTTTTCAGATCTTGCCACAGATGCTCAGTTGGATTTAGGTCTGGACTTTGACTGGACCATTCTAACACATGAATATGCTTTAATCTATACCATTCCATTGTAGCTCTGGCTGTATGTTTACAGTTGTCCTGCTGGAATGTGAACCTCTGCCCCAGTCTCAAGTCTTTTGTAGACTCGAACAGGTTTTCTTCAAAGACTGCACTGTATTTGTCTCCATCCATCTTCCCATCAACTCTGACTAAAGCACCCCCTCAGCATGAAGCTGCCACCACCATGTTTCACAGTGGAGATGATGTGTTTGGGGTGATGTACCATGTTAGTTTTCCACCAAACTTTTTTACATTTAGTACGTTTTACATTTAGGCCAAAAAGTTCAATTTTGGTCTCATTTGACCAAAGCATATTCTTCTGTATGTTTGCTGTGTCCCCCACATGGCTTGTGGCAAACTGCAAATGGGACTTCTTATGGCTTTCTTCTTGCCATTCTTCCACAAAGGCCAGATTTGCAGAGTGCACAGCCAATAGTTGTCCTGTGGACAGGTTCTCCCACCGGACTTGTGGACCTCTGCAGCTGATCCAGAGTTACCATGGACCTCTTGGCTGCTTTTTTGATCAATGCTCTCCTTGGCCCTCATTTATCAAAAGTGCATGGAAATCTACACACATTTGGGTGCAAATATGACCGTACAAAAAGACCTGCATGACATTTATGAAACCGTGCACAGTATGTCAATCTCATCTTAGGATAGAACACTCACTGATAAATTGGGCGGATGGAAACAGTCGTGATTGGAACACAATGCCCCTGCCTTGCCCCCAGCATTTACGACTCAGTGGAACATAAGACGACAAACAGCAAAACTTTTCTAGAGTAGAAATTGACATTAAAGTAAGAAAATTAAAAAACAAAGTCCTGTTGTGTGGCAACCTCCAAAGTGACACTGTTTATCTAAGCCTGTGACACAACGCGAAGGCATAGCCGTAAAATTAAAACAAGAAACCAGAGAAACTGTGGGCTACAAAGCTGCTGTCATTCTAGTCAACAACACCGGAGTCTGTTCTGTCGCTTACGTCATGGTGGTGCTGCCCTTCAGTCGGTGTGCGGAACCACAGTCCAGTCAGCGGCTGCGGTTTTTTTGATGATAACTAGTTTATGTAGGCGTGGTTGTAAATATTATATTGATCATCAACAATGACTTTTGGGTTTACACAACAAGCTAAAAAATGTCAAAATCGTGTCATCAGACCTTTAATAAACTGTGTCTTGACTGTAATCCTGCACTTTAAACTGTCTCTCTCTGCGCCTCGTTAGAGGTGCGTTCATGACACTAGGTGTGCAGTTGTGCCATACTCTGTACATTCTTGGATGATGGATTGAACAGTGCTCTGTGAGATGTTCAAAGCTTGGGATATTTTTTATGACCTAACCTTGCTGAAAAAAACAGCATATACCAACATCAGACCAGATGCAAAACACAACAAATTATACTTTTATTGTGCTTTGCTGCTGATTCTGATTATTGTCTAATCAGAATCAGAATGAGATTTATTGCCATTGTTCATGTAGTACACAAACTAGGAATTTGTCTCGGTGCAATGCTGCAACATTAAACATGGAGTAGCACTAAAGATAAAAATAAAAAACTATGCATGCAATAAAAGGTAGAGTATGAATAAGTAATACTAATCTATGCAATTTTTAAATATATTAACAAGCAGCAGATATTGTGGAGTTCCACATAGTGCAGTCGGTAGTGCAAAAAGAAAACAGTGATAATTGTCATGAGACCGGTTGAGCTGCTGTACGTAGTGCACAAGAGTCTTGAGCTTCCTCAGCTGCTGCTCTGCTGGGCCTTTTTGATGAGGGAGCTGATGGTCGGCTCCCACTTGAGGTCCCGGGTGATGGTGGTGCCCAGGAAGCGGAAGGAATCCGCAGTGGTGATGAGAGAGTCTGTGAGGGGAAGGGGGGGCAGAGGGGCTGTGACTTTTCTGAAGTCCACGATCATCTCCACTGTCTTCAAAGCGTTCAGCTGCAGGTTGTTGTGGCTGCACCAGGACGCCAGCTGGGCCACCTCTCTCCTGCAGATGGACTCGTCGCCGTTGGAGATGAGCCCGATGAGGGTGGTGTCGTCCGCAAACTTGATCAGTTTGACAGACTGGTGGCCGGAGGTGCAGGAGTTGGTGTACAGGTGGTGTACACCAACACACCAATGCTGGTGTGTGCTGTTGTTTGTTAGCAGGGAACCCTGTTTTAATCTTCGCAACTTTATCGCTGACCTGTTTTATGTATTCTTTGGGCTTCACTATGGTTGCACTGGATTTTATTTAAGGGGATCACAGTAAAGGGGGCTGTATAAAAATGCATGCCACACTTTACAGATTTTTCTTTATTAAAACAATTTAAAAACCATGTATCATTTTCCTTTCACTTTGTAATTATGCTCCACTTTGTGTTAATTACATAAAACTCCAATAAAAAACATTTATGTTTGTGGTTGTAACTTGACAAAATGTGGGAAAGTTTAAGGGGTGTGAAGACTTTTGCAAGCCAGAGAAATTTATGTTGTTTTTTTTTGAATGGTGCACTTACCTCTTTGGCAATCTTCATCTTCACTTGAACTAGTGTCCAAACTTTCACGGTATTGTTCACACGATAAACCATTGTTTGGGCGCAAACTCAATGGAGACTCGTCACTGGACAATGATGCACTTTGGTTTGGCTTGTAGTTTAAGTCTGATCCCATGCAGACTGACAGTTCGGACTCTGGTGAATCTTCATCTCCTCATCTACTATACATCGGCCAACTGTGAGGGAAATAAAACAATCATTACGGGACACTTCCTTCAGCTTCTACTTAACTTCACATATTACCTTTATCATCTTTAAGACAGACTCTCAGACTTGTCAGTATCAAATGTAGTCAGCAGTAACTTTTAACTTGTTAATTGTCCTATATCATAAAAGCACTAGGAATGGCCAGATCATATTTCAAGAATCAGATCAGGGTCCAATTTTTTTAATTGATTGGAGTCATTGAGTACATGTCAACTCCCATTCTCTGCTGAGTATCTTGAAGTGGAAAACAAGAACAGGCCAACAGCCATTTGAAATGTGTATAATTTGCTACAAATTTCTATTTGAATAGATGCCTAAAGTTTTAACACATGGAAACAGATTAACTCAGTTAAATTTGGGATAAGTTTCCACCAAAGCAAACTTGAAAGTGAAGAGTGTTATATAGTGTTTTGGCACATTATTATGAAGTGCGGTGTAGTGACATGCACTTCCTGTCACGCCACTACACCGGCCTATAAATACCAGAGGGCATCCATATTATGGCCTCTTTGGACTGGTGCCCTCTGCCAGGTGCCAACCATGTAACCGCTTTTCAGTACCTTCAATAAAGCTGTGTTCGTTCAGCCATCTGGCCTCATTCTTTACCCAAGGTGTTTTACCACATAATGTTTGGCGATTGAGGATTAACTCATGGAGGCACGCATTACACCACTTCGCCCCTTTCTCGAGCTCTCGGGCGAGCCGCCGGTGCCTTGGCTGATGTGGTTTGTGGCTTTTCAGATGTACATCACTGTGCTGTGCTGTAAGTGTGACAAGTTAAGAGCGCGTGCGCTACTTGCTCACAACCTGGGTATTGAGGGCCAGAAAGTCCTGGGCACACTCGGAGCTTAAGACTCTTTTGAAGACATTGTGGAGCTGCTAGCAAATCATTTTCATACCCCGGATAGCGTGACTGTCCAGAGGATCCGTTTTTGGTAGCGACATCAGTGAGTGGGTGAGCCTGTTCGTTAGTTTGTCACTGACTTAAAGCAGCTACCTAGCGAGTGTCACTTTGGGCCATTGGAAGATGAATTGGTACGTGACCAGCTTGCAGAGCACACATGTTGTGCCGCATTGCAGGCTAGGCTATTCACTGCGCCCAGTGACATAACATCAGCCAGAGCTGTTGAGCTAGCTGTACAGCTGAAGGCCGCAGGCAAGCTAGCTTCAGAGCTAAACTGGCACCAGTCATGGTGGTTGCCAGAGCCCCCTGCTGCGGCAAATGTTGCGGACCCGGATAGCGAGGATAGCATGGATGACGATGTTGAGGAAGCCAATGCTGCCAGCTGAAGGTCTGCCCTGGGAAAACCCCTTTGCAAGGGTAGTGGGTCTGTGACGCACAGCAATAAGGCTAAGGACTACCTGGCCAGGGAAGCGTTGTAGCAGATTTGGGTGCTTGAACCATTATACTAGAGTGTGCCGTGAATCTAAATCGGAGAGCCCACAGAAGAAATCACTCCGTCCACCCCCGACAACCTTCCATGCGGTGTCTCCCAGCACAAATGGGTGCACGTTTTGCATAGTGGAGTTGGATAGCTTGGAGGTGCTGCTGTAGCTCGACACGGGAGTGGAGGGGTCATTGCTGAATTGGGCCATGGTGAGGAAGTTTTTCCCCCACTAAAGGATTAGAGGTGACCCAGCACCGTTGCATGGTTATGGGGGTAGCAAGCTGTGCACGATTGGGATTTTGGAATTAACGGTTCGGTACAAGTCTGCGACAATGGTTGACTTCACATTCCACGTGATGGCACAAGGCGACAACATCATGGGCTGTGATCTGTTTTACGGACTGGGTGTCGCCATAAAAGACAATGCTGGGAATGAGTGGTTGGGTTGTGGCCAGTGGAACCCTCCGGTTCAGGTGGTCGATGAGGACATTGTGTGGGATGAAGGGTTAATGGACACCATGGCAGTCAAGCAGGACCAGCTTCACTCAGGTTCCAGGCAGGAGGGTCTCAGTGCAAGCGCTCAAGAAATGTTGGGGGGGGGGGGGGTACCGAGTGTGACAGTGAGGCACCTGTGCTGACGAATGACACCAATGTGCTAGCCCCAGATTTCTCCAAAGCTTGGCCGCAGGGGGACAGAGGGTTTGCAGCTACGATGAGGAACGCTACAACGGTTTTATAAGAGGTCAGGGCCATACCGACAAGCACGGAGGAACAGCATGCTCAGCAGCACCGCTTCAGGCTGAGCAAGGCCCCGCTGAGGGTTTTGGACTTGGTCTGGGTTCAAGGTGAAAAATGTCCACGGTGAAGATGGGCTAGACGACAGCTGGCTAAACATCATGAGTGTCTGTGCATAGTGGCTAAGCTGGGCGCAGCATACTTCAGGATGTCTGATGGCTTGGCAAGGCACGCCAATCAGCTTCGGCATGTCCGGGAAAGGCTCCAGGTGACAAGACTGGACGAGAGCAGGTGATGGCGGGGAAGAAGCGAGGCTCTTTCGTCCAGAAGATCAGCCATCATCCCGCGGGCCTGCTGCTTCCAGGGGCGTGCTTGCTGAGGGGCTGCTCTTGGCCCCCCATGCCAATTCTACTCCTCCTGCCCAAGGGACTGTGCTGTAAATAATTGTGTGTTTATAGTGCTGTTGTTTTAATCTATGTATGTTCTAAAAAGGGATTATTTTGGATATTTTGTTTAAGTTTAGGAACATAGCATGTAGTTTTAGTTTTAAATGGACTCTTTTTAGATTATTGTGTGGCAGAATAGTCCACCCCACCATGTGGGCTGTACAATACTCCACCCATCAGCCCTATTTTAAGTTACAGTATGTTGTGAGAATGTGTTAAGCCATTTTAGTACATTGTTTTTCATTATGCTAGTGCATGATTCGGGTCCCAAATTTGTGTGTGTGTGTGTGTGTGTGTGTGGGGGGGGTTCAATTGTGTGTATGGTTTTGGACTTTTTTGGGGAGGAGGGGGGTTATATAGTGTTTTGACACATGATTGTTGAGTGCGGTGTAGTGAAGTGGACTTCCTGTCACGTCACGTCACTGCCCTATAAATACCAGAGGGCATCCATATTATGCCGTCTTTGGACCGGTGCCCTCTGTCAGTTGCCTACACACGTGGACAAAATTGTTGGTACCCTTCTGTTAATGAAAGAAAAACCCACAATGGTCACAGAAATAACTTGAATCTGACAAAAGTGGTAATAAATAAAAATTATATGAAAATTAGCCAATGAAAATCAGACAATGCTTTTGAATTGTGGTTCAACAGAATTATTTAAAAAAAAACAAACTCATGAAACAGGCCTGGACAAAAATGATGGTACCCCTAGAAAAGATTGAAAATAATGTGACCATAGGGATATGTTCAACCAAGATGTGTCCTCTAATTAACATCACAGGTGTCTACAAACTTGTAATCAGTCAGTCGGCCTATTTAAAGGGTGACAAATAGTCACTGTGCTGTTTGGTGACATGGTGTGTCCCACACTAAACATGGACCAGAGGAAGCAAAGGAGAGAGTTGTCTCAGGAGATTAGAAAGAAAATTATAGACAAGCATGTTAAAGGTAAAGGCTATAAGACCATCTCCAAGCAGCTTGATGTTCCTGTGACTACAGTTGCACATATTATTCAAAAATTTAAGATCCACGGGACTGTAGCCAACCTCCCTGTACATGGCCGCAGGAGGAAACTTGATGAAGAATGGCAACAAAAGAGCCCAGAATAACCTCTAAACAATTCATGGTGAACTCCAAGGTCAAGGTACATCAGTGTCAGATCGCACCATCCGTCGTTGTTTGAGCCAAAGTGGACTTCATGGGACACAACCAAGGAGGACACCACTGTTGAAAACAAATCATAAAAAAAGCCAGACTGGAATTTGCCAAATTGCATGTTGACAAGCTACAAAGCTTCTGGGAGAATGTCCTATGGACAGACGAGACAAAACTGCAACTTTTTGGCAAGGCACATTAGCTCTATGTTCACAGACGCAAAAGTGAAGCATACCAAGAAAAGAACACTGTCCCTACTGTGAAACATGGAGGACAGGTTCTGTTATGTTCTGGGGCTGCTTTGCTGCATCTGACACAAGGTGTCTTGAATCTGTGCAGGGTACAATGAAATCTCAGACAGCTTGGTCTCAGTTGCAGGTCATGTGTCTTGCAACAGGATAATGACCCAAAACACACAGCTAAAAACACCCAAGAATGGCTAAGAGCCAAACATTGGACTATTCTAAAGTGGTCTTCTGTGAGCTCTGATCTAAATCCTATTGAACATCTGTGGAAGGAGCTGAAACATGCCGTCTGGAGAAGGCACCTTTTAAACCTGAGACAACTGGAGCAGTTTGCTCATGAGGAGTGGACCAAAATACCTGCTGAGAGGTGCAGAAGTCTCACTGACAGCTACATTGCAGTTACAGTTTGATTGCAGTGATTGTCTCAAAAGGTTGTGCAACAAAATATTAAGTTAAGGGTACCATCATTTTTGTCCAGGCCTGTTTTATGAGTTTGTTTTTTAAAATAATTCTGTTGAACCACAATTCAAAAGCATTGTCTGATTTTCATTGGTTAATTTTCATAGAATTTTTATTTATTACCACTTTTGTCAGATTCAAGTTATTTCTGTGACCACTGTGGGTTTTTCTTTCATTAACAGAGGGGTACCAACAATTTTATCCACGGCTGTACCATGTCAATACCATCAATAAAGCTGTGTTTGTCTAGCGATCTTTTTTTTTTTTTTTTTTTTTTTTTTTGTTACTTATTTGTACCCGTAGGTAGACTTGGTTTGCAGTCTGGTGACAAGCCACTGGCTGCTGGTCGCTGCGTGCGCGAGCGCCCTAAACCTATATGTTTTTGGTATGCGGGAGGAAACCGGAGAAATCCCGGAGTAAACCCACGCAACACGGGGAGAACATGCAAACTCCACACAGCTCACTGTTGGTCGGGGGCTGGAATCGAACCCACGATCTCATGATCCCCGTGATCCCCCGGCCAAGGGTAAAACTGTGCTGCCACAGTGCTAAACCACTGCGCCACCGTGCAGATCTGACCTCATCCTTTACCCAAGGTATTTTACCATACATAATAGAGAGCAGATTCTGTGGCACAACAATAAAGATTACAGAGAGAGTTCATCACTCTGGATGGATAGCCCATTTAAGCCATTGATGATATAAGATAAGATGAGATAAGCCTTTATTAGTCCCACAACGGGGAAATTCCAGGATTGCAACAGCACAGGGATAGCAACACTCAGAGCAACAATCAGAAGGCAAGAAAAAAAAAAAAAAAAAAACAACAAGCAAGCAAGAGCAGCTAATATACATATGTACATATTACTATAAAATATATATATACACACACACACACACAGACACACAGTGCAGAGCATTGTAGCTGGATGGAATAAATATATGAATATATGAACACACAGTGCAGAGCATTGTAGCTAGATGGAATAAATATGTAAATATATAAACACCCACAGTACGGAGCATTGCAGCTAGGTGGAATAAATATGCAAGTATATAAACACACACAGTGCGGAGCAATGTAGCTAGATGGAATAATATGTAGATATATAAAAACACAGTGCGGAGCATTGTAGCTAGATGGAATAAATATATAGATATATAAATATAAACACACCCAGTGCTGAGCATTGTAGCTAGATGGAATAAATATATAGATATATAAATATAAACACACCCAGTGCAGAGCATTGTAGCTAGATGGAATAAATATGTAAATATATAAACACACACAGTGCAGAGCATTGTTGCTAGGTGGGATGAAACAGCATAACCGTCTATTTAGTTATCCTACATGGTTTGATTATGTGCCCATACATATTCTCACCCTCCATAGCGACCGGTATGTTCCTAGTTGTATGCCGGAGAGGACCATTGTGTAAGTCTATTGCATCTTTTGCATTCAAAAAAAAAACAAAAAAAAAAAAACTATTAGTTTGTTACGTCTTGTTGCTATCTCTGCGAGCAGCCCTGCTTAGGTTGTACAGTCTGACAGCCGTTGGTAGGAAGGACCTACGAAACCTCTCGGTTGTGCACCTGGGATGATGTAGTCTGCTGCTAAATGAGCTCCTCAGTGCATCCAGTATGTCCTGCATAGGGTGGAACTCGGACTCCAGCAGAGATGACAGTTTAGCCACCGTCCTTCTCTCTCCTATCTCCTCCATCGGATCAAGGCGTTGCCCCAGGACAGAGCTAGCTTTCTTAATCAGTTTGTTCAGTCTCTTCCTATCGGCTGCAGTAATGCCACTGCCCCAGCAGACCACTCCAAAAGTGATGGCTGATGCCACCACCGTGTCATAGAATGACTTCAGCAGTGCCCCTTGTACACCAAAAGACCTGAGTCTCCTCAGCAGGAACAGCCTGCGCTGTCCCTTCTTGTAGAGTGCGTCAGTATTGTGTGACCAGTCTAGTTTATTGTTCAGATGAATACCCAGGTACTTGTAGGATGTCACCATCTCGATGTCTGTTCCCTGTATATTTACTGGTGCTGTGAGGGGCTGCCCATGCCTGCGGCAGTCCACCACCAGCTCCTTAGTTTTCCTCGCGTTGATCTGGAGGCAGTTCCGATGGCACCAGTCCACAAAGTCCTGGATAAGCCCTCTGTACTCAGCTTCATCTCCGCTGGAGATGAGACCAACGATCGCAGAGTCATCAGAGAACTTCTGTAGATGGCAATGTGTTGTGTTGTGTGAGAAGTCCGCAGTATAAAGAGTGAACAGGAAGGGAGCCAGCACCGTTCCCTGGGGGGCCCCCGTGCTACTGATGATCGTGTCGGAAACACAGTCCCGGGTTCTCACAAACTGAGGCCGGTTCGTGAGGTAGTCCAGGATCCATGATGACAGGTGCTGGTCCACCCCTGCGCGCAGCAGCTTGTCCTTCAGGATCATCGGTTGGATGGTGTTGAAAGCACTGGAGAAGTCAAAGAACATGATCCTCACCATATTCCCGGGCTTCTCCAGGTGGGACAGAGAACGGTGAAGGAGGAAGATCACCGCATCCTCCACCCCAATGCCATGCTGGTAGGCGAACTGGAGTGGATCCATCGCTGGTTCCACCAGGGGGCGGAGATGAGCAAGGAGCAGTCTCTCCAGGGTCTTCATCAAGTGGGACGTCAAGGCCACCGGTCTGAAGCTGTTCAGGTCTTTGGGGTGGGAAGTTTTTGGTACAGGTACCACACAAGATGTTTTCCACAGCTGTGGTACCCTCCCCAGTTTCAGGCTCATGTTGAAGATATACGTCACAATCCCACACAGCTGGTCTGCACAGGACTTGAGGAGCTTTGCACTGATGCCGTCCGGTCCCGACGCCTTCCTCGCCTTGATCTTCCTCAGCTCCGTCCTCACCTGGGTCTTGGTCAGGGTCAGGATGGGGGGCTGTGTGTTGGGAGTGGGGGGGGGTGTCGGTGGAGTGGGGAGTGGGTAGCAGGACTTGATTTCTTAGAGGCAGCAGTGGTTGTTGTGCAGACAGGGGGGAGGGCTGTTGGTCAAATCTATTGAAAAACAGATTCAGGTTGTTCGCCCACTCCCTGCCCCCCGTGGCCTGGGGGGAGGTATTCTGGAGCCCCGAGATGGTTTTGAGGTTTCTCCAGACCCCGCTGATGTCGCTCTGTTGCAGCTTGTCCTCCATCTTCTTCCTGAAGCTGTCCTTGCCTTCTCTGATCTTTCTCCTCAGCTCCCTCTGTACGGACTTCAGCATCTCCCTGTTCCCCGACCTGAAGATCCTCTTCTTCTCTCTCAGAAGTGTTTTTATCTCAGGGTTGATCCAGGGTTTGTTGTTTGAGTGACGCCGTATGGTCTTGGTGGGAACGGATTTGTCCACACAGAAGCTGAGGTAGCCCGTGAAGGTGTGAATGAGGCCATCGATGTCCTCACCATGTGGATCGCAGAGCTGCTTCCAGGCAGTGGCTTCAAAACAGTCCTTTAGAGTGTCCATTGTCTCCTCAGACCATAACTCCACAGTGTGCATGGCCGGAGGTTGTCTGTGCACTAGGGGTTTGTACACCGGTCGGAGATGAACCAAGTTGTGATCCGATCTCCCAAGTGGGGGGAGTTGTGATGAGGTGTACGCCTCCTTAGTGTTTGCGTAGAACAAATCCAGTGTTTTATTGTCTCTAGTGTGGCATGTGACATACTGGGTGAAAGTGGGCAGAATGGGAGACAGTGAAACGTGGTTGAAATCGCCTGAGATGAGGAGAAGAGCATCTGGGTGTTCTGTCTGCAGCCTGCTGGTTACTGAATGGATGACGTCACGCGCTGTCCCAGCGTTCGCCGTCGGATTTGCATAAACAACAATGCAGATCACGTGTGAGTGTTCTCTCGGGAGATATGTAGGCCTCATGCTAACAGCTAGCAACTCAATGTCTTTGCTGCAGTGTCGTTGTTTAACAGTGATATGTCCCGGTCTGCACCAGTTGTTGTTAACATACATTATCACTCCACCGCCCCTAGTTTTGCCACTCTCTGGTGTTCGGTCAGCTCGTATCGTGTGAAAACCCTCCAGCTCAATGTTAGCATCTGCTGCTAGTTCAGTTAGCCACGTCTCAGTAAACAAAAGGAGAGAGCACTCCCGGTAAGTGCTATCATAACGGGAGATAGCCGCTAGCTCATCTAACTTTCCCAGTATCGACCGTACATTTCCCATGACAACAGATGGAAGGGAGGGTCTGTACCTTATATTTTTTGTCCTCCGCCTTACTCCAGCCCGGCAGCCGCGGCGTTTTCGCCTCAGTTCTCTCGGTATGTCGAGTTTTTCCAGTGGGACCGGGTGGCGGTTAAATGCTAGCAGCTCTTCCCTGTTATATCGTATCCTGCTATAAACAGTGGCTCCGTCCACCGGCTCAGGAGACATTTGGGACGATCTGTGTGTCCGTGATATAAGTGGGGTGAAAAAAAAAAAAAAGTGATCAAAAGAGAGAGGAAGGGAAAAAAAACTCGGAATCGAGCCGCTGTTGCAAAAGGCAGCCGACTGGTGTGGCGCCGAGAGGAGAATGGGTTTTCATTATCCTTTGGAGCTGTTTGTACCAAAGTAAGCCCTGGTATCTCAACACAACATACCTGTTACAGTGGCACCTGAGCTGTATAAAAGTGTTTGCCACCACCTATGAGGTATTTTACTGTATTTGATGTAACTGCTATTGGCTTTACTACCATTGGTTTTGAGTTCTGAAATTTGCCCATTGTCACGGTTTGTCCTATCTGCTCACTGGATTGATTTTTCACTTGATCAAAACTTTATAGCTCTATATAGACAGCAGTTTTTTGGATCTCCTACTGCAGCACAAAAGTAGGCACTGTAAAGTTTGACAACAGGAAATTTCTGTGTTATATGTAAGTGTTAAGATTTTTTTTTTTTTTTTAACATTTTGATAATAAAATCTAAAGGAATAACATGAGCAAAGACTGGCTTCCCTTACAGCACCAGAGAGCTACTGAAGTGTCAAGTACATGGCATTGATTTTAATAATTTTAAATGCAGTTATCATGTGTAGTTTGCAACAGTGTGCTGCAGGAATATGCATATATTGAATTGAGAACTGGAAGGGGCTTAAATGACTTGGATTTTGTGTCACAAACAAAAACTCTTGATCAGAGCATCCCTCCAGATTCTGTAGAGCAGTTCAACTATTGAACCTAAAAACAACAACAATAACAATACAATGGAATAGCTATTTGGAGTTTGTCAGGTTGCTATGGAGAATGAACCTGACCTTTAAATGTATTACTCTGTATAGACAAATAAATGCCATGTAGTTGGCACTGGGGCTGGGCAATGAAATAATTTTAAGTCAAAATTTGAATTAATTTGTTTGGACAATGTTAAAAATGAAAATCATGAAAAAGAATTTTCCCTTTCACTAGAGTGAATACTGCAGCATATACCTCTAACCCCTCCCCCACCCCATCTCTCTCTGCCACAAACCATATTGTAACGTCGGGGCCATGTTAAGGGGGGCAGGGATTTCCCAGCATGCTTTGCCAGTTGAAACGTTACTGTGTGTGTGTATTAAATGTGTTATTACTGAGTTATACTGCTGTGTCATTATAACTGCGTTATAATGACCCAGCAGTGTTTAGCAGGATTAGGGCAAGATGTATCATGTGTGTGTAACCATGATTGAAACGGAGGTCCAGGAGAATGACCGCCCCTCCTCTCTGTGCTCAGAAGTAAGTTGGAAATTGGGGGTCGGTGGTGTGTAAATAAAGCCTGTTCATCACAACCATCTTGCTCCTCTTTCTTTGTGTGAACCCTGCATACGTCACAATATGTAGGTAAACATGGGGGCAGGCATCAGTGAGGCACTTTCTTTACTTGACCAAAAGTAATAAGATGATTTTGCACTTTATTTATAAAACTTTAACATGATAAGAGGAGCCCTTTACTTTTTTTTTTTATAAGTTTATCTTATAAACTTCATGGTACTTTATTAATTGAACATTTGTGTATTCATCTTTGTTTGATCAAACTTTTATTTAAATAAGGTTTAGTTTGCTTAAAGCCAGGTTTGAACATTATCCTTGTGGTAGACTGCAAGTCTAATTTAAAACATTACTGGCACATGCCTCTAGGGGGAACTACCTGTATTGTTCAGCACTACTATTAAGGGGACACATTAGAACAAGAGTGTGAAAACCCCGCGCAGAATCCATGTTCAGTCATATTATGTGTGTTGCAGAATAAACGGCAGAGTTAGCCAAAGAAATAACTCAAGTGTGATCATTGCTACACGGTAGGATATCACACAATTGGCGACGAGGATTAAAAGAAAAAAATCAGCGGCGAGAAACAGAGAACATTGCAAGTGTGGCGAACTCAAGTGACTCCAGTAGTTCGAGTGCAAGTTCAGAGGAGGAAAAACGAGGTTTCCCCACCACGACGAGCAATGGCGGCTGTAATCGGAACGGTAACCCCTTTTGATAACTCGACTCAGTCATGGGAAGAATATAGTGAAATGTTGGACTTTTTCTTCCAAGCTAATGACATTGAGGAGCCAGACAAAAGGAAGGCTGTACTGTTGAGTGGAGTTGGTGCAACTACTTACAGCTTGTTGAGAAATTTAATAAGCCCTGCATTACCGAAAGATAAAACGTACGACCAGCTTACTGCTGAGCTTCAGAAGCACTTCAGCCCCAAACCGAGTGAAATCGTACAACGATTCAAATTTAATTCACGCATAAGGAGGAACACTGAGTCCATAGCAGAGTATGTGGCAGAATTGAGGAAATTAACACTGCACTGTGATTACAAAGACTCATTGGAAGAAATGTTAAGAGACAGACTTGTGTGTGGAGTGAATGATGACCGTATGCAACGGCGACTTTTATTTGAAACAAAACTCACTTTTGTGAAGGCTTTGGAATTATGCCAAGCGATGGAAACAGCATCTAAAGATGTGAGAGAGATGCAAGGGAAGCTAACAGAGGACACAGCAACGCATGTTCATGTGCCTAAGACCCAAGTAGGTGTCCACAAAGTGTTGACTGACAAAACTCAGCACAAATTCCCCAGTTGTTATCGCTGCAAAGGCCAGCACAATGCCGCCGAGTGCAAATTTGCCACTGAGCTGTGTCATAATTGTGGCAAGCGAGGGCACATTAAGAAAGCATGTAGAATAAAGGTGGACAGCGCACAGGTGCTGAAAGCGACAGTTAATGGGCAAAAGTATGAAAACAAGGGCCCAGGAAAGGAACAGCAAGCGAATCAACTGAGAGGGGAGGGAGAAAGTGATACAGAAGACATGGATTTTCACACAATTTACAACACGTCAGAGGAGCTGACCAAGGTAGCGCCCATCACGCGTACCATGAATGTTAATGGAATGAAAGTAACATTTGAAGTTGATACAGGCTGTGGAGTAACCATATTAAGTAAACAGCAATATACACAACTGTGGAAGAAAACAGACACAGCAGAATTAAATCCCTGTTCATTAAAATTAAAAACATACACAGGAGAGAAGCTAGACGTGCTAGGCATGGCACAAGTGAAGGTGCAACACGAAAACAAAGAAAAGGACTTACCTGTAGTAGTAGTTGGGAGCGAAGGACCAAATCTACTAGGGCGAAGTTGGCTACAAGAACTGGCCATGATTGATCAGTTGGTGAATAAAGTGGAATCTCAGCCCAAATTGCAGCTGGAGGAGATCCTCGAAAGACACGCTGAGGTGTTCAAAGAAGGCTTAGGACAGCTAAAAGGTGTCACTGCAAAGATTAATGTGGACAAGGAGGCCCAACCACGATTCTGCAAACCCCGACCGGTACCCTATGCAGTCAAGCCACTGGTTGAAAGCGAGCTACAGAGGCTGCTGGATGACAAGATCATTGAGCCAGTGCAGGTTGCAGAATGGGCGGCGCCCATAGTCCCAGTGAGAAAGCCGGATGGCTCCATTAGAATATGTGGAGATTACAAACTCACTGTCAATCGAGCATCACGGGTGGATCAGTATCCAATTCCTAAAGTGGAGGACCTCTTCGCACAGCTGAACGGCGGCCGACACTTCACGAAATTAGACATGAGTCACGCCTACCAACAAGTAGTCTTGGAAGAAGAATCAAGAAAGTATGTAACCATCAATACACACAAAGGCTTATATACCTACACACGCTTACCATTTGGAGTAGCTTCCAGTCCTGCTATATTCCAGAGAACTATGGAGGGCATCCTAGGTGGAATTCCGAATGTTGCCATTTATTTGGATGACATCCTTTGTACAGGACCAAATGAACAAGAACATCTGAAAACGCTGGAGGAAGTGCTTCAACGGTTGGAGAAAAGCGGTCTGAGGTTGAAAAGAAGCAAGTGTGAGTTCATGGGAAAAGAGGTGGTGTTCCTAGGCCACAAGATCAACGCCAGTGGTCTACACCCTCTAACAGACAAAGTGGAAGCCATTGCGGAGGCGCCTGAGCCACAAAATGTTACTGAGTTAAAAGCCTACCTGGGCTTGTTGAACTATTACCATAGGTTCCTCCCAAAGCTCTCCACGCTGCTGGCACCACTACATACCTTACTTAAGAAGGAAGAAAAATGGTCATGGGGGGTCAAGCAGCAGAAGGCGTTTGAAGAGTCCAAAGCGCTACTTCAGTCCTGTAGTGTGTTAGTGCACTATGATTCAAACAAACCACTCATCCTGGCGTGTGACGCATCACCCTACGGTGTGGGTGCTGTACTCTCTCATCGTATGGAGGATGGCTCAGAGAGACCCATAGGGTTCGTCTCAAGAACTCTTAGTGCAGCTGAGAAAAACTACTCCCAGCTAGACAAGGAGGGCCTTGCAGTAGTATTTGGTGTAAAAAAATTCCACAAATACCTGTACGGGAGACAGTTCGCTATAGTGACTGACCACAAGCCACTAATTTCACTGTTCAGTGAAATGAGAGCCATACCCCAGATGACATCTCAGAGAATTCAGAGATGGGCCGTTACATTAGCAGCGTATGAGTACACCATCGTTTACAAAGCCGGACGGGACCATACGAATGCTGACGCGATGAGTAGGCTACCCTTGGATGGAGGAAGAGACAGCATGCCTGAGGAGGAGGAGAGAGTGCTATTGTTTGAAGATATCGGCGTGCCCCTGGTGAACGCACAACAAATAAAGAAGTGGACAGACAAAGACCCTGTTCTAGCAAGAGTGCGAGAATACATCTTGCGAGGATGGCCGAAGATGAACAGTCCTGAGTTCATTCCCTATGCCCGACGACAGGATGAGCTCAGCACCCAGGAAGGTTGTATCCTGTGGGGAGGACGCGTGGTTGTTCCACCACCTGGTAGGAATGCCTTACTGCAACAACTACACCAAGCACACCCTGGCATCACTCGCATGAAAGCGTTGGCGAGGAGTTACATGTGGTGGCCCAACATGGATGCAGAGGTGGAGGCGCTTGTGAAGTCATGTGCGGCATGCCAGGAGAACAGGAACAGTCCTCCAGCAGCCCCACTACATCCCTGGGAAGTTCCAGATAAACCATGGAGAAGAATTCACATTGACTACGCAGGTCCATGGATGGGAAGAATGTTCCTGATCATAGTTGACGCATACTCAAAGTGGATCGATGCATATTCTGTGAGTAGCTCTACTTCTACTGTTACCATTGAATGTCTTAGAAAGAGTTTCAGCCAACATGGGCTACCTGAAATCATAGTATCAGATAACGGTACATGTTTTACGAGTGAACAGTTCCAAGAGTTTTCTGAAAAGAATGGCATACGTCACATCACGACTGCGCCATACCATCCTTCTTCTAACGGCTTAGCCGAGAGGGCCGTGCAGACGTTCAAGTCACTCATGAAAAAGATGACAGGAGACTCTATTGAAACCCGAATGTCGAGAGCTCTGTTCAGCTATCGAATAACACCCCAATCTACAACTGGCAAGTCACCAGCTGAGCTGTTGTGTGAAAGGAAGTTGAGGTCAACATTTGACTTAATACATCCAGACTTCAGAAACAAAGTGCATGATAAACAAGAGAAACAAAAAGGTTATCATGACATGCATGCTAGAGAGAGAATACTGAGAGAAGGAGACGTGGTCTACACCCGCAACTTTGGCTCAGGACCAGCCTGGGTACCAGGAGAAATAACAGAAAAGACAGGCCCTGTGTCATTCAAGGTGACATTAGGTCATGGACAAGTGGTGAGGCGACACATCGACCAAGTTCGTGGTAGGAGCTCCATTCCCCTGCCGATGGCACCAGAGGTGTTGTCTGACACCCATTCTGAGGAGAGCATCAACGAACCACCACTTCAGGTGAAACCTGAGGTAACCGTCTCTGCAGATTCTACGGGCAGCACTGCAGCAGCCGAAACAGTGGAGCAGTCTGAGTCTTCACCTGCAGTTGGCTCACCTGCCGTGAGAAGATCTCAGCGAGCTAGGAAAGCTCCAGACTACTTGAAGGACTATACTTAGTCAGTAGTGAGTTCCCCAGCCACAGGACAAGAATGCGTCCTGGAACCTCACTGGGATGCGGTAGTCAAACCAAATCCCCAGTTAGACTGTTATGTGTGTTATACATGTAAAAAAAAAAAAAAAAAAAAAAAAGAGAAAGAAATTATGTGTATGGCACATGTGTTTAAGAAGTTAAAAGTAACTGTGATTGTTTAGGGTTAAATGGGAGTTCCAGGATGTCTAGCATAATTGGCTAGTGTAATTAAAAGTAGTTTAATCTAGAGGGGAGGGATGTGGTAGACTGCAAGTCTAATTTAAAACATTACTGGCACATGCCTCTAGGGGGAACTACCTGTATTGTTCAGCACTACTATTAAGGGGACACATTAGAACAAGAGTGTGAAAACCCCGCGCAGAATCCATGTTCAGTCATATTATGTGTGTTGCAGAATAAACGGCAGAGTTAGCCAAAGAAATAACTCAAGTGTGATCATTGCTACACGGTAGGATATCACAATCCTCAATGGGGAATCATGCTTGCTCATGTTTGAAATAAAAAGAGCATATCTGAAATAATTCCTCACTAATATGAATTAACACTGATCAGTTACCATTGATTCAAATTAAGCTCTTTCTACAACTAATCAGATTTTTTGAAGAATGTTTAACTGATAACAAATCTAGATGTAAATAGTTTGTATTAACTGTTAGATCACATTTAAAAAAAAATTATAGTGTTTTAATAAAATTCCTTCATAAAGTGTAATCACAGTGACAGGTGACTAAATTTACTCAATTGATCAAGAATTGTACTGTGATCATACCTGTGCTTGTCCTTCTGCTGTCATTTTTTTTAACCTAACACCAAAAAAGAAGATTGAAAAATTATTAACCAGTTATACAAAACTGATTTGACACAGACAGAAAGCAATAAATTATACCATATCAATGGACAGTCATACTTTACAGCCTCATTTATCTCTCCAGATGAAAGTGAAAATTTTATATTCTAATTTCAAAAATTGCATCCACATATGTCCTGTATAAATGATGATGTTAAGAACTAACTGGACACAGTCTGAGATAAACACACATTTGTAAATTCTGGTACAATTAAAGCCTCTTTGACCAGACATTAAGAAGTAAAAGTCCCATAGTGAGCTCCAGACTGTGTGACATTAAAAGCATTGACTTAATCACCAGAGTCTAGAGGCTTTAAAAAGTGCAACTCACTTCTTAACCACTGCGTTTCCCCTCCCCCACTGGCAAGGCTGTAAAAACTGTGCTTTATTTCTTCACCACAGTGCCGCCCCTCCCCCCGCCCCGCTGTGACCAGGCCACTTCTCCCATTATGAAGGCTTTAACCAACAAACCAGCCTAATATATGCTATTCTTACCCACTATAGTACATTAAAACAGCAATATTTAACCAATTTAGCAGATAAAATTGTAATTCAAGAAAAAAGTCTATAAATTATAAATAAAATCAACTTACCAGAGAATTTATATATCTTTCTTCAAACCTTTGGTAGAGACTCTTTTCACTTTTCCCTTGGAACATCTCTGCTATGGCTTAAAATGATTCTGTGATTCTCTGCTTACTTCTGCAGCTTGCAAGTGGAGTGTTGCAAAAGGCATGAATCTGATTGGATAATTCGTACTTGAGCGAGTTCAGCCAGAGGACAAGGCGCAAAGAGACTCTCGAGCAGTCCTACCTTTCTTAAAGTTTCTAAGCCCTATCTAGCAGTGGACACTGCTTTGATAGTGTTAAAACTATGAGAATCTAAGTCATTATAAATGCTAGAATATTCAGCTCATTCTTAAAAGGTTTCATATAAAACATGTTTAGAGGAAGGAAAACTGGTGATTCCTAACAATTCAGTATAAAAAAGCTGATTATCAGACTAAAAGCAGCAAATTTTAAATGTGCATATTTATAAATAAAATCTTGGGTAGAAACCTGAAGATCTACTTATAAATAGTTGAAAATTAATGTGAAAAAACAAAACTATTAAAAAAAGACACAAAAGTCCCACTATCATGTAAAAAGATGTAAAATCATGAGAAAATAGTTGCAAATTTCTGTGAAAAGATGCAAAATTTAAAACAAAAAATGATCAAAACATACATTTATTTAAAAATCACTAAATTAGAAGAAAATATACATTTACTTGCAAAAAATGTCCATCTCTTAGGAAAAATTCACAATTTTTAGGATGAAAAAACAAATTTTTGAATACAGTCACAAAAAGTACAAAACTAGGTTTATTGAGTAAAAACAGTAAATTTACACAGTTAAAAATAGAAAATAAAAACTAATTGGTAAAAATCTGAAGATCTACCAAAAAAATGAACAAAAAAATCTTAAAAATAAAATTTAAACCAGACCATCAATGAAGAAGTAGCTCCTTCCGGCCTGATGAATTCACCCCAAGAGTGCTCAAATCTGACCTTTGACTTTGAGCACAGCCTAGATGCAGACCTATCTGAGGATCTTTGGGCATTGAGTTTGCCAAACACTGGGGGAATTGCCTAGGAGGAGTAAAAAGTTTGGTGAAATCATAACTGCCCAGCTCTCCTGACTTCTGACCCTGACCTTAAGCACAACCTGGATGCAGACCCACCTGAGGTTCATTGTAAGTTTTATGGCCACTGAGGCAAATGCCTACAAGGAGTAGTGATTCCCATTAAATGGAGACAGATGAACAAGTGGATGGACAGACAGATGCTGGACACCGCAGCATTGCTTTAGCTCCTTTTGGCTTTGGAGTAATGAGCTAAAAATGAGAAGACAGTCACAAATATTAAAAAAAAAATAAGTTTCTACCTTCACAAAAAAAAAAAAAAATCATAGATTGTCAAGAAAAAGTTTTCAAAACAAAGTTCAACATTTGAGAGAAAAGTTTTAACTACTTATAATTTGCCTATTTTACCTTCATTAAGGCTCAAATATGTTTAGTTTCTCCATCCATCCATCTTCTACTGCTTTTCTGGAGGTCCAGGTCACAGAGGCAGCAGTTCAAGTAAGGAAGCCAAGACTTGACTCTCCCTGACCACCTGCTCCATCTCTTCAGTGAGGATACCAAGGCGTTCCCAGACCAGCTGGGAGATATAGTCTTTCCAGCAAGTCCTGGGTCTGCCCCGGGATTTCCTCCCAGTGGGATATGCCCAAAACACCTCAAGTGGGAGGGTCCAAGAAGTATCCTAATCAGATGCCCATACCACCTCAACTGGCTTCTTTCAATGTGGAGAAGCAGTGGTTCTACTCTGAGCCTATCCTGGATGACTGAGCTCCTCATCCTATCTCTAAGGTTGAGTCCAGCAGTCCTGCAAAGGATGCTCATTTCAGCCGCTTGTATCCTCGATCTCATTCTTTCGGTCATTACCCAAAGCTCATAACCATAGGTGAGGGTAGGAACGTAGATTGACCGGTACATCGAGAGTTTGCCTTAGAGCTTAGCTCCCTCTCACCACAAAAGACCAGCACAACGTCTGCATCACTGCAGATGCTGCTCCGATCCGTCAGTCAATCTGTCACTCCATTCTCCCCTCACTTGTGAATAAAACTCTGAGATACTTAATCTCCTCCACTTGGGGCAAGAGCTTGTCCCCAACCCAGAGAGGACAATCCACCTTTTTCTGGCTGAGGACCATGGACTCGGACTTGGAGGTACTAATTCTCATCCCAGCCACTTCACACTCAGCAGCAAACTGTCCAAGTAAGACCTGTAGGTGATTGCTGGATGAAGCTTGCAGGACATCATCTGCAGACAACAGAGATGAGATCCTGTGGTCACCAAGCATGACACCGTCTGTTCCCTTGCTGTGCCTAGAAATCCTGTCTATAAAAATTATGAACAGGATCGGTGACAAACGGCAGCCCTGGCGGAGTCCAATTCTCACTGGGAATGAATCCGACCGAGTGTTGGCAATATAATCCAAACTCTCACAATGGTTGTATAGAGACTGGATAGCTCGTAATCACAAGCCCGATACCCCATACTCCCAAAGCACTCCCCACAAAAAATGCCTTCTCTAAGTCCACAAAACACATGTAAAGTGGTTGGGCAAACTTCCACAAACTCTCGAGGATTCTCGAGAGGGTAAAGAGTTGATCCGATGTGCCACAGCCAGGATGAAAACCACATTGCGCCTTCTGAATCTGAGATTCGACCAACGGCCAGACTCTCCTCTCCAGTCCCTTGGCATAGACCATCCCAGGGAGGCTGAGGAGTGTGATCCCTCTAAAACTGGAGTACACCCTCCGGTCCCCCTTTTCTAAGAGAGGAACCACCACCCCGGTTTGCCATGCCAAAGGCACTGTCCCCAACCTCCACGCAGTGTTGCAGAGTCATGTCAACCATGACAGCTCTACAACATCCAGGGCCTTGAGGTACTCAGGGCAAATCTCATCCACCCCCGGGGCCCGGCAACCAAAGAGTTTTTTAACTATTTTGGCAACCTCAGCCCCTGTGATGGGTGAGTCATCCCCATCCTCCACAAGTCCTGCTTCAGCTGTGGAAGGTGTGTCAGTGGGATTGAGGAGAGCTTCGAAGTATTCCTTCCACCACCTGATGACATCCCCAGTCGAAGTCAGCAGTGCCCCATCCGCACCATACACAGTGTGGACAGGGAGCTGCTTCCCCCTCCTGAGCTGCTGGACAGTTTGCCAGAATCTCTTTGATGCCGACTGAAAGTCTTGTGTCATGGCCTCACTGAACTCCTCCCACACCCAAGTTTTTGCTTCAGCAACCATCTGAGCTGCACTCCGGTTGGCCTGCCGGTACACCTTAGCTGTTTTGGAAGTCCCACAAGCAAACCAAGCTTAATAGGACTCCTCCTTCAGCTTAATGGCCCCCATCACCACTGGTGTCCACCACTTGGTTCGGGGGTTGCCACCATGAGATGCACCAATGACCTTGCATCCGCAGCTTTGGGCAGCCGCTTCAACAGTGGAGGTGGAGAACATGGTCAATTCAGACTCCATGTCTCCAGACTCCCTCAGAATGTGGTCGAAGTTCTTCTGGAGGTGGGAGTTGAAGACCTCCCAGACAGGGGCCTCAGCCAGACGTTCCCAGCACACCCTCACTATACGTTTGGGTCGACCAGGTCTGAATGGCATCTTCCCCTGCCATCGGATCCAACTCACCACCAGGTGGTGATCACTTGACATGCACCTCTCTTTACCCAATTGTCCAAGACATATGGTTGAAGGTCTGATGTCATGAAAACAAAATCGATCATCAATCTGCAACCTAGGGTATCCTGGTGCCAGGTGCCCAATGGACATCCTTATGCTTGAACATGGTGTTCATTATGGACAAACTGTGGTTAGCACAGAAGTCCAATAACTGAACACCACTCGGGTTCAGATTGGGCAGGCTGTTTCTCCCAATCACCCCCCTCCAGGTTTCACTGTTGTTGCCCATGTGTGCATTGAGGTCCCGCAGTAGGACAATGGAGTCTCCAAGAGAAGCACTCTCCAACACCCCAGTCACAGACTCCAAAAAGTGTGGGTACTCTGAACCATCATTTGGTGCATAGGCACAAATGATGGTCAGGACCCATTTCCCAACCCGAAGGCACAGGGAAACTATCCTTTCATCCATCGGGGAAGACTCCAATATAGAGGCAGCAAGGTAGAAAGATACAAGAATACCCACCCCTGCTTGTCGCCTCTCACTCGGGGCAACTCCAGAAAAGGCCAAGCTCCAGCCCCTCTCCAGGAGACTGGTTCTGGAACTGGAGCTGTGTGTTGAGGTCAGGCCAACTATATCTAGCCGGTATCTCTCAACCTCATGCACCAACTCAGGCTCCTTCACCACCAGTGAAGTGACATTCCACGCCCCAAAAGCCAGTTTAGGAAACTTGGGATCAGACTGCCAAGGTTTCTGCCTTTGACCACCACCTGATCCACATAGCACCAGACCCCCATGGTCCCTCCTGCAGGTGGTGAGCCCACTGGAGGGTTTACCCATGTAACTCCTTCAGGCTGAGCCCGGCCGGGTCCCATGGGCGGAAACCTGACCACCAGGCACTAGCCATCGAGCCCCTCCTCCAGACCTGGCTCCAGGGTGGGGTCCCGGAAACCCCATACCAGGCGAGGTCCACTGAATCCTTGTTCTAGCATTCATCATGAGAGTCTGTTGGATCGTTCTTAGTGTGGCCCTTCACCTAGGAACAGTTTGTCTTTGGTGACCCTACCAGAGGCAAATTGCCCTGGACAACATAGCTCCTGGGATAACTAGGGCACGCAAACCCCCCCTCCACGATAAGGGTGGAGGGGGGGTTTGCGTCTGGTGGCCGGGTTTCCACCCATGGGACCCGGCTGGGCTCAGCCCGAAGGAGTTACATGGGTCTGCCCTCCAGTGGGCTCACCACCTGCAGGAGGGACCATGGAGGTCCGGTGCTATGTGGATTAGGTGGCGGTCAAAGGCGGATACCTTGGCGGACTGATTCGAAGCTTTCTAAACTGGCTTTTGGTAAGTGGAATGTCACCTCTCTGGTAGGTAAGGAGCCTGAGCTGGTGCACAAGGTCGAGAGATACCGGCTAGATATAGTCGACCTCACCTCAACACACAGCTCCAGTTCCAGAACCAGTCTCCTGGAGAGGGGCTGGAGCTTGGCCTTTTCTGGAGTTGCCCCAGGCAAGAGGCGACGAGCAGGGGTGGGTATTCTTGTATCCCTCCACCTTGCTGCCTCTATATTGGAGTTTTCCCCGGTGGGCGAAAGGGTAGTTTCCCTGCGTGTTCGGGTTGGGAAACGGGTCCTGACCATCGTTTGTGCCTATGCACCAAATGATGGTTTAGAGTACCCACCCTTTTTGGAGTCTGTGACTGGGGTGCTGGAGAGTGCTCCTCTTGGAGACTCCATTGTCCTACTGGGGGACTTCAATGCGCACTTGGGCAATGACAGTGAAACCTGGAAGGGGGTGATTGGGAGGAATGGCCTGCCTGATCTGAACCCGAGTGGTGTTCAGTTATTGGACTTCTGTACTAACCACAGTTTGTCCGTAATGAACACCACGTTCAAGCATAAGGGTGTCCATATGTGCACCTGGCACCAGGACACCCTAGGTTGCAGGTCGATGATCGATTTTGTTATCGTGTCATCAGACCTGCGACCGTATGTCTTGGACACTCAGGTAAAGAGAGGTGCAGAGCTGTCAACTGATCACCACCTGGTAATGAGTTGGATCCGATGGCAGGGGAGAAAGCCATTCAGACCTGGTAGACCCAAACATATAGTGAGGGTGTGCTGGGAAGGTCTGGCTGAGACTTCTGTCCGAGAGGTCTTCAACTCCCACCTCCGGAAGAACTTCGACCACATTTCGAGGGAGTCTGGAGACATGGAATCCGAATGGGCCATGTTCTCCAAGTGGCAGCCAAGAGCTGTGGCCACAAGGTGGTCGGTGCATCTCGTGGTGGTAACCCCTAAACCAAGTGGTGGACACCACTGGTGAGGGGGGCCATCAAGCTGAAAAAGGAGTCCTATTAAGCTTGGTTTGCTTGTGGGACTTCCAAAACAGCTAAGGTGTACCGGCAGGCCAACCGGAGTGCAGCTCAGATGGTTGCTGAAGCAAAAACTTGGGTGTGGGAGGAGTTCAGTGAGGCCATGACACAAGACTTTCAGTCGGCATCAAAGAGATTCTGGCAAACTGTCCAGCAGCTCAGGAGGGGGAAGCAGCTCCCTGTCCACACTGTGTATGGTGCGGATAGGGCGCTGTTGACTTCGACTGGGGATATCGTCAGCGGTGGAAGGAATACTTCAAGGATCTTCTCAATCCCACTGATACGCCTTCCACAGAGGAAGCAGGGTTTGTGGACGAGGGGGATGACTCACCTATCACAGGGGCTGAGGTTGCCAGGGTAGTTAAAAATCTCCTTGGTGGCCGGGCCCCTGGGGTGGACGGGATTCGCCCTGAGTACCTCAAGGCCCTGGATGTTGTTGGGCTGTCATGGTTGACACACCTCTGCAACATTGCGTGGAGGTCGGGAGCAGTGCCTTTGGCATGGCAAACCGGGATGGTGGTTCCTCTCTTCAAAAAAGGGGACTGGAGGGTGTGCTCCAACTTTAGAGGGATCACACTCCTCAGCCTCCCTGGGAAGGTCTATGCCAAGGTACTGGAGAGGAGAGTCCGGCCGTTGATGGAACCTTGGATTCAGGAGGAGCAATGTGGTTTTCGTCCTGGCCGTGGCACATCGGACCAGCTCTTTACCCTCTCGAGAATTCTCAAGGGTTTGTGGGAGTTTGCCCAACCAGTTAACATGTGTTTTGTGGACTTGGAGAAGGCATTTGACCACATCCCTCATGGTTTTTTGTGGTGGTGGGGGGGTGCTTCGGGAGTATGGGGTATCGGGCTTGTTGTTACGGGCTATTCGGTCTCTGTACGACTGTTGTGAGAGTTTGGTTTGTATTGCCAACACTCGGTCGGACTCATTCCCAGTGAGAGTTGGACTCCGCCAGGGCTGCCCTTTGTCAATGATCCTGTTCATAATTTTTATGGACAGCATTTCTAGGTGCAGCCAGGGAATGGAGGGTGTCATGCTTGGTGACCACATGATCTCATCTCTGTTGTTTGCAGATGATGTTGTCCTGCTGGCTTCATCCAGCAATGACCTACAGCTCTTGCTGGGACGGTTTGCCACTGAGTGTGAAGCTGCTGGGATGAGAATCAGCACCTCCAAGGCCGAGTCCATGGTCCTCAGCCGGAAAAAGGTGGATTGTCCTCTCTGGGTTGGGGACAGGCTCCTGCCCCAAGTGGAGGAGTTTAAGTATCTTGGGGTCTTATTCACGAGTGAGGGGAAAAAGGAGCAAGAGATTGACAGACGGATCAAAGCAGCATGTGCAGTAATGCGGACGTTGTACCAGTCTGTTTTGGTGAAGAGGGAGCTGAGTTCTAAGGCAAAGCTGTTGATTTACCAGTCAGTCTACGTTCCTACTCTCACCTATGGTCACGAGCTTTGGGTAATGACTGAAAGAACAAGATCGCGGATACAATTCAATTCAATTCAATTCAACTTTATTTATATAGCGCCATTTCACAACAACAGTCATCTCATAGCACTATCAACTGTAGGGGGGACCCCCACAGTTGCAGAAAGACCCCAGCAATCAGGCGATCCCCTGTGAGCAAGCACTTGGCGACGGTGGAGAGGAAAAACTCCCTTTTAACAGGAAGAAACCTCCAGCAGAACCAGGCTCAGGGAGGGGCAGTCATCTGCTGCGACTGGCTGGGGGGTGAGGGGATAGAGAAGAAGAAAAGAACAGACATGTAGAGAGCAAACAGCACGATGGGGACTCAATCTATGGGAGAGAACAAACAAATGTTAATGACCAGCAAAAAAAAAAAAAAAATTCATAGAGAGTGAGGAAAGGAGTGAGGCCCAGTGCATTACTGGAGGTCCCCCGGCTGACTAAACCTATTAGCAGCATAACTAAGGGAGGGTTCAGAAACACATGATCCCTCCCTAATTGTAGGCTATATCAAAAAGGTAGGTTTTAGCCCTATTCTTAAAAACAGAGATCGAGTCTGACTCCCGAATCCAGATTGGCAGCTGATTCCACAGGAGAGGAGCTTGATAACTGAAGGCTCTACCTTCCATTGTACTTTTGGAGATTCTAGGTATTACAAGTAATCCTGCATTTTGGGAGCGTAGTGCTCTGTTAGGATGATACGGTAGTATCAGATCTTTTAAATAAAAAGGAGCCTGATTGTTTAGAGCTTTGTAAGTAAGAAGAAGGATTTTAAACTTAATTCTAAACTCTATGGGAAGCCAATGAAGGGAGGCCAGAACCGGAGAGATATGATCTCTCTTTCTAGTACCTGTTAAAACTCTTGCTGCAGCATTTTGGATCAGCTGAAGACTTTTTAAAGATGTTTTAGGACAGCCTGATAATAAAGAATTACAATAATCTAATCTCGAGCTAACAAAAGCGTGGATCAGTTTCTCAGCATCACTCTGAGACAAGATGCTCCTAATCTTGGCAATATTACGCAAATGATAGAAGGCAGTCTTAGAAACAAATTTAATATGTGAATTGAAGGACAAATCCTGATCAAAAATAACTCCAAGGTTCCTCACAGAGCTATTAAGAGAAAGAGTAACTGCATCCAAACTGAAAGTTTGATTTGGAAAGGAATTTCTAAGGTTTTTTGGACCAACAAGAATGACTTCAGTCTTATCTGAATTTAATAGCAGGAAATTACAAGTCATGCAAGCTTTGATTTCCTTAAGACAGGCTTCTAACTTGGCTAATTGATTAGTATCATCTGGCTTCATTGACAGGTATAATTGTGTGTCATCTGCATAACAATGAAAATGTATACAGTGCTTTCTAATAATGTTGCCTAACGGAAGCATATATAAACTAAAAAGAGTAGGGCCTAGCACAGATCCCTGTGGAACTCCATGACTAAGCTTTGAGCTGAAAGAAAACTCATCATTTACATGAACAAACTGGAACCTATCAGATAAATAAGATCTAAACCACTGCAACGAAGTTCCATTAAGTCCAACATAGTGTTCTAATCTATCAAGTAGAATATTATGATCAATAGTATCAAAAGCTGCACTAAGATCTAAAAGGACAAGTACAGAAACTAGTCCATTATCAGATGCAATGAGGAGGTCGTTAGTGACCTTCGCTAAGGCTGTTTCAGTACTATGATGGATTCTAAACCCAGATTGAAACTCTTCAAGTAAACCATTTCCCTGCAGGTGGTCAAGTAATTGCGTAGCAACAACTCTTTCTAAGATTTTTGAAATGAAAGGGAGATTAGAGATTGGTCTATAGTTAGCTAAAGCTCCTGGATCTAGCGTTGGCTTTTTGAGTAAGGGTTTAATTACAGCCGTTTTAAAAGCCTGCGGTACATGGCCTAAAGTTAATGAAGAATTGATTATATGAAGAATAAAGCTACCAATAAGTGGGAAGACTTCTTTAAATAACCTGGTAGGAATAGGGTCTAAAAGACAAGTTGAAGGTTTGGATGAGGAAACTATTTTGTCTAACTCACAAAGGTCGATTGGAGTAAACTCATCAAGACAGACATCAATAGAAGGAGTTGTAGTAGTTACAGTATTTAAGTTAACTGTGGGAAGAATCTGATTGATTTTATCTCTGATGGATGAAATTTTATTATTGAAAAAGTTCATAAAGTCCTGACTAGTAAGCTCTAAGGGGATGCTAGGATTGACAGAGTCCTGACTCTTTGTCAACCTGGCTACAGTACTGAAAAGAAACCTGGGATTATTCTTGTTCTCTTCTATTAATGCAGAGTAATAACTCGTTCTAGCTTTTCTAAGAGATTTTTTATAAATTAAAAGATGATTTCTCCAAGCTAAATAGATTTCATCTAAATTAGTAGAGCGCCATTTTCTTTCTAATTGACGAGTCTTGTTTTAAGCTACGAGTTTCTGTGTTGAACCAAGGAGTTAAAAATCTCTGATTAGACTTTTTCTTTTTTAAGGGGGCCACCAAGTCTAGAGCCTGATGCAGAGAAGCTGAAACACTATCCACCATGTTATCAATTACAGAAGGAGCAAGCTGTCTATAGCTTATTTCCGTTGTGTTGACACATGGCTTAGAGGAAACAATCTGCATAAATTTGGAAACAGCATCATCTGAGAGGCATCTACTGTGATAATATTTTTCTTTAGGAGCCAAATAGTCAGAAATAGTAAAATCAAAGGTTAACAGACAATGGTCTGACAGTACAGGGTTATGAGGAGACACTACAAGATTTTCTATTTCTATGCCATATGTCAGAACAAGGTCCAATGTATGGTGGAGGTAATGAGTAGAATTTCCTACTTTTTGAGAAAACCCAATCGAGTCTAATATTGAATTAAAAGCCACATTAAGGCAGTCACTATCTACATCCACATGTATATTAAAGTCCCCTACTATAATTATTCTATCAGATTTCAGCACTAAATCAGCTAAGAAATCAGCAAATTCGGATAAAAATTCTGAATAGGTTGATGGGGGACGATAAACTATGGCAAATAAAATTGGGTTTAACCTGAAATTGCTAAAGTGCCCAACACTGAGGACCAGGCCCTCAAAGGAATTATAACATGTTTTTTGCTTTACATTAACTAGTAATTTGGAATGGTGAATTGTTGCTACTCCTCCTCCATGACCAGAACTTCTGGGATTTTGACAGTTTAAATAACCAGAGGGAGTTGATTCATTTAAACCAACATAATCCTCTTGCCCTAACCAAGTCTCTGTAAGGGAAATTAAATCAATCTGATGATCAATTAACAGATCATGGACTAACAGAGACTTTGGAGTTAGAGACCTAATATTTAATAAACCACATTTAATTTTTAAATTATGAGGAGGAACAGACGCCAAATCATTCAATTTAGAGGCTTTATGTTTAATTTGAGTTTTACCAATATTTTGCTTTATCACTTTGGGATGCTTATGCATTATATTTTTATTTACTTTGGAGGGAGCAGACAACGATTCTCTGATGGGGAAGACAGGGGCTAAGCTGAGGGGTGGCGGATGAAGAGGAGCTGCAGAGAGACGTGTAAGACTGCGACTCTGCTTCCTGGTCCCAACTCTGAGTAGTCACGGTTTTGGAAATTTGGATAAAAAAGATGCCAGATTGTTAGATAAATGAGAAGCACCATCCAACGTGGGATGAATGCTGTCTCGTCTCATAAGACCAGGTTTTCCCCAAAAAGAGCTCCAATTGTCAATGTAGCCCATGTCATTTGCAGGACACCACACAGACAGCCAGCGGTTCAAGGATGACGAGCGACTAAACATGTCATCACTGGTCAGATTGGGGAGGGGTCCAGAGAATACTACAGTGGCACACATCGTTTTTGCAAACTCACACACCGATTCTATATTAAGTTTCGTGACTTCCGACTGCCGGAGACGGATGTCATTAATGCTGGCGTGAATAACAATTGTGGAGTATTTACAGTTACTTTTAGCCAGCATTTTCAAATTTGACTCGATGTCACCTGCTCTGGCCCCAGGAATACATTGGACTATGGCCGCTGGAGTCTCTAGGTTCACGTTTCTGACTACAGAGTCGCCAATGATCAGAGTTTTTTCCTCAGCGGGTGTGTCGCTGAGCGGGGAAAAACGATTAGAAACGTGAACAGGTTGGTGGTGAACCGGGGCTTTGCGACTAGGCTTCCTTCTCACCGTCACCCACCCAGTCTCCTCGCTGCTGAGGAGAGCCGGGGAACCGCTGACAGTGGGACCTAAGCTAGCTAGCTCCGCTGCAGCTAATGGGCGTCCGTCGAGATTAACTGGCACAGACGGTGTTTCAATGCAGCGGAGCCGGGATTCCAAATCAGACAACCTCGCCTCGAGCGCCTCAAAAAGACAACATTTATTACATTTACCGTTATCACTAAAAGAGGCAGAGGTGTAGCTAAACATCTGACAGAGAGAGCACACCAGAGGAGGAGAGGAAAGAGAGGTAGTAGCCATAGCTAGTGGCTAGCTAGTGGCTGAAGAGCTGGAGAGCAAACCACACAGGCAGACAGCAAAAAAGGAAGTGACGATACGTTACCACAAGGAAGTGACGATCAAGTCAGCGGTCAACAAGCGGCTGACATGAGCTTTCTCCGTAGGATTGCTGGACTCACCCTCAGAGATAGGGTGAGGAGCTCAGTCATCCGGGAGAGGCTCAGAGTAGAACTGCTGCTCCTCCACATTGAAAGGAGTCAGTTGAGGTGGTATGGGGTATTAGGACGCCTCCCACTTGAAGTGTTTTGGGCACGTCCCACTGGGAGGAGACCCCGGGGCAGACCCAGGACTCGGTGGAGAGACTGTGTCTCCCAGCTGGTCTGGGAACGCCTTGGTATCCTCTCTGAAGAGCTGGAGCAGGTGGCTGGTGAGAGGGAAGTCTGGGCTTCTCTGCTTGAACTGCTGCCTCCGCGACCGTGACCTCCGGAAAGTGGATGGATGGATAGTTTTCTTAATAGAGAAAAGCACTTCCCAAATTGGGCCAAAAATAGAGTGAAACATTGTACATATTTGTAAATTCATTAGTGAACCTCTGTGACTTGTACACATGTAGTAATGGACTGCCCACCTTTCAGCAAAAAGACAATTTATACAGGCATCGGCTTAAACCCATGATGACTCCATCAGCCCTTATTTACGACGAGGGTTACAGAGGTACAGTACTTCAGATGGTGCATTTAAAGTTTTGCAGGAATACCCCAAAAATTTCTCCTTTCAAAAGGGTCTGCTGATCTTCTCAGTCAAGAGTTTCATTCAGTTTTTCAGTTGGGGCTATTTTTCCTCAAATGTGCTATAGGGCTTTAAATTGCAAAATTGATTTGTGCTGGATTTTCTGCCCTGCCATGATCTTACTGTACAGTGGTGTGAAAGTGTTTGTTCCCTTCCTGATTTCTCATTTTTTTTTGTTTGTCACACTTAAATGTGTCATGAACTCGCCTGTGCGCTTTTCCTAGTGCACGGCGAGGGGTGAAAGGACGAGGATTTAAACACTGGGTTACACCACACACACGTTTATTAACACACAGCTTAACATACAGACATAGAACAGCTAGCGTCCTCAAGGTTGCCCTACACACACACAGGAGGGAAACAGCGGTGGAACAGCGCACAGGCAGTTGCTCACAGTGGGGGGGAGGCAGACCGAGTCGTCACAGCGAGAATCCAAGACACACAGACAGTTCTTACTGACGTGACGGTTGACGGCGGAGAACGACCATCCAACGCATACAATAATCCAGCGGCGTCTGTCTAGCGAAGAGCTCTTTTAATACAGACGCCACTGGCTTGACAAATAGGAATCACCTGGGCGGGGCACAGACAGATAATTACCAGATAATTACCGGGGACTGGAAACAACTTATTGAGCCAAAAGGAGAGCGAAGGGGCGTGGCTAGGCCAGCAGCCTGTCAACAGCATGAGAGAAAGGTGATGACAGATGCTGACTAACAGCTGCCGGTCAGACAGTGGCTAGAGGCATGGCATAAGTACAAGAATACATCAAGAAACACATAACCAGCAAAGCCAACCCCACCAAGATATAGAGGCCGAACCAGGGAAAGCCAAGCTGACTCGGCATGTGAGAAAATGTTTCAGATCATCAAACAAATTTAAATATTAGACAAAGATAACACAAACACAAAATGCAGTTTTTAAATGAAGGTGTTTATTATTAAGGGAAGAAAAATCCAAACCCACATGGCCCTGTGTGATAAAGTGATTGCCCCCTAAACCGAATAACTGGTTGGGCCATCCTTTTGCAGCAACAACTACGATCAAGCATTTACAATAACTGGCAATAAGTCTTTTTACAGCACTGTGGAAGAATTTTGGCCCACTCATCTTTGCAGAATTGTGGTAATTCAGTCACACTGGAGGGTTTTCAAGCATGAACCGCCTTTTCAAGGTCATGCCACAGCATCTTAAGCGGATTCAGGTCAGGACTTTAACAAGGTCTCTCCAAAGTCTTTATTTGGTTTTTCTTAACCCAGTCAGAGGTGGACTTGCTAGTGTGTTTTGGATCATTGTCCTGCTGCAGAAACCAAGTGCACTTCAGCTTGAGGTCATGAACAGATGGCCAGACATTCACCTTCATGATTTTTTGCTAGACAGCAGAATTCATGGTTTTACTTACCACAACAATTCTTCCAGGTCCTGAAGCAGCAAAACAGCCCCAGACCATCACACTACCACCACTATATTTTACTGTTGGTATGATCTTCCTTTTCTGAAATGCTGTGTTACTTTTATGCCGGATGTAATGGGACACACACCTTCCAAACAGTTCAATTTTGTCTCGTCAGTCCACAGAATATTTTCCCCAAAGTCTTCGGAATCATCAAGATTTTTTTTTTTTTTTGTTACTTATTTGTACCCGTAGGTAGACTTGGTTTGCAGTCTGGTGACAAGCCACCGGCTGCTGGTCGCTGCGTGCGCGAGCGCCCTAAACCTACATGTTTTTGGTGTGCGGGAGGAAACCGGAGAAATCCCGGAGTAAACCCGCGCAACACGGGGAGAACATGCAAACTCCACACAGCTCACTGTTGGTTGGGGGCTGGGATCGAACCCACGATCTCATGATCCCCGCGGTCCCCCGGCCGAGGGTAAAACTGTGCTGCCACAGTGCTAAACCACTGCGCCACCGTGCAGCGGTGTTGATGTTTTCTGGCAAAACTGAGACGAGCCATTCTGTTCTTTTTGCTCAGCAGTAATTTTTGTCTTGGAACTGTGCCATGCAGGCCATTTTTTCCCAGTCTCTTTCTTATGCTGGAGTCATGAACACTGACCTTAACTGAGGCAAGTGAGGCCTGCATTTCTTTTTATGTTGTTGTGGGGTCTTTTGTGACCTCTTGGATGAGTCATCCCTGCACTCTTGGGGTAATTTTGATCGGCCGGCCACTCCTGGGAAGGTTCACCACTGTTCCATGTTTTTGCCATTTGTGGATAATGGCTGTCACTGTGGTTCGCTGGAGTCACAAAGCTTTAGAAATGGCTTTATAACCTTTGCCAGACTGATAGATCTCAATTACTTTGTTTCTCATTTGTTGCTCAATTTCTTTGGATCGCAGCATGATGTCTAGCTTTGGAGGATCTTTTGGTCTACTTCACTTTGTGAAGCAGGTCCTATTTAAGCGATTTCTTGATTGAGAACAAGTGTGGCAGTAATGAGGCCTGGGTGTGGCTAGAGAAATTGAACTCACCTTTCCAAAAATGTGATAAACCACAGTTAATTTATGTTTAATGGTGGGGGAATCACTTTTTCACACAGGGCCATGTAGGTTTGGATTTTTTCCCCCTTAGTAATAAACAGCTTCATTTAAAAACTGCATTTTGTGATACTCGTGTTATCTTTATCTAATAGTTAAATCTGTTTGATGATCTGAAATCAGGAAGGAGGCAAACACTTTTTCACACACCACTGTATATCTTTGTGTATTCCACTGGGCCCAATGGAGAATGCACACTCCATAAATTTCTTGAAGTTGACACCAGTAAAATGTTTGCAAAAATAGCCCCAAGCATTACCAAAATAATTGACACATTACAGTGACGAAAAGGGTTGGAATCCTCTACAACCTCGGGAGTCCAACTTCCTTTAATGGCCCACATGGGGCCCCAAGAAATGCACTGGTTTTTTCATCAAGCAGAAACAATAATGTGGTGAAAAATTGGTAATAAAATTCTGGTCAGAACCAATGATAAAGCCTAAATTGTTTGAAAGGTCACAAAGGTCAACACCAAAGCCAAAAGAGAGTTTTTAGCTTCTGTTTCAGCTTTGTTAATCCAATAGAGCTCATATTCAGTATGTTAGCATTTCATTGGACACTGGTTTAGTGCAAAAATATATGCAACACTAGTACATGTGTATAAGAAGTTGTCATTTAAAGTTTAAATTCAAGTTTTCTTTCCACAATTTTGACCCTGTTATAACCTGAACACTGTATTTTTTTAACTAAGTATTCCATAGTGATCCAATAAAATTCTGCTCAAAACTAAAGATAGAGCCTTAATTGATTTGCAGGACTCCATAATTACAGTAGGCCCTCCATGCCCCCCCACCCCCACCCCATACACACTAGTAAAGCAACTATTGATTTGGGCAGAATGTCTGAACACTGATTAGCACTGTGGCAGCACAGCAAGAAGGTCACGGGATCGATCCCACCCCCAGACCATCAGTGACTCTTCTGTGTGAAGTTCTCATGTTCTTCCCTGTGTCTGTGTGGGTTTACTCCAGGTACTCTGGTTTCCTCCCACAGGCCAAGGACATGCAGGTTATGTTAACTGGCATCAACTGGGGATTCTAAATTGTCCTTAGGAATGAATGTGAGAGTTAATGATTGTCTGTCTCTCTGCGTTGGCCCTGAGATGGCCTGGCAATCTCTCCAGGGTGTATCCTGCCTCTTGCCCAAAGATGGTGGGATAGGTTCCAGCCCTCCCCACGACCCAAAAAAGATTAAGTGGTAGAAGATGGATCGATGGATTTATTGATTTTACATATTTAAAAAGAAACATACAACTACATAAAAGCAAACATTAAAGGCCATGATGGTGGTAACAAAAAACTGACCAAAAAAAAAACCAAAAAACAAAATAAAAACCTGACACAAGTTACAAGGTATTGGCGCAGTGGCTTAGCACTGTGGCAGCACAGTTTACCCTCGGCCGGGGGATCGCGGGGATCATGAGATCGTGGGTTCGATCCCAGCCCCCGACCAACAGTGAGCTGTGTGGAGTTTGCATGTTCTCCCCATGTTGCGTGGGTTTACTCCGGGATTTCTCCGGTTTCCTCCCACATACCAAAAACATGTAGGTTTAGGGCGCTCGCGCACGCAGCGACCAACAGCCGGTGGCTTGTCACCAGACTGCAAACCAAATCTACCTACGGGTACAAATAAGTAAAAAAAAAAAAAAAAAAAAAAAAGTATTGACACACCACAGGAGCACATTTGACTGGCCAGACATTTTACTGGGTAACACAGTACCTCAGTTTCTAAAGCAGACTAACCACAGGTTGTCATATTCTCTGGAAGGTTTTCCTCTTGTAGCGCAGGAAGTGACTCTGGTTGAAAGAATTGTATTTTTTTTCCCTTGTGTGCTTTTTTAGGGTATTTATGCTATTTATAATATTTATTGTGGGGTAGTTTCTTATCTTGGGCACATTGGGAATGTATGGTTTCTATGGGAATGTATGGTTTAAAAAAAAAGATGGCTGCCACCGGAGTGAGGAGTGGTCTGATGGGCCCCACTTCTAGCCACTTTCTGCCTATCTACTTCTTCTTCTTATTGTCTTTGTGTGTCTGGACCTGCAACAAGAAGGGTTTTCCGGCCAACTCAACTGAAGCTAAAAAGTTTTATTTATATGGATATGGACATGGTCATTTCACCCTGTACTCTATCTGGTCTTCAAAAGCCCTGAGAAAAAGCTTCCAAAACAAGGCAAACATGGGTGCTAAGCAAATATCACAATATGGCAGAGGCTATACAGTTAAAGTGCTGTTAATACTGCTACTTCTGGCAGGGGATATTCACCTTAACCCTGGACATGCCACTATTAAACAGCAGACCACTGGGTTAGCACAAACAACTGAGCCGGTGGATTGGTTGTTGCTATCAACGACCCTACTAACATCTGAACCGGCTGGTCGCCCGCTGCTATCAACGGCCATGCAAACATCTGAACCGGCTGGTCGCCCGCTGCTATCTACGGCCCTGCTAACATCTGAACCGGCTGGTCGCCCGCTGCCATCAACGCCCATGCTAGCATCTGAACCGACTGGTCGCCCGCTGCTATCAACGGACATGCTAACATCTGCATCGGCTGATCGCCCGCTGCTGTCAACGGACATGCTAACATCTGAATCGGCTGGTCGCCCGCTGCTATCATCGGCACTGCTGACATCTGAACCGGCTGGTCGCCCGCTGCTATAAACGGCCCGGCTAACATCTGAACCGGCTGATCGCCCGCTGCTATCAACGACCCTACTAACATCTGAACTGGCTGATCGCCCGCTGCTATAAACGGCCATGCTAACATCTGAACCGGCTGATTGCCTGCTGCATAATACCGGTCTTTGCCCCAGTACAGCTGGACATAGCGAGTCGGGTGAGTCGAACTGCACTGAACAGACTCACATATCTGATCCTGCTGTAAACAGCTGCGCTACGTCCAAACTTTTGGAAACAGGAGGGGTTAAACAAAATGCAAATGAGGCGAGATCCGAAAATCGAGCTGTACAAAAGCAAAAACAACATCTATTTTTCCAAACTGATAATCATGCACAAGTTCTTTGGGACACAAACGCTAAACCAAAGGCGATCCTCGGCGGACATTTAAACATACGGAGCATAATCCCCAAAAGAGTTGAGATTTCGGTGTTGCTGTCTGACTCAAATCTGGACTATCTTTGTCTCTCAGAAAGCTGGCTACACAGGAACATAGACACTAATATAATCAATATTGTGGGTTATCAGTGTTTTAGAAAAGACAGGCAGGCAGGGAGGGGATGAGGTATTTTAATTTACATCAAAGAGAAATTTAAATGTCAATTGGTTGATTTGAATACTTCACTTGAATGTTTAGCTGTTAATGTATGTCTCTCACCGGTAATGAATTTCAATATTGCAGTATTGTACAACCCACCCTCACACAATTCTTCTTTTTATAATGAATTAAGTGATCTGGTTAAACAACTTGAGAGGAGCAGAGAAACAATATTTTATGGTTGCTTTAATATCAACTGGTCTGATAAAAAGGACAAACAGAAACTGAAAAGCCTCATGACTAAATTTAATTACCAACAAATGATCAAAGGACCCACCAGGATAACCAAACAATCTAGAACACTTAATTGACATGGTATTTGCTAATAAACCAGAACGAATAACCAGAACCTATAATCTTGTAACTGGTCTCTCAGATCATAACATGGTTCTTGCTGTCAGAAAACTTACTAAAAAGCGACTACAGTATTTTGGGGGAGTCGATATTGACAAATCAAATTTTACTATTCCCAAATCAAAAAATGAGGAGTTTGAACATTACTTAGAGAATCAAAATTGGGAGCAGCTCATGTCAATATATGAAGTAGATGATTGTTGTAATTTTATAACTGCAACAATTACAAAGTCCATAGAAAAATTTACAAAGCAAATTAAAAGTAGACAACAGAAGATTAACCTACCATGGTTAAATAATGAAATAAGAAAACTTATGAAGAGGCGAGACTCTGAATTGAAAACATCATTAACCTCTAAACTACAAAATGATCACCTTGTGTACAAAAGTTTAAGAAATAAAGTGGTACAAGAGCTGCGAAAATCAAAAGTATCTTATTACAATAAACTGATAGATCAAGCAAAGGGTAACAACAGTTCCCTATGGAGGCATTTAAATAACTTAACTAATAAAAAAAATGTTCAGAAGGGGGTAAAGGAACTTAGAATCAATGGCAAGACCATCAGTGACAAGGCTACATTGGCAAATGAATTTAATTCATATTTTGTGGACTCTGTGGAAGACTTAACAAAAAACTTTGTGCTGCCAAATGTGCTCAACAACACAAAATCAATACTTACAAAAGATTCTTTTCACATCGATGAGGTAAATGAGGAGTTAATTGCTGGTATTGTTAAAACACTGTCAAACTCAAAAACTAATGATATCTACAATATGAGCACTTCCTTTCTCAAAACGCACAGCAAAATATTAATCAAACCACTGACTCATCTCATTAATCTCTCCATTAGGTCTAGTACATTTCCATTTGGTTGGAAAAAAGCTATCGTCATACCAGAATCAGAATCAGAATCAGAATGAACTTTATTGCCAAGCACGTTTACAGGTAAACATACAAGTAAACATACGAGGAATTTGACTTGACATTGGGCGCGCTAGATAAGTGCATCCCAATGACGCGGCAGCCATGCAAAGGCACCTGTCATACAGTGGAGGGTAAAGAGGGGAAGGGGGGGAGGGAGGGGGAACACATTGGGGGGAGAGAAAAAACATTGTTATCAAAATAAAGCTTGTATAAAGCTCGTAAAAAGCTCGTATGAGCAAAATTGTGATTACATAGAAAAAAACCCCTCTAATGCACAATTAGCAGACAATAGATCACACATTAACAAAGCAGCAAGTTGAGAGAGACAGTGTGTGAGTATGCGTGTCAGTGTATGTGTATCAGTCATGTGATGTTGTATGCAGTGTGTAGTGTGGGCGTGTCAGTTGCTAGTGAACAGCAGAGGGCACCCCCTGGCAGTGGAATCATGTGTTCTATAAGCATGTCCAGAGTCTACCTCTCTCGTGCATGCAGATGGCAGAGTTCTGAAGACACATGGTAATGCTGTCCTTGAAGAGCTCAGTCTGCTGAAACAACAGCAATTGTTTGTCGATTGTTTGGGTTAAGCCAGCCGCCTCTTCTACCTTATCTTCATCGAGGAGGAATGTAAACAGTGCACCAAAAAAACAAGGTCAAATCTGCACAGTGCACTCAGAGAATAGAATTTTCCTCTCTCATGCAATTCTGTGCTTCATAATTTCCATATACAGGCTTAAAACATTCCCTGGAGAGCACTAGCGACTTGAGATGTATTCCACCATCTGAATCAATTACCATTCAGTTCACCATGCCGCTATTCGTGTACTCCCCAACTGGTCGAATTTGTTGAAGGAGCTTGCCTGGGTCCGCATTTTGAACAGCTCTCCACCTTCCTCAATTTCTGATACATCAGGAAACTCCAAAGCCAAAGTAGAAGTCCTGTGATCATAGCCAATAGATGTCTTCTGCATCTCCAGTCGAATCATACAGACACATGAGTTCCCAATGTCCATGAGTCTCCCCCTTGGGTTCCCCCTGACCCGATCTTCTTTTAAAGTGGTGACAATCACATTTAAGCCGCTTTCCAGATCCATAATTTCCGTTTGGATTAAGATTCAGCCAGAAGAAGAGCGACAAAAACACAGACAAAAATGCAACATTGCAAGCTGGGATCAGAAGGGAGTAGGATTAGGAGGGAGAGGAGGGAGAAAAGTGTCTGCTCTCTCTGAATGCCGGAAGTTCATAAATCATGCAGTTCATAAATCAGGCAGTGAAGACGATATATGCAATTACCACCTGATCTCTATTTTACCAGTCCTGTCTAAGGTTCTTGAAAAAGTTGTAGCTACAAAGCTGACAGACTATTTACAAGACAGTCAACTTCTTCATCCACATCAATTTGGTTTTAGACCAGGATACTCAACAGAAACAGCAAATTGTTGCCTTATTGAAAATGTCAAACAGTCCTTGGACAGGGGTAATGTGGTAGGAGCTGTTTTTCTAGATCTCAAAAAGGCTTTCGATACTGTAAACCACAGTTTGCTTTTATCCAAAATGGTATCTTTTAACTTCTCTCCAGATACATTAGAATGGTTTGCATCTTATCTCCAGAATAGAGAACAGTGTGTAAAAGTTCACCAGGATAAATCCTCATTTTTAAACAACCGCATGGGTATCCCACAAGGGTCCATTCTTGGTCCTTTACTTTTCAGCATTTTTATTAATGACTTGCCGCTACACTGCTCAGTTGCAACATGCCAACTTTATGCAGAAGATGCAGTTATTTACACAGCTGCCAAGACTCCAGCACAGGCTGCAGATGTACTGTCTACAAGTATGGCTGATGTCCTCCAGAACCATCTATTGCTGAACCTTCAGAAAACAGTTTCAATGTGCTTTTCAATCAAAAAATGCAACCTACAACGTTTTAAAGTTAATATACATGATCAAGGCATCAGTTTAGTTACAGAATTCAAATACCTTGGCATTGTACTAGATCCTCAACTCAAATTTAATCTTCATATAAAGAAAATTTCAGAAACAGTAAAAAAAAATCTGAACTGCTTTAAATTAATTAGATATTACATACCATATGAAGCAGCTGTACTGTATATGCATTCTATGGTTTTTTCTCATATATCATACTGTTTGACAGTCTGGGCTCAAGCAGCCCCTTCCACAATAAGACATATAGGTTCATTATATAATCAAACTCTAAAAATCTTGGACAAAAAGCCCATTAGGTGGCATCACTGTAATATTTAAAAAAAAAAAATACAACCTATTGAGTTTTGAGAGTTTCATTGACCTCTGTTTTCTGAAATTAACTTTCAAATGTTTCCATAAATCAGCACCCGAGCCACTTGCTGGTTTCATCCAAAGACAGGACAGCAGCAGAGCCACCAGGAATTCTGTTAACAATAACTGTAAAATATTCCACCACAGAACCACATTTGGACAAACAGCTTCCTCTATAAAGGGCAGTCACATCTGGAACACAATGCCAAATGGAATTAAAATAATAACAGACTTTAAAACATTCACTAAAAAGCTTAAAAACTGGCTGAAAAATAAACAAGAATGTACCCATGTATGAAATGATTGTCTGCAGGGTGAGAGTGAATGAAGGGAAGGAATGAATGTGTTTGTTTATAGTGAGTGACGAAGGGAGGGAGGCCTGAAATAGGCAAATGTGAGTCAGGTTGTTATATTGTGCATTTATAATATTTATAATATTTATAATTGTGTATTTATCATGTATTTACAATCTTTTTTGCATTGATGTATGTGGTTATTGTTTATTCTGTTTTCATTTTTTTAATCTTTTCCTTTCCTTTTTTTCTTTTTACTTGTTTCTCCTTTCTAAAGCCCATCCAGGGACAAGAGTTGCACATTAGCTAATAGCTATACACTCTTTGTGCAACACATCAGATTGACTGTCATTGATTAATTGTCTATGCTTATTGCACTGTCCCTGTCAACTAAACAAATAATCTAATCTAATCTAAGAGTCCTTACTTTTGTAGCATTGTGAATCCGATTATTTCTAGATGTAAAATATCACCTAATTGCTTCAGCCACATGTCAAACATCAGGGGCTTCTCAGATTTCCAGAACTGTAATATCAGTTTTCTGGTTACAAGTGTAGACAGTGAGATAGCCTGAGCTTCATGCTTATCTTGTGCTCCACCATCTTGAACCACACCAGACAGCACAGTTAAAGGTTCGAGGCTACAGACTTTACCAAAAGCATTAGAAAGAAAACCAAATATATTGTAACGTTGGGGCTGTATTGGGGGGGGGGGGGGAGCAGCGATTTTCCCCAGCATGCTTTGCAACAGAGGACGTTATTGTATGTGTGTATTAAATGTTATTACTGAGTTATTATACTGCTGTGTAATTATAACTGCGTTATAATGACCCAGCAGTATTTCATAGGCAAGATTTATTATGTGTGTGTAACCATGATTTAAACGGAGGTCTGGGAGAATGACCTCCCCTCCTGCCTGTGCTCAGAGTGTGTGTGTTCGTCATAGCTATCTGCTCCTTTTCTTTGTGTGAATCCCGCAAACGTCACACTGGTGTCAGAAGTGGGGATGGAGCAGATGGAAGCCAGGATCAGAATGGAGCTCCAGCAGCTGGAGCGATTCATTGCTCAGCTGACGACAGATGATGGGACCGAGACACCACCCCCGGGAGCCGGGAGCCGGGACGAACGAAGTGGCGGACCTGACGGGGCCAGCGCACCCCGCCTTCTGCCTTTTTCAAGGAAGAACGGGCAGAACGGAGCAAACCAGCCCCGTCTTCCGCCCCTTTCAGGACAGGACGGGCTGGCGATCTCACGGCGATCAGGAGTGGCGATTGATCAGGAGGCGGCCGTCCCATCCGTCCGGCAGCAGGCCAAGATCCCCCGCTTCAATGGCGAGACCACGTTGGATGACTACCTGACCCAGGTCGAGCTGGCCGCTGCGCTGAACGGCTGGTCACCAGAGGAAACCGCCGTGCAAGTCGCGCTGGCCTTGGAAGGGAGAGCTCTCTGCACGCTCTCTGATCTCCTGCCTGAGGAGCAATACAGCTGGCCAGCACTACAAGGAGTGCTCCGGAGACGATTTGGGAGAACGGCGGACGCTGAGCACGCCCAGGAACAGCTGACCCGCCGCCGTCGAAGCAACCAGGAAAGCCTAGGAGCCTATGCTGCAGACATACGGCTGCTAACCCGGCACAGCTACCCAGATTTCGCACCGGAGGTGGTAGAGAAGCTCGCCCTCCGGAACTTCATTCAAGGTCTCCGCCCGGCCCAGCTCCAGAGCCACGTATGGATCCACGCCGCGAGCGACTGGGAGACTGCGGTGGCAGAAGCAGAGCGGGTGGAGCCGCTGATGAATCGCACAATTGAAGCACCAACGCACAGTCAAAGAACCTTCCAGGCCACGGCGGAGAGCGAGGAGGAAGAGGAGGAATTACGGCAGACCACGGCGGAGTGTCCACAAAGAAGATGGCCGCGGCGGCCTGAGGAAGGGTGCTTCCGCTGCAGGGAGCTGGGACACATCGCACGGTACTGCCCCGCACCCACCCCACAACAAACTGGCCCCTCGCCAGCGTTAAACTAGAGCGAGGTGGCATGAACGGGGACAGGCCACCTCCCGCAGATGTTTCCCCCGAGGAGCCGGCACCACGCATGGGCCGAATTGGACACTCTCCAGGGATGTATCTACAGTGCAGCTTGGGGAAGACGTCGATTCGGGCCCTGATTGACACTGGCTCTACAATCTCGTTGGTCCGACCCGGTGTGCTGCCAGGCACGAACAAGACGGCCCCACGGGGGTGGGAACCCACCAAGCGCTGCGTCACCACGGCTACCGGTGAGCGCGCCAGACTGAGGGGGCGGAGAGTTCTGGTGGTAGGGGTGGCCGGCCAGAACATAAAACACCCGTTCTGGCTGGCTGACATCCAAGACCCCTGTATTATTGGACTAGACCTGCTCACAGCCTGGAATGCCAAGATTGACACCGCCGGACCGTCCCTCCAGCTGGGAAACCAGACCATCATGCTCCTCAGCAGAACCCAGAGAAGGAACACAGGGGCCTGCGCGATCGAGGGATCACCAAGACGGACCGGACCAGGCGGGCCACCGCGAGGACCGGACACGATGACGCCACCAGAGCGGGCAGAGAGAGCACGAACACACACAGGGACAGCAAGGGGAGGGGTCAACGTGTCAGCAGAGACGCAGCAGGCGGTCGAGGAATTATTTCAGCGGAGCTGCACCGGGCTGGACCCAGAACAGAGACGCCAGCTGTGGGAGCTATTGGACTGTTATATGGGTGTTTTCGCCGCGAAGGATGAGGAATGCAGCCGGACCGGCTTGGTGCAGCACGAGATTGACACCGGTGAGACCAGGCCGATTCGACTCTGCCCACGCCCTCTGCCGTTTTCAAGACGGGCAGCGGCAGAACAAAAAGTGCGAGAAATGCTGGAGGCAGATGTTATTGAGCCCTCCAGCAGCCCCTGGGCGGCACCGGTGGTGCTGGTCAAGAAGAAGGATGGGTCGTGGCGGTTCTGTGTGGATTACCGGTGCCTGAATGACGTCACCCGGAAGGATTCCTACCCCCTGCCCCGCATCGATGACGCGCTGGACCACATCACCGGCTCCAGCTGGTTCAGCTCACTGGATCTACGCAGCGGCTATTGGCAGGTAGAGCTGTCACCCGAGGCCTGCCAAAAAACAGCCTTCTCCATCAGGCAGGGACTGTACCAGTTTAAAGTGATGCTGTTTGGACTCTGCAACGCTCCGGCCACCTTTGAGCGCTTGATGGAGCGAGTGCTGGCTCACGTGCCCCGGAGTCGCTGCGTTGTTTACCTGGACGACCTGCTGGTGCATGCAGCTGATTTTGACAGCACCCTGTCAAATCTCCGAGAGGTGCTGGGTGCCATCCAACAGGCGGGGCTACGGTTGCACCCAAGAAAATGCCACCTATTCCGGCGGGAGACCACCTTCCTGGGCCACGTCGTCAGCGCAGCGGGGGTCGCCACCGACCCAGAAAAAGTGGCAGCGGTGAGAGACTGGCCAGTGCCGCGGAACGTGGGAGAGCTGAGGAGTTTTCTTGGATTGGCCTCCTATTATAGGAGGTTTGTGAAAGACTTCGCCACCATCGCCAGCCCGCTGCATCAGCTGACGCAGAAAGGACGCACGTTTCAGTGGAGTGACAGCTGTGCTGCTGCTTTCTCCCAGCTCTGCACGGCGCTCATCGGAGCCCCCATCCTGCAGTATCCTGACCCGAACCGCCCGTTCATTGTGGACACGGATGCCAGCTACCAGGGCATCGGGGCGGTGTTATCCCAGGAGGGAGAGCAGGGAGAGCAGGCAGTCGCTTTTTTCAGCCGCACTCTCAGCAGAGCCAAGAGGAACTACTGTGTGACTCGCAGAGAGCTGTTGGCTGTCATTCAAGGACTGCGTCATTTCTGCCCGTATGTGTATGGGGGGAGGTTCCAGCTCAGGACGGATCACGCTTCCCTGACCTGGTTATTAAACTTCAAAGAGCCAGATGGACAGTTGGCGAGATGGCTGGAGGCACTACAGGATTATAATTTCCAGATTGTGCATCGGGCAGGCCGCCTCCATGCCAACGCTGACGCGCTGTCTCGGCATCCCTGTGCGACAGAGGAGTGTCGTCACTGCCAACGGGCTGAAGATCGAGACCAAGCTGCCCCAAGGACTGCTGCTCTCCAGGCCGCTGCGAGCAGGAATAACGGGGCGACGCGCAGTCCCCCCTCGGATGATCAGGCAGCTCTCCCCAGCGATGACGTCACAGAGGTTCTTGGCACGCAGCAGCTGCAGAGCGAGCAGGACAGAGACCCGGTCATTTCTCGGGTTCGGCAGTGGCTGGACGCAGGACAGCAGCCCGCCTGGGAGGTTGTGTCACCGCTGGACCCAGAGACTAAGGCCCTACACTCCCAGTGGGCCAACCTCCGCTGCCACGAGGGCGTGGTGTATCGACAGTGGCAGACTCCAGCTGGGCAGCGGCACGTCTGGCAGCTGCTGGTTCCTCGTTGACTCCAGCCCAAGGTACTCCAGCTGGTTCATGGGGCGGTAGGAGCGGGCCACTTCAGACTGACAAAGACGCTGCAATGCCTTCGAGCCCGGTTCTACTGGCCTGGGTGTCATCAGGACGTGGAGCTCCATGTTCACCGCTGCGACACGTGCACAGCTCAGAAAGGGCCAACTCAGCGATCCCACACTCCCCTGCAGCAGTACCAGGTGGGAGCGCCGATGGAGCGAGTGGGAGTGGACAGCCTGGGCCCTTTTCCAACCACGGACCGGGGGAACTGCTACGTGCTGGTCGCGATGGATTATTTCACTAAGTGGCCAGAGGCGTACGCGGTCCCGGACCAAAGCACCGCTACGACGGCATCAAAGTTGGTGGACGAAATGTTCTGTCAGTTTGGCGCACCGGAGGAGCTGCACAGCGATCAGGGTCGGAACTTCGAGGCGGAGGTCTTCGGAGAGGTCTGCAAGCGGCTGGGCATCCAAAAGACCTGGACCACCCCACTGCATCCACAGAGCGATGGCCTGGTCGAACGATTCAACCGGACCCTCACCACCCAGCTCGCTATCCTAGTGGACCAGCGACAGTGAGACTGGGACCTGCATCTGCCTTTTGTTTTGTGGGCGTACTGGACGGCAGCTCAGGAATCTACTCGGTGCACCCCTGCAGCGCTCATGTTTGGACACGAGCTGCGCACACCGGTGGATTTGGTATTCGGCCCCCCTCCTGAGCCGGAGGTGGAGGGAAAACCCGGGTTGGATTACTTTTTTTTGTTTGAAAGAACGTCTCCACACAGTGCACGAACTGGCTCGAGAGGCCCTGGCAGCGGTAGGGGGTCGGCAGAAGCGAGCGTATGACTCCCGCTGCCAGGAAAGGGACTTTGCACCGGGAGATCGAGTCTGGGTTTTCTGCCCTGAGAGAAAAAGAGGACGATCACCGAAGCTGGCGAGCCATTGGTCGGGACCGTGCGTGGTTCTGCAGAGACTGTCGGATGTGGTGTACAGGGTGAGGCTTAGGAAAATTGACTGGGTCGTGGTCCTTCACCGTGACCGTCTCGCCCCGTATCAGCCATCTGCACCGCTGGTGGACGAACCGGAGCTTTCATCCCGACCAGATACCCCGACCGAGACTCAGATGGACACTAGGGGGCCTGTACGTGTTGGTCGCCGGCACCGAAGGCTGCCCCGACACCTGGATGAGTTTGTATTGGACTTTTGAATTGGACTTTAATTTTTCTGGGGATAGAAACCAGTCCAGGAGGGGGGCAGTGTAACGTTGGGGCTGTATTGGGGGGGGGCAGCGATTTTCCCCAGCATGCTTTGCAACAGAGGACGTTATTGTATGTGTGTATTAAATGTTATTACTGAGTTATTAAACTGCTGTGTAATTATAACTGCGTTATAATGACCCAGCAGTATTTCATAGGCAAGATTTATTATGTGTGTGTAACCATGATTTAAACGGAGGTCTGGGAGAATGACTTCCCCTCCTGCCTGTGCTCAGAGTGTGTGTGAATAAAGCCTGTTCGTCATAGCTATCTGCTCCTTTTCTTTGTGTGAATCCCGCAAATGTCACAATATGGCCCCAAAAGGTTTGTAACATGTGGCATTGCAAGAACTGGTGGGCTAGGGTCCCTATATCCTTTGCACATTTCACACAAAGAGGTGAAACATCCCTGAATGATTTTTTTGCAATCTAGAGGGAGAAAAGTGCACTCTTTGAAGTACTTTGAACTGTAGCGGGTAGATGATTGTTGGATGTTTTCCTATGTTTCATCTGAAATAACAATATCAAAGATATAAGTTTTTGGATGGATTTTTGGAACAAACAGTTCCATATATTGGTTATTTAAGTGTTTTATTTTTTTTTTCTCATTCAACCTATACAAATGATATTGTAACGTGCTGCTCGACATGGCGACGTCCCACCGGGAGGTTCGAACTCACGCCTCCCACTCCGGAGTCCCGCACTCTACCTGTGTCGCCAATAGGGTCAACCCACTTGGCAAGCCAAGTAGGGTGCTCATATTGAGTTCGCTACACTACTCCCCTCTGGTTCTCGACATCGTCCCGATGTCAGCGCCCCATTACTGCTTTGGACAGGAGATCCCACTTCTGACACCAATGTAACGTGCTGCTCGACATGGCGACGTCCCACCGGGAGATTCGAACTCACGCCTCCCGCTCCGGAGTCCCGCACCCTACCTGTGTCGCCAATAGGGTCAACCCACTTGGCAAGCCAAGTAGGGTGCTCATATTGAGTTCGCTACAATAATATATAAATATATATAAATATATATATATAAATATATATAAATATATTAATGATATATATATATCATATATCATATATCATATCATATCATATATCATCATATATATATATATTTTAATTAAATTAATTATATTAATTAATTAAATATATATAATGTATATACATTAAACATGAATTACACTAAAACTATAACTTTATATGGCTTCTGATGTTCTGAAACAGAAATCCATCTAGCAAATGTCTACTGGTCCGGTCCAACTAAAATATGTCACTATATATGTTCTTGTTATGCTAGAATGTTCTAAAATGAATTGTGATGCCTCAAATAATTTTCGTCTGAATTCATAATGCATAGGTATAACAGTATGCGAATGGCTCACTCATTTTTCAACTCCTGTAACAAAACACATTGAATCATTATAATAATCTTTATCAAGACTAAATCCAGGAGGAAATTTCACATCTGTCATTTAAGAAGACATTTTTGTCAATCTAAGATTAAAAAAAATCTGTCTGTTCAAGTATGTTAGCAGGATATAGGGTGCCATTACAGTGCAGACATGGCAGAGTCACCAGTTCATAAGGAACCTCATTCAAGAGGGAAAAGGAAGACACTTGTACAGGAGATGGACCTAGTTGGGTTGCAACCAGATTGCAACAGTTTTCAGAGCTGCCCTGGAACCTGTATAATCAAGTTAGTACAGGTGTCTGCGTGCCCCAAAATCTGTATAGCAGTCAACTGACCCAGCTCAGGAGGATTCTCTTTGTGCACATGCAGGTTAATATGACAAACTTTTAAAATGTGATGATGTTTACTCCTGAAAGCTGTGTGTTGATATGTTGGTGGTTTTTGGAGGTGTTTGTGTATCCTTTGTCTTACACTAGCTACATGCACTTGTTATTTTTGGTTTAGCAAGGGCCTCAATCCAGCTAGCAGGGATCCTTGTGAAACTGGCTAACCTTTCAAGTTTCTCCGGCAATTGTGTCTGCCCCCCTTGCCAACTGGAGAGAGGTATGTTGTACAGTTGTGCGTTGTGTAAGCCTCAGAGATGTTGAAATGCTGCTGAATATTGTATTTTGTGTAGTTTTGTGGAGATTGTGTTTGTTTTCAGTTACTGAATTTAGGCACTTCTGAGGGGACGGAGGGGTAGGTGAAATTTAAGACTTTTTAAAGACTTAGTTAATTTAAGACCAAATTCAGGGCTGTATTGGTAGAACAATAAACGATAATTTAATCAGTGTACATTCTCAGTCATAAAAATTGCATTTACCAAGCACTTTAATTTAGTATGTTTTAATACATAAATATATGCCAAAAACATCCTAACTTTGATTTTTCTTATTGAATTTGAGAACAAGAAATTAAAAGGTAACAGGAAAACACATCTTTCCTTTTAGTCACAAAAGTCTGACACTTGTACTGGCATAATTTCTATTTCCATTTTACCACACCAGTCAGCCATATTAAGCATAATATGTACATTAGACAGAAAGCATTTGAAAGGCTAGATTAGATAAGGATTTAAACCATTACACGACTGATAGAATCAAAGACCAGAGAAAAAAAAATGACATTTGTAAATTAAATGTAATATGTTTTTATGAAATTTAATGCTGTAAAACTGTGACGTCCACACAATTAAATTGAATACTTTTAAAAAATAATTTAAAGACCCCGCAGGTACCCTTTGGATTTCCCATATATAATTTAGGTTACAAAAATACGTTGTATGCTGCATGGAGTATAATTTGTTGACCCTTTCATCTGTCCACCCGCTATTTGATATCTTATGTTATCAATATAGTTTCTACATTTCTAATCAGACTGACTTCAAATTTATGCAGAAACTTGAACTCATCAATACCTTGGATGAGTTTGTGTCATGGATGGCCCTCACGAGCCATCATAAGATGCCACAAATCGCCAGTGAGTTTGCACAATTTATTAATAGAACAGGAAAGGAACAAAATAACAAGCCACGGGGGGCTAAAACACTACTGAAGCGGCATGAAATAAAGCAGTGTCGGTGAAGGTTTTAAGCAGGTTTATTAAATCATACCGCCTTCACAGGATCCCCGCTCAGCAGCTGAAGAGTGAGTGAATGAGAGGATGAGCATGGATTACAGTGCAGTATATATACCCAACTACAACAATACATAAAAGAGCATTCCCCAGCAGTTGGTATGATCAAAGAGATTGCAGAACAGGCATGAGACATTTGCATTTGAGAGACATACATCACAATAGGCAGATTGCTGGCCTCTGCTCCAGCTGCAAGACAAAGAGGTTACAAGGCACATCTACATATTGATCTCAGTCTCTAGGTCACAGTAAGGACAGGACGCATGAACAAAATGCATGAAAGGCACATTAACATCACAGTAGTGAGCCAGAAGAAGCGGGGCTGCCTGTAGACATTAATACACACATTTCACTGTTCTGTTAATTGCTCTAGTCGAGCGCTGTGTCTGTCCAGTCTGTTGTGGGGGTTACACCAACCCGCCACACTACAATGAAATACGGACAATGATAACGGGAAATGGATACACAAGGAGACACACTTATGAATATAGAAGAATAATGGTCACGTCCAAACAAATGAGTTCTCGCCAACGTCTGAACACGGGAAGTTCTTGACAAGACTGCCATACCTTTTCGTTCCCAGCTGCCCTCTTAAGTGGAGGGCAGCTGATGAGGCGAAATGCGGCTCAGCTGTCAAGCCTGACAGCCGGAAGCCCCTCCGAGCACTGTCACAATAAAGGCTCGGGGAGCCAAAAAGGGGCACACAGCCATCAAATGGGCGAAGATAGTGCATGGCTCGAGCGCGGACGGGATCGGCGCTCGAACCATGACAGTTTGACTTTGAGGTCAATCTAATGAGTGACTCCATTTTTTCAGGAGGGGGACTTGGGATTTTTTCAGTCCATTTTATATTCCAACAGTAGTTTCTACATTCTTATTTATACAGAAGCTTTGACTCAAATGAGGGGTTCCAGTTCTGGGGAGAGAGGGTGTATTTTTTCCAGCCCATGTTTATGTTGATCCTTGCTTTTTTCATCTCGGTTTGACATTTAGATATATATTTAATTACTTTGGCTACAAACCAGGATTATATTAGCATCAGAAGCATCACATTGTTTAGTGAGAACTCTGATATGGGGATGCATGAGGTATGGGTACATGCTCACTAAGGTTATTTAATTATTATATCTACATGTAACTTTGTAAATTGTATTTTTTTAATGCTGTGTATCATTTAATGTGTGATGTACAATCTATTATGCTATGTCATGTTGATTTTGTTACCCGAAGCACTTAATAAATAGCAATTTGTGTTTATTCTTTTCATCAAGATCTGATAGTGCTTGAGATTACATCAGAATAATAAACATACTAGGTATGACAAGGGCCACTACAGACTGTGAGCCAATAACTAAGAAATCAATTTAAGCCATCTTTGTTCACTGAATTAATTTTACTCATTTTCTCTATCTACTGTTTACGAGATTGCCCAGATTTCTCCACATTAAAAACTATATTTGAAGAATCACAAAGATTAAATTTGTAAGTACAGGGCACTCATAGAATGCATACCTCCACCAAGGTCCCATCTGTCAGAATGTAGGTTTGTCTGCCTGTTTTTTTTTTGTTGTTGTTGTTTTTTTTGTTTGTTTTTTTTTTAACCAGGATTACACAAAAAACTACTGGATGAAGTTGATAAAATTGTCACCTGAGGTGGCCCTTGGGCTACAGATGAGCTCATTAAAACTTGAGGTGATTCAGGTCAGGAAAGAGAATCCTTTTTCACTTTTTTAACATTGCAAGATAGAACCTTGGTTGAGGTATGTGTTCATGGATCATCTCCAGAATATATTGTTCATCTGTAGACCAAGGGCCACCTCTGGTGAAAATTTAATCAAAATCTGTCCAGAAGTTTCCTGCCAATACACTGCAAGAAGACAGAGCCTTGGTGAAGGTATACACTCTCAGATTTTAGATTTTAGATTTTAAAATGAGCTCCAAAATGTAATAGGGTCATCCTTAGCCCAAGGGACATCTCTGGTAAGAACTTCATCAAAATCCGTGCAGAAGTTTTTGAGCTATTTTGCAAAAAGACAGAAAAACAAACAAACCAATGCTGCCAAAAATATAATCTCCTTGGTGGGGGTAATAAATAAACTGAGTGTGATTTCAATACCTCTAGAGCCCTAAACATTAAAATATTGTATGTCTGTAGTGGGCAGAGAATAAAGTTATTTAATATTAGAACTGCAGATTTGACTTGTATTTTGAGACTTACACAACTGACTTGAACTTGAAGATGTGTAGGTTTGAAATGTAGTTAAAAATATATAAATTTGTCCCAAGCACCAAAGTCAAAATTTAAACAGCACGAGAATAAAAGCAAAATAATCAGAGAGGCCATCACAGGAAACCTCTGGGGGGAACAGGAATATTCATAATAAAATTTATGCTAGTTTATCTCATAAATGTGAAGCAATTTTGATTAAATGTGCTGAAAAATCCTGCAGAAGTCCTCAACTCATTTTGAATATTTAAATCAAAACTTATATCCCAAGAGCAATGCAATGAATTCTGAAAAAAATCTAACACAAACAAAAAATTCAATAAACATAAGTAGCAAAAGTTAGGATCAGCTGATTTTATAATATCTAAACCACCCTCACATTATGTGGTAAAACATTGGTGCATGGGCAACGTCCTACTCTAGCCCCCAGTAAACAATATGTATTAATTTAGAATTTTGTATGTTGGTGTTACTGTTTTCATAATAATCACTATAATAAATAAACAAATATAGTAGCCCTGGTGCCTCTGGTGTAGGGTGCAGTGCACATGCAAGAGCAGTAGGGGGTGACATTGAGCGAAAAGTCTTTCTGGTGCAGTGACTAGACATAGCCATAGGGGGCGATAGAGAGCAAAAAGTGTGTGTATTGACGTTTTGCAAGTGACGTCCCGCATCACGTGATTTTTGTTTATACCGCCATATTGGACGGCAACTCAGGCGCTGTGTGAGTGCGTTTCAGCATGGCGTCCGCTCAGTCAGATGTGCCGGTTTTGTCCGATGTTGCGCAACTTCTAGATAAGTAGACAAGTGGGTGGCGCGTTTTGGGCCCTCAATTTGTTTCCGAACTCTGGTCTGCGATGGCCCGCAGCCTGGGCGTTACAATTCACCGCACAACTGCGTACAACCCACAGGCCAATGGGTTATGCGAGCGTTTTCATAGATCACTGAAAGCAGCGCTCAGGGCTTCATTGACGGATGCAAATTGGGTAGACAGGCTGCTGTGGGTTTTATTGGGGTTGCGCTCCGCGCCGAAAGAGGATCTAGAAGCTTCCCCGGCAGAGCTCGTTTTTACGCAACCACTACGGCTGCCCGGGGAATTTCTACCAGATAATCCCGCTCCGGGCAGCTCCTCGTCTCAGCTTTTGCAGCGTAGCGCAAACACAGGCACGCTGCCGGGCCCTGCCGACCAGTTTTCCGTGTGTTTATGTACCCGATAACCTGATTTATAACCAGGAGTACAGGATTAAAACATGGAGTCATTCAGACTCATGCTTTACCATTTACCAGTGTTTACAATGATATAACATTACATCTATAGACACTGATACATCAGACATACCCGATATAAAATGTTGATTGTATAGCCGCGAGTAAGGCGACGGCCACCCACCTGTCTCGCCTGTCTTTGTCAGCTGGGAACCGGTAAAACTTCAAGTTGGATCCCTTTTTCTGGCGATTTGTACACCCAAAGGCACAACAGTGAAACACCATAGTCTAATTCAATGCCAACATAAAATAAAACAAAGATGTAGGTTGAAATCAGGTAAATGTATCGAGATCTGGTACACCGCTGAACAGCTGCTGAATGTGCCGTCCACTCACTTTTGCCGTCCAATATGGCGGCGTAAACAAAAGGATGTGACGTCACAGCAAATGGTCAATTTAACGAAGATGCACACACCATACACACACCGATTTTTTTTTTTTTTTTACTTTACCATCTTCTTGAGGACCTGCCTGAAACTTTGAAAAACACCTCTAAACAGCCTCTGGAGGCCATTACAATGAAAAAAAAGTGAGGACCGGCCTAAATGTTCTCACTTTGCGAAAGTGTCCTCACTGAAAAGGTTAAAAACCCGCAGTAGTCCTCGCAAAGATAAAAGAGCAAACACATACACACACACGCACGCTCCATTCACTCTCATTCACATACGCTCTCACACACCTGTTCCCAATCAGTTCTGCCCACGCATTCACACCGGCAATCTCTTTCATCGTTAACGTTTGGAGTATTTGGTTGCCACCGCTGAGGAAGGAGATTGTCAGGACATTCCCCTTCATACGGGGTAGCGTTTTCCTCCACGTATGTTATTTACTCCCTGCGCTCTACTCAGCTGGACATCTTAAGACGATCTATACCTTGGTGTTTTGGCTGGTCCGCGTCTCTGCCTCTGCCTCCAGTCTGCACGGCTCGTCCCGGATTAGCTCCAGTACTGTAAGTGTGCCTTAGCCTTCTCTCCTGTGCTAGCAGGCCTGCAGCATCAGACTGCTCACCTTCCCTGTTTCATGCGTTACGCAGCCCTGCAGCACCAGGCTTTATATTCACCAGACTGTTGCATTTCGGCAGGCGCCTTGTATGTTGGTGGCCAAAACTGTCATTACCCCCCATTTATTGTGTGGTTGACTGAACTGCATTTGGTGATTATTGAACTGGTTATTTTGTAAACTTTAATAAACACAGTACACAAGTTTCATATGTCACATTTCTTCCCCCCGTTAGAAACTCCAAAAACACACACACAATTGAAACCACCCCAATTTGGAACCCAAATAACACACTAAAATAATGAAAAACAATGTACTAAACTGGCCTAACACACTCAATAAAAATAACCTAAAATAGAGCTGAGCTACTGTTCAGCCCGCATGGCGGGGTGGTTTATTCTGCTACCCAAACCCAAAGAAAAGTCCTTTTTACTAAACTAAAATCACATGCCATGCTCCTAAACTAAAAGAAAAACACATAAAATTACCCCATACCATAACATACATGCAAGAACAACAGAACTATAAACAACCCATTATTTACAGCACATTACACCACATTTAAATAGGAGAGGTAATACCAGCATGGGGAAAAAAACAGTTCAGGCAGAGGAGCTTTGAGGCAACCCTGTGGCGGCCTCCTCACTGGAGCCCTGAAGTAGATCCATGGCTGCCCCTCCCCACCCGGAGTTTTGAAACAAGCTCTTGGTGGCCTCCTCACAGGAGCTTCCGGACCCCCAGGGCCCGGATCCCACACTGCGGCAGCCAAAATCTGTGGAGCCCCTCAATCCGGAGCCACCTCCCAGATGCACCGCAGCTTGCTTCTGTGCCACACTGAATCGCCCATTGGCCAAACATATGCTGTTCCCAGTTTCTCCCCACTCCTCAGCAGCGCCCATTGTTTTACCAGCTGTGGTCCGATCGGTCACCATCCCAGCCTCCCCCTGGCCCAAACCTGAACCCAGTCCATGACTTGTAGTGGCACTGGACCTGGTTCGATGTGCCACCGTCCGCTCACCAACTCTGTGCTCTCCTTCAATCTGGCGCCTTCGTTACACCATGGCAGTTCAGCAGTCACCATTGTTGCAGTGGACTCCTCACCCGTTGCTGGCTGAAACTCGACCTGAGCATTGATGGCATCCGGTGCTTCCCTGGTGTTGCTTGTCAGAATGGACCCTCCCCACGTCAACTTGGTCATTCCCACTGCAGCCAGCCGAGCGCGGATACTGAATTCATCTGGTTCCTCCACTGAGCTGTCCAAAGCGCTCTGCTGTGCCGTGCCATGCACTGCATCTGATTTCTTCTGCTGTTGTTGTTTGTTGTTGCCCCCTGCATGCTCGGGCCCCCCTTCTGGGCAGCTCTCCCCCTGAGAGCACAGCACGGACACTCCGGTGTCAGCGATGTCTATAAAAACCTTGTCGATGTTTGTCTCACCTAACTCAGGCTCTCTCTCCTCCAGCTCTGGTTCTTGCTGTGCAAGGGGTGGAGGCAATCCTGGTCTCTGTTCTACCTCCATGTCATCTTCATCACCACCATATCCCTCCTCTGCATTACATTCACTGTCCACACTGTGCTCTTTGGCTGCACCCACATCCATTAAGCCTGGGTGAAGTGGGTTTGGCCGCTGACCGTTTGCCCGCCAATTGTGAAAGTAAACTCCAGCTCACTGAATAAATCCCACCCATAACATTTTTACTATGGCATGTCACCTGGAACCAGAACGCTGGTATCACTTTTTCACCGTACTGCACTGCTAATGTGATGTTCCTGCTGGCACCAGAGCTCCTATAGTCCTGTAATTCCACCGCATCAGGGCACCGAGGGGGTGAGCCTCCGAACCACAGCCTCACTCATGATGGACTGCATGGCGGGGGTGGCTATCATCATGGGGACACTCATGCCGTCTAGCTTCACAACACGTTGCAGTCCTGACCAACGTTTGGGGCTCGCAATGTTAATGCCATCTCCATAGGGTGTGAGGTTAGCTAGTTTAGCTTGTCGTCGACAACGGCGGGTTTTCGCACACTGCGCCATATTTTCAGGCTTAGCAAAGTAGCTAGTTAGCATTTCAATAGCCTCTTCATAACAATCCGTTGGGCCCAGCGTTCAAAAAACCCTACTGAGCTTTTAAGCCTAGGAGGTGGATAAGCAGAGTTCACTTCCTCATTCCATCCAGCTTCCCCAGATCCAGAGCCTCAATGTAGGTTTTGAAGGCTCCCAACCAGTCTGGCCATGGCACCTGTGTCTTGCTGGGAAGCTCCAGAAAAGGCTGTAGTGATGCAACGCATGCCTCCATGAGTTAATCCTCAGTTGCCAAATGTTATGTTGTAGCCACACATGTGTATTACTGTATGCCTCACATCTCAGATAAGAACAAAGAACTGAGTCTCCTTGGAGATAACAGGAGGATGTGAAAGTGTAGTCCTTTTTATGCAGGAGATGGCCTTGGGAGGATCCTTTGTGTGCCTAGAGACTGTGTAGGGGACCCTTTGTTGGCCAAGGACGGAGAGGGGGGGGCTGAAGGATTATAGAGGAAATGCATTGTGACTTGTGATGTTAATGCATGTGAATTGTGAGCTGTGAAAGCCTGGGTATATACGGAACGAGTTTGTCTGAGAGTTCCTCTTTTTTTCAACTTGATCGATGATGGCGAATGTGTAATAATTTTTTTTCCACAATGTATGGAAAATGCCTTGGCCAAGGATGAGGCAAGATGAGCTTGTCTTTCATTTCAAAAATCTTAGTTATTGCGATGCAATTATTTGATCACTTGCAGGGAAATGGTTTATTTGAAGAGTTTTAATCTGTGTTTAGAATCCATCATAATACTGAAACAGCCTGATAGAAAAATTTTGTAATTCCATGTCTGATATGACTTTGTATGGCCTTGAACAGCCCCAGTCTGTCTGTGTTAAAGTGTCTGAGTTAACAATTATAAATCACGTAGTTAAAAATGTCCAGTTGTGAGTGAGTGTGGTGTGAGTGTTCAGATATTTCTTAATGACTGCAATTCATCATGTCCAGTTCCATGTGACTGAGAGTGTATTTATCTTTCTGTTTCCTGTGAGTAAAGAAGATAAGGACTGTATGCGTCACTTTCAAGGACCTTCTATTCCGCTCCCCCACCAACCTGAAAACTATAATTCTATAGTATAAAATTATATAATTATACTTTAGTATAATCTATAGTATAGTATAAGGGGTATTGTAAGGGGTAGTATATGGGCTGCACGGTGGAACAGTGGTTAGCACTGTGGCAGCACAGTTTACCCTCGGCCGGGGGATTGCGGGGATCATGAGATCGTGGGTTCGATCCCTGCCCCCGGCCAACAGTGATCTGTGTGGAGTTTGCATGTTCTCCCCGTGTAGTGTGGGTTTACTCTGGGATTTCTCCGGTTTCCTCCCACATGCCAAAAACATGCAGGTTAGGGATACAGGGCGCTTGCGCACGCAGCGACTGGCAGCTGGTGACTTGTCACCAGACTGCAAAACAAATCTACCTACGGGTACAAAATAAATACAAAAAAAAAAAAAAATCCTCTCTATATCGCCTACAGTTGGTCCAGAATTCTGCTGCTAGATTACTGACTAAGTCCAGTAGATTCTGTCATATCACTCCTGTTTTGGCCTCATTGCACTGGCTTCCTATAGATTATAGAGTTGATTTTAAAGTTCTTGTTCTTACTTACAAGCTATCCATGATGAGGCACCTTCTTATATTAGTGACTTGCTCCATCTACACCATCCTGGCAGGTCTCTCAGGTCTTCAAATCAGAATCTACTGGTAGTTCCTAGAACTAAGCTCAGAACCAAAGGCAATAGATCTTTTGCTGCTGTTGCTCCCAGACTCTGGAACTCTTTACCTGTTGAACTTTGATCTGCATCTTCCACTGATGTTTTTAAGAAGCAACTAAAGACCTACCTTTTTAGCCTGGCTTTTTAATGAACTGTGTGTTGATTGTATTTTTATTTGCTCTTGCTGTCTTCTTTGTTTTTTACTGTCTCATGTGCTTGCATTTTTATTTGCTTTGTTTTTATCATGTTTGTTTTTTTTATCAGACAGAGCACTTTGTGACTCTGTCTGTGAAAAGTGCTCTATAAATAAAAATTATTATTATTAATAATTCAGTTCAACTTTGTGACTCTGTCTGTGAAAAGTGCTCTATAAATAAAAATTATTATTATTAATAATTCAGTTCAACTTTATTTATATAGTGCCATTTCACAACAACTGTCATCTCATAGCACTTTCAACTGTAGGGGAAACCCTCACAATTGCAGAAAAGACCCCAGCAATCAGGCGATCCCCTGTCAGCAAGCGCTTGGCAACAGTGGAGAGGAAAAACTCCCTTTTAATAGGAAGAAGCCTCCAGCAGAACCAGGTTCAGGGAGGAGCAGTCTTCTGCTGCAACTGGCTGGGAGGTGAGGGGATAGAGAAGACGAAAAGAACAGACATGTAGAGTGCAAACAGCACGATGGAGACTCAATCATATGTGAGAGAACAAGCAGATGTTAAAGGGTACCTGTGGTGGTCGTGAAAAAGAAGATATTATATTGAGCCCCTGTCTCACGTTCTAGTTCAAGTTTAAGATGAAATTCATGTTCAAAGCAATTTGATATAAATCCATTGCTGATGTGCTGGTTCAGCTATGTCAGCAAAACATGGGTGCAGCCATACTAGCAGCTACATGGCCTTGCAGGACGCTTCCTGTGACGTAATAAAGTGGGCACCGCGATCTGGATCAATATTGGCTGAGCCTGGAGTGCCCGGATGAGCAGTGGCTTTCAGGATATTCAAATTCAAATTCAAACGTTTATTTCAAACTCAGGGTTGATATTAAATGCAGAACTAAAACGATTAGAAAATAAATAAATAAATGCTTAAATTCAGCGGGTCGTCTCGTCTGATCTGAGCTTATACCTGTCGCAACACAGCAGATGATTCGGCTCCTCCCTCGCCGCTATACAGAGCGGCAGACACTCGGCGCGTTGCGTTGTGTGTGAGGACCAAAATTCAAATGTTTATTTCAAACTCAGGGTTGATATTAAATGCAGAACTAAAACGATTAGAAAATAAATAAATAAATGCTTAAATTCAGCGGGTCGTCTCGTCTGATCTGAGCTTATACCTGTCGCAACACAGCAGATGATTCGGCTCCTCCCTCGCCGCTATACAGAGCGGCAGACACTCGGCGCGTTGCGTTGTGTGTGAGGACCAAAATTCAAATGTTTATTTCAAACTCAGGGTTCATATTAAATGCAGAACTAAAACGATTAGAAAATAAATAAATAAATGCTTAAATTCAGTGGGTCGTCTCGTCTGATCTGATCTTATACCTGCCACAACACGGCAGATGATTCGGCTCCTCCCTCACCGCTATACAGAGCGGCAGATACTCGGCGCATTGCGTTGTGTGTGAGGACCAAAATTCAAATGTTTATTTCAAACTCAGGGTTCATATTAAATGCAGAACTAAAACGATTAGAAAATAAATAAATAAATGCTTAAATTCAGCGGGTCGTCTCGTCTGATCTGAGCTTATACCTGCTGCAACACGGCAGATGATTCGACTCCTCCCTCGCCGCTATACACAGCGGCAGACACTCGGCGCTCTTGTTAAAACAAAAACATACAATGCGATATGGATATCGCAACATGGCGGAATGTAAAGCCTTTGGATGTCTCAATAATAAGCGAAAAAACAAAGAAACACTTCTTTTTTGTACCCAAACCCAGCTCACCTTGTCAGAAGATCATAGAGGAAAAGTGATTGCGCAATCTCGGAACAGGGCATAGACGAATCCTGTCAGACGAAATTGCGCTGTGTGTGAGGACCACTTTGTCACTTTCACCCTCAAAAGACCTTTCTGGCTCAAACCTGTAGCCATGTTGGACGAATTCTTCCTCAGAGTCCGACAATTCAGCCATAATAGAACAAAAACACTCACAACAGCACCCTAGTCTCTCATACAGATGGGAGTATTGTCTTTTCAGTAGCAACGGTATGACGTCCCTTCCGCATATGTCATGGCGGCGCCCATAGTTTTCATTGGCTGGCCATGCCCACGGTCCTATTTCAATATATCTCAGGTGGTATATGGCTGGCAACAATTATTTACCCAAATAACAAATACCTTTTCCTAATGTTTTCAAGCTAAATGCGTCTTCACGACCACCACAGGTACGCTTTAATGACCAGCAAAAATATTTCATTGAAAGTGAAGAAAGGAGTGAAGCCCAGTGAATTATTGGCAGTCCCCCGGCTGTCCAAACCTATTAGCAGCATAACTAAGGGAGTGTTCAGAGACACATGATCCCTCCCTAATTGTAGGTTATATCAAAAAAGAAGGTTTTCACCATATTCTTCAAAACAGAGATCGAGTCTGACTCCCGAATCCAGATTGGTAGCTGGTTCCACAGGAGAGGAGCTTGATAACTGAAGGCTCTGCCTCCCATTGTACTTTTGGAGATTCTAGGTATTACACGTAATCCAGCATTTTGGGAGCGTAGTGCTCTGTTAGGATAATAGGGTAGTGTCAGATCTTTTAAATAAAAAGGGGCCTGATTATTTAGAGCTTTGTAAGTGAGAAGAAGGATTTTAAACTTAATTCTAAACTCTATGGGAAGCAAATGAAGGGAGGCCAGAACTGGAGAGATATCTCTCTTTCTAGTACCTGTTAAAACTCTTGCTGCAGCATTTTGGATCAACTGAAGACTTTTTAAAGATGTTTTAGGACAACCTGATAATAAAGTGTTACAATAATCTAATCTAGAGCTAACAAAAGCGTGGATCAGTTTCTCAGCATGCTCCTGATCTTGGCCAAGATGCTCCTAATCTTGGCAATATTATGCAAATGATAGAAGGTGGTCTTAGAACCAAATTTAATATGTGAATTAAAAAACAGATCTTGATCAAAAATAACTCCAAGGTTCCTCACAGAACTATTCAGAGAAAGAGTAACCACATCCAAACTAAGAGTTTGATTTGGAAAGGTATTTCTAAGGTTGTTTGGACCAACAAGAATGACTTCAGTCTTATCTGAATTTAATAGCTTATTTTATCGTATCTTATACGATACATTATAAGACAGTAGATGCCTGAATTCAGAAGTATGGATTGACAGATTTGGGGCTGCCTCTGTATTTCTCCCTCATTGACCATGAGGAATAAATCTTCTTACATTTAAATATTCTGCCTGATTTTTAACTCACATTAATGATGCTGAAAAATAACCTAACATTTGGTGCTCCGAACAAGGGACCCAACATCCTGCTCCTGAATTGGTCGCTCCGCCCGATTTCAGTGAGTGCACAGCTGATTAAAGACCTTCCCAGGCTAGACCCAACAGCTCAGTGTTACTGCAGTGAAGGCTACCGGTTCGGGGTGGCTGGGAGCGGGAGGATAGGTGGCGGGTCTAGAACTCAACAGGAGGGATTTGAATGTGAGTAAATTTATGTGTTGTTAATCTTATTGACATTGGGTTTGAGTCCCAGTGAGTTAACTACGCGTATGTCTGTATTTGTGAAACTGAGCTTTTGAAACTGCAAGAGTCTGTGTTTCTGTTTGCTGCAGACTGAAAAAGGTTCGGTTTGGGGCAGTCCGGAACAGTCCGGTTGGACAAAGGTACAAGCTCGGTGGTCCCGGTTAAAGGCCGTCAAAAATAATGTGTATTATATCACACGAAGTGGACCAGGAATTATGATGCGTGGAAATCATAGTGAGATCTTATTTTTGCCAACACAAGTGAGCTATGAGTCCAGTAACGTGAGATCTTATTTTCTTTCATCACGAGTGAGCGATTGATGAGGGTTGACCTTTAAATATCAATGGTTTAAATAAAATTACTGCAGTTGGCTTGTTTGTTTGTCTATTTGTTTATTTGTGTTATATGGTTTGTCCTGGTGAGACTGCAGAGGCGGAAGTACAAGTGCTGCGATGGTTGGAAGCTGTGGTTGTCCATTGTTTTTCTGGTTATTGTGAAGTGTAAAAGCACGGTTATGTGATTGTGCGGTTTTTTGTTTTTTGTTTCTGGTAAAAACAGTGAAATCAAAATGATAAAATAATAATAAGGATATATGTGTGTCATAGCTATGTGTTATTGCAGATTATTTAAAAACAAACAAAGGATAAAACAAAACAATAACAATGATAATAAAATGTAATAAAATATAAAAACAAAGATTAGGGTAACATAAAAACTGAATGAATGAATCTTTATTTTGGATATATTAGATTAAAAGACTAAAAATAATATAACAAAAGGAAAAAAATCCAGCAAGGTCAAATTAAACAATAACTCCTCGGATTATACAATTCAACATAAGTTACATAGCTGCTGAAGCCGCAGCTTATATTGCCCACCCATATTCCATCCAAGAATTCAAAAGGAAAATAGAATAAAAGTGATTACAAATCTGAACAAAGCCAAGAAAAAACATGACAAAAAACTAAGCAACAGCACAACACAGACTGGATATGATAATCTTTATGTGATTTTACAAATTGTTTTGTATATATATTTGGAGTATTTCTTCCTCTAATTATTGTTTAAATTTTCCAAGCGTTGTACATGATTTTAATTCAGGTCCAAAAGCGTTCCACAGTCTGACTCCTTGCACTGAAACACAGTGTTGCTTGGTGGTAGTTCTCACTGAAGGTTTTTGAAATATACAGTTAGGCCCAGAAATATTTGGACAGTGATACAATCTTCATGATTTGGGCTCTGCATGCCACCACATTGGATTTGAAATGAAACAACTACAACGGAATTGAAGTGCAGACTTTAAGGTTTAATTCAAGGGGTTGAACAAAAATATATGATTAAAAATGTAGGAATTGTAGCTATTTTTATACAAACGCTCCTCATTTCAGGGGCTCAAAAGTAATTGGACAAATAAACATAACCCTAAGTAAAATGTTACTTTTCAATATTTTGTTGAGAATCCTTTGCAGGCAATGACTGCCTGAAGTCTGGAACCCATGGACATCACCAAACGCTGGGTTTCCTCCTTTGTGATGCTTTGCCAGGCCTTTACTGCAGCTGTCTTCAGTTGTTGCTTGTTTGTGGGTCTTTCTGCCTTAAGTTTTGTCTTGAGCAAGTGAAATGCATGCTCGATTGGGTTGAGATCTGGTGATTGACTCGGCCATTGCAGAATATTCCACTTCGTTGCTTTAAAAAAAACTCCTGGGTTGCTTTTGCAGTATGTTTTGGATCATTGGTGAACGTCCAATCAACTTTGCTGCATTTGGCTGAATCTGAGCAGAAAGTATATCCCTATACACTTCAGAATTCATCCGACTGCTTCTGTCTTTTGTCACATCATCAATAAACACAAGTGACCCAGTGCCATTGGAAGCCATGCATGCCCATGCCATCACATTGCCTCCACCATGTTTTACAGAAGATGTAGTGCTTTGGATCATGAGCTGTTCCAATTCTTCTCCAAACTTTCTTCTTCCCATCATTCTGGTACAGGTTGATCTTAGTCTCATCTGTCCAAAGAATGCTGTTCCAGAATTGGGGCTTGCTTCTTCAGGTGTTTTTTGGCAAAGTCAATTCTGGCCTTTCTATTTTTGAGGCTGATTCGTGGTTTGCACCTTGTGGTGAATCCTTTGTATTTACTCTCATGAAGTCTTCCCTTTATGGTTGACTTAGATACTGATACACCTACTTCCTGGAGAGTGTTCTTCACTTGAGTGGATGTTGTGAAGGGGTTGTTCTTCACAGGAAAGGATTCTGTGATCATCCACCACTGTTGTCTTCCATGGACGTCCAGGCCTTTTTGAGTTCCCAAGCTCACCAGTGCACTCTTTTTTTTCTCAGAATGTACCAAACTGTTGTTTTGGCCACTCCTACTGCTATCTCTCTGATGGATTTTTTCTTTTTTTTCAGCCTCAGGATGGTCTGTTTCACCTCCATTGAGTGCTCCTTTGACCGCATGTTGTGTGTCCACAGCAACAGCTTCCAAATGCAAACGCCACACCTGGAATCAACTACAGACCTTTTAACTGCTTAATTGATGACAGGTTAATGAGGGAAGAGCCCATGCAGCCTTGTTATTTTTTTTGCAGCCTTCTGAGTCAATTGTCCAATTACTTTTGGTCCCTTGAAAAAGAGGCGGCTACGTATGAAAAAGCTGTAATTCCTAAACTCTTGCTCCAATTTGGATGTGAATACTCTCAAATTACAGCTGAGAGTCTGCACTTTAAGTCCATGTTGATTATATAATTGTATCCTGAATATGTTTTCGTAAACAGCTAAAATAGCAAAACTTGTGTCACTGTCCAAATATTTTTGGGCCTAACTTTACATGTTCCTCTGAAATGATATTGTTTCTCCCTTATTTGGAAAAACTTTTGGATATTTGCGGGCACTGATAGATTTTTTTGCTTTAAACATTATTACTGCAGTTTTAAAATCAACCAGATCTTTAAACTTGAGAGCTTTTAAATTAAGAAAAAGTGGGTTTGTTGATTCCCTGTAAGCAGCTTTGTTTATTATTCTAATAGCTCTCTTCTAAAGCATAAAGACTGGATATATGTTTGTTTTATATGTATAGTATGGGGAAATACATATAATGTGTTGTGACGTAAGCAGGGTTCACACAAAGAAAATGGAGTAAGATGGTTGTGATCAACGGGATTTATTTTTCACACCACCAACCCCAACTACTGCTGAGCACAGAGAGGAGGGGAGCACAGAGAGGAGTTATACTGCTGAGCACAGCAGTATAACTCAGTAATAACACATTTAATACACACACACAGTAACGTTTTCAACTGGCAAAGCATGCTGGGAAATCCCTGCCCCCCTTAACGTGGCCCCAACGTTACACTGTCCTCCCCTGGACTGGTTTCTGTCCCCAGAAAATTCAAAGTCCACTTTCAGAAATCCAACGCGAGTCAGCCCGGTGCCGGGGCAGCATGCACGGGCCATCCAGTGTCCATCTGAGTCTCGGTCGGAGTATCTGGTTGGGGTAGGGTTCTGGTTTGGCCACCAGCGGGCGGATGGACACATCTGACAGCCTCTGTAGGACCACGCACAGTCCCTTCCCTGGCAGCGGGAGTCCCATGCCCGCTCCGGCCGACTCCCACCGCTGCCAGGTCTCCCAGGCGGCCACTGGCCCGCGTCCATGCGTCCAGCCCTTGCCGTGCCTGGAAAAATGGCCGGATCTCCGTCCTGCTCGCTCTGCTGCGTCGCTGCTGCGCCGAGGGCCTCCATGACGTCACTGAAAGGGGAAGCATCTGCGGGTGGTGGTAGGACTACGCACAGTTCCTCCTCTGGCAGTGGGAGTCCCATGCCCGCTCCGGCCGACTCCCACCGCTGCCATGTCTCCCAGGCGGCCGCTGGCCCGCGTCCAGGCGTCCAGCCCTTGCCGCGCCTGGGAAATGGCCGCATCTTCGTCCTGCTCACTCCACTACTGCTGCGCTCCGAAGGCCTCTGTGACGTCACCGCCGGGGAAGCATCTGCAGGAGGCGGCCTTTACCCGTCCATGCCACCTCGCTCTAATTTAACGTCGGCGAGGGGCCAGTTTGTCATGCACTGTGTGCGGGGCAGTACCATGTGATGTATCCTCGCTCTGCGCAGCAGAAGCCCCCCTTCCTCGCGTCGCCGCCGCTGTCTCCTTCGTGCACACGCTGCCGTAGCTCCTCCTCCCACTCGCTCTCAGCACGGCGGTTTCCTCCGATGACCAGTCGTTCAGCGCGGCAGCCAACTCGACCTGGGCCAGGTGGTCATCCAACAGGTTCTCGCCGTTGTAGCGGGGAATCTTGGCCCGCTGCCGGATGGATGGGACGGCCACCTCCCATTCGATTGCCGCTCCTAATCGCTCTGGAATCGCCAGCCCGTCCTGCCCTGAAAAGGGCGGGAAACGGTGCTGGTTTGCTCTGCTCGGCCCGCCGGCTCCACTGCTCCGTCCATCGCGGCGAACTTCTCCGGGGGCCGGTGTCTCAGCTCTACGCTCCGTTCCCAGCCGAGCGATGAACCGCTCCGGCCGCTGGACCTCCGCCTGGATCCTCATCTTGCTCCATCCCCACTCCTGACGCCAGTGTGACGTTTGCGGGATTCACACAAAGAAAGAGGAGCAAGATGGTTGTGATGAACAGGCTTTATTTACACACCACCGACCCCCAACTTCTGCTGAGCACAGAGAGGAGGGGAGCACAGAGAGGAGTTATACTGCTGAGCACAGCAGTATAACTCAGTAATAACACATTTAATACACACACACACAGTAACGTTTTCAACTGGCAAAGCATGCTGGGAAATCCCTGCCCCCCTTAACATGGCCCCGACATTACAGTATTCATGTATTCATTCTGTCATGTATGGGAGTATTAATGAATGATACAAAGTATATAGTGTGTGTTTATTCAGCAAATATTTCACTCTGTGTAGTATTGCAATTGATTTGGATATTTTACCTTTAATATAATTAATAAGTGACTTCCAACACAGTTTATTATCAATTATTACTCCAAGGAATTGAATTTTGGATACCCTTTCAATCTTTGCACCACTTACACTGAGTTTAGATACTGAGTTGTTGTGATGGTTGTTAAAAATTTGCAGTGAAGAACACCTTGCTGAAGATGGTTGAACCGAGCAGCACTGGCTCTGCTCGACTCCTCATCCTCCGCCTTAACACCACTCAAGGCCCAGTCACCCTCGTCAGTGTGTATGCCCCAACACTGACAGCCACACCAGAGGCAAAAGACGAGTTCTACGAGAATCTCGCAACAACTGTCAGGATCGTCCCCAACTCTGAACAACTCATTCTCCTTGGAGACTTCAATGCCAGAGTGGGTGCTGACCACGACTCCTGGCCCTCCTGTCTTGGACCTTTTGGTGTGGGCAGAATGAATGACAACGGACAGCGGCTGCTCGAGTTCTGCACATATCACGATCTGTGCATCACAAACTCGTTCTTCAAGACCAAGCCCCAACACAAGGTTTCCTGGCAACATCCACACTCAAAGCACTGGCACCAGCTGGACTTGATCCTGACCAGGTGCACCTCACTGAAGAACATGCTAATCACCCGTTCGTTCCAGAGTGCAGATTGCGACACAGACCATTCATTGGTGTGTTGCAAGGTCAAGCTGCAGCTGAAGAAATTCCATCGTGCTAGACAACCTGGAAAGGCACGGATTGACACCAGCAAGATGGCTCAACCAGAACTTGTTCAGCAGTTTGCCTCCACCTTTGAGAAGGAACTTGGTGTACCACAAGAAGGAGAATCTGCAAAGCAGAAGTGGGAAGAGCTGCGAAACACCATCCACCGCACAGCCTTAGCTACCTTTGGGAGGAAGACCTTGAAGTCACAGGACTGGTTTGATGCCAAGTTGACCGAGATGACCCCCGTCATTGAAGCCAAGCGCTCAGCACTTGCTGAGTACAAGAAGTACCCAAACGAGAAGAATCTCCAGATTCTCAGGGCTGCGAGAAGCAAAGTTCAGCAGACTGCTCGGCGCTGTGCCAATGAGTACTGGACTCAGCTCAGCCAAGACATTCAAACCGCTGCCATAACAGGGAACATCCGTGGTATGTACGATGGCATCAAGAAAGCACTTGGTCCGGCTAAGAGCAAGACGGCCCCCCTCAAATCCTCCACTGGGGAGATGATCACAGAAAAGAACAAGCAGATCTCCATCTGATGGGTGGAACACTACTCCGACCTCTACTCCAGACAGAACACCATGACACCGTCAGCCCTTGATGCCATCGACTGCCTGCCATCCATGGACGAACTTGACGCCGAGCGAACCATCGACGAACTCAGCAAGGCCATTGATAGCTTGGCCGCTGGCAAGGCACCCGGCAACGACGGCATACCCCCCGACCTGATCAAGCACTGCAAGACCGCCCTACTGCTGCCATTGCATGACGTCCTCTGCCAGTGTTGGAAGGAAGGTGCCGTACCACAGGACATGAGGGACGCCAAGATCATCACCCTCTACAAAAACAAAGGGGAGAGAAGCGACTGCAACAACTACAGGGGCATCTCCCTCCTCAGCGTTGTTGGCAAAGTCTACGCACGAGTTGTTCTCGTTCATCTACAGAAGCTTGCCGAACGTGTCTACCCCGAGTCTCAGTGTGGCTTCCGTGCTGAGCGATCGACGGTAGACATGATATTCTCCATCCGCCAACTCCAGGAGAAATGCAGAGAACAGAACATGCCCCTGTACGTCGCCTTCATCGACCTCACCAAAGCGTTTGATCTGGTCAGTAGAGAGGGCCTTTTCAAGATCCTGCCAAAGATAGGATGCCCACCAAAGTTGCAAAGCCTCATTGAATCGTTTCACACCAACATGCAGGGGATAGTGCAGCACGATGGCAACGTCTCAGAGCCTTTCAACATACGCAGTGGAGTGAAACAGGGCTATGTACTTGCGCCAACCCTCTTTGGGATTTTCTTTGCTATGCTCCTGAGGCATGCCTTCAGCACAGCAACAGAGGGAATCTACCTGCACACAAGATCTGACGGCAGGCTTTTCAACCTCGCCCGCCTGAAAGCCAGAACCAAAGTACACGAGGCTCTAATCAGAGACATGCTGTTCGCAGACGACGCTGCAGTCGCAACCCACACACAGCAGGAGCTTCAGACCCTTATGGACCGCTTCTCCCAGGCATGCAAGGACTTCGGGCTTACCATCAGCCTGAAGAAGACTAACGTCTTGGCGCAAGGCACGGAAGCACCACCAACCATCACCATTGACGACTACAAGCTGGAGGTCGTGAATCAGTTCACGTACCTGGGGTCCACGATCAGCAACAACCTCTCCCTTGATACAGAGATCGACAAGAGGATTGGAAAATCAGCCTTCACACTCGCTCGCCTCACCACACGAGTGTGGGAGAATCCCAAACTCTCTGTCAAGACGAAGATGGCAGTGTACAACGCCTGCGTCATCAGCACACTGCTCTATGGGAGTGAGACGTGGACAACATACGCCCGGCAGGAAAAGAGACTGAACTCCTTCCACTTGCGCTGCATTCGCCACATCCTGGACATATCCTGGCAGGACAAAGTGCCCAACACATAAGTTCTGTCCCGCGCCAGCCTTCCCTCCATGTTCACTCTACTCAGACTGCGCAGGCTCCGCTGGCTAGGCCACGTTCACCGTATGGAGGATGGCAGAATCCCCAAAGACGTCCTCTATGGAGAACTGGCAACTGGCAAGAGAGACGTTGGCCGCCCACAGCTGCGTTTTAGAGACGTCTGCAAGAGAGACATGAAGGCCCTGGAGATCAACACAGAGCGCTGGGAGGACCTTGCAACGGACCGCTCCAAATGGAGAGGCACCCTGACCAGACAGCTCAAGGCGGGTGAAGAGAGACTGACTGCTGCTGCAGATGAAAAAAGGACCCGCAGGAAGAACCGCCCTGTGGTTCTTCCTGGCACGGAGACCACCCACAAGTGCGACCTGTGTGACAGGGATTGCCATTCGCGCATCGGCCTGTTCAGCCACAGGCGGTGCTGTTCCAGCAGAGTAGACATTTAGGATTCTCTTCCATGGTCATCATAGACCGACAGAGGCCGACGATGTTAAAAATTATAATTTTTTTCTTAAATTGAACGTGTGGCGGATGAGAATAAGAGGACCCTGGAGGAGGCACGGAATAAATGCAGGCACGGCGAACTTAAGTTTAAAAGGGTGTTTATTTCATCCTCCATCACGAGAGCTCACCCCAGCGCTGTGGAGCGCGCTGGCGCGAGCTCTCTGTCTCTAGTCAGCAAACAGGCAATGCGTGTAGTGAGAGAGCAGTAAGAGAGAGTGAGCAAGCGATATTCAGTTCACTTATATACCCAGCTAGACAATGCATGCATGACACATTAGCATCACAGTACAGCAGGAATGCATGGGACATTTACATGAGTCACACATATCAATAGCAGGATTACTAGCAGGAAGGAGAGGCTGCCTATTGATATCAGTCCATACATCTCACTGTTCTGCTAATTGCTCCAGCTGAGCGCTCTGCTTGACCCGAAGGCTGTGGGGGTCACCCCCCAGAGGGCTCAGCTGGGGGCTGAGGCGTCGATCGTCCGGCTTTGGGAGCGAGCTGCGGGAAAAGTTCTGTGCCGGAGGAGGGGGAGGGTGGGGGCAGCAGGTGCCGGCCCGGGATGGTGAAGTTGTCTGGGCCGCGCAAAAATTGCATGTGGATCCACGGTGTTGAGGGGCTGTCATGTTGAATGTGGCGGAGATCCACAACGGCTGTGAGAAGAAAAATTTGTCTGACTCCTCTCGCGGTTCAGTACTGCGAGGACGTGTAGCAGCCATGGGAAAAACCCCCCCCCAAAAAACAGGAGCTGCGGCTGTGTGAGGGACTTGGCGTGTTGGCTTTAGGTGCCCGCGCAGCCCTAAAGCCCTCGGGGACAGCTGACGGCTGAATTCCCATTGTGCGCCGTGGCTGAGACCCATACAAAATCCTGTGTGCGGGCTGCGTGTGTGCTTCAGGTGTGTGAGCAGCCCTGAAGGTTCCGAGGATGGCGGTCGGCCGTGTCTCTCGGGCGTGTGCAGCGGCGGAGGACGATGGCGGTCTGTGGAGCCGGTATTGTCCCGTGCATGGTGCGCTGTCCTCATAACCCCCCGGTGTGCGTGCGGGGATTTGGTGCATGGCAGGTCCGCTGTCGAGGCGAGTCATGGTCAGGGAGCTTGCTGGAGATCAGCGTCGTCGGTGCCGATGGTCCTCCCTGACTTGGCTGTGGCTGTCGTTCGCTCATGCCGGGTCATGGTGCATTCTGGTCCACGCGCTGCGTTCTCCGTCCGGCCCTGGAGGTCGCCGTCGTGGAGAGAAGATGAGGTGCGTGCGCGCTCGTGTGGGTGCGGAGGAGCGGTGAGAGGGAGTGGACGCTCTTTGTCCCTCGGCCGGTCCCAGCGTGGATGTCCAGATCTCAGGCGAGGGTCGCACCATGACGCTTTCTGCAGCTCTCCCGGTCATGGGTGATCTCCAAGGGAGTTCGCCTGGTGTCGGTTCTGCGTCGAGGTCTCCCGTGTGTCAGAAGGGAGGGCAGTCCATTTGCGACAGGCAGCTGTGTTCATTCGTCGTCAGCGTGTTCTTGTATTCGGGGTCACCAGTGTGGCGGATGAGATAAGGGTAACCCCGAATGTGGAGGTGCTGAAGTTTAAAAGGGTGTTTATTTCATCCTCCATCATGAAAGCTCACCCCAGCGCTGTGGAGCGCGCTGGAGCGAGCTCTCTGTCTCTAGTCAGCAAACAGGCAATGCGTGTAGTGAGAGAGAGCAGTAAGGGAGAGAGAGCAAGCGATATTCAGTTCACTTATATACCCAGCTAGACAATGCATGCATGGCACATTAGCATCACAGTACAGCAGGAATGCATGGGACATTTACATGAGAGTCACACATATCAATAGCAGGATTACTGGCAGGAAGGAGAGGCTGCCTATTGATATCAGTCCATACATCTCACTGTTCTGCTAATTGCTCCAGCTGAGCGCTCTGCTTGACCCGAAGGCTGTGGGGCTCACCCACAAACGTTAATTTGTTTGAATCAAACCACAGTTTGAGCTTTCCTAATTCCTTTCAGAGTGTATCCAAAAGTTGTTCCATATTGCTTCTACTGCATTTCACAGGGTAATAATAAAATTGTGTATAAAGTGAGGAATCAGGCTATGGGAGGTTTTCAAATGATAATTTTGGGGAGAAAATGAATTGTGTTCTCACAGCGGTGAAGATATATACACTACCGTTCAAAAGTTTGGGATCACCCAGACAATTATTTTATGTTTTTCATGAAAAGTCACACCTATTTACCACCATGAGTTGTAAAATGAATAGAAAATATAGTCAAGACATTGACAGGGTTAGAAATAATGATTTGTATTTGAAATAATAATTTTTTCCTTCAAACTTTGCTTTCGTCAAAGAATCCTCCATTTGCAGCAATTACAGCACTGCAGACCTAGCATGATTGCACAAGGGTTTTCTAATCATCCATTAGCCTTCTGACACAATGAGCTAACACATTGTACCATTAGAACACTGGAGTGATAGTTGCTGGAAATGGGCCTCTATACACCTATGTAGATATTGCACCAAAAACCAGACATTTGCAGCTAGAATAGTCATTTACCACATTAGCAACGTATAGAGTGTATTTCTGATTAGTTTAAAGTTATCTTCATTGAAAAAAAGTACTTTTCTTTCAAAAATAAGGAAATTTCTAAGTTACCCCAAACTTTTGAACGGTTGTGTGTGTGTGTATATCTATATATATATTTGCATCCAACATAAGAAAGTCCAAGATGGGGCCTGCTCACTATTCATAGGGCAGTGCTGTGACGTGACAGGATGTCCCCGTCACCACACACTTCACAATAAAGTGCCAGTTCCATATGCCAAACGTACCTGCCTATTTAACTAGGTATTTAAACCTACGGAGACCATCCATCCATCCATCTTCTACCGCTTTTCCGGAGGTCCGGGTCGCGGAGGCAGCAGTTCAAGCAGAGAAGCCCAGACTTCCCTCTCCCCAGCCACCTGCTCCAGCTCTTCAGAGGGGATACCAAGGCGTTCCCAGACTAGCTGGGAGACATAGTCTCTCCACCGAGTCCTGGGTCTGCCCCGGGGTCTCCTCCCAGTGGGACGTGCCTGAAACACCTCAAGTGGGAGGCGTCCAGGAGGCATCCTAATCAGATGCCCATACCACCTCAACTGACTCCTTTCAATGTGGAGGAGCAGCGGTTCTACTCTGAGCCTCTCCCGGATGACTGAGCTCCTCACCCTATCTCTGAGGGTGAGTCCAGCAATCCTACGGAGAAAGCTCATTTCAGCCGCTTGTATCCGCGATCTCGTTCTTTCGGTCATTACCCAAAGCTCGTGACCATAGGTGAGAGTAGGAACGTAGATTGACTGGTAAATCGACAGCTTTGCCTTAGAACTAAGCTCCCTCTTCACCACAACAGACCGGTACAACGTCCGCATCACTGCAGATGCTGCTCCAATCCGTCTGTCGATCTCTCGCTCCATTTTCCCCTCACTCGTGAACAAGACCCCAAGATACTTAAACTCCTCCACTTGGGGCAGGAGCCTGTCCCCAACCCGGAGAGGACAATCCACCTTTTTCCGGCTGAGGACCATGGACTCGGACTTGGAGGTGCTGATTCTCATCCCAGCCGCTTCACACTCAGCGGCAAACCGTCCCAGCAAGAGCTGTAGGTCATTGCTGGATGAAGCCAACAGGACAACATCATCTGCAAACAACAGAGATGAGATCCTGTGGTCACCAAGCATGACACCCTCCATTCCCTGGCTGCGCCTAGAAATCCTGTCCATAAAAATTATGAACAGGACCGGTGACAAAGGGCAGCCCTGGCGGAGTCCAACTCTCACTGGGAATGACTCCGACCGAGTGTTGGCAATGCGAACTAAACTCTCACAACGGTCGTACAGAGACCGAATAGCTCGTAACAACAAGCCCGATACCCCATACTCCCGAAGCACCCCCCACAAAAATCCACGAGGGACGCGGTCAAATGCCTTCTCCAAGTCCACAAAACACATGTAAACTGGTTGGGCAAACTCCCACGAACCCTCAAGAATTCTCGAGAGGGTAAAGAGCTGGTCCGATGTGCCACGGCCAGGACGAAAACCACATTGCTCCTCCTGAATCCGAGGTTCGACCAACGGCCGGACTCTCCTCTCCAGTACCTTGGCATAGACCTTCCCAGGGAGGCTGAGGAGTGTGATCCCTCTAAAGTTGGAGCACACCCTCCGGTCCCCTTTTTTGAAGAGAGGAACCACCACCCCGGTTTGCCATGCCAAAGGCACTGCCCCCGACCTCCACGCAATGTTGCAGAGGCGTGTCAACCATGACAACCCAACAACATCCAGGGCCTTGAGGTACTCGGGGCGAATCTCGTCCACCCCCGGGGCCCGGCCACCAAGGAGATTTTTAACCACCTTGGCGACCTCAGCCCCTGTGATAGGCGAGTCATCCCCCTCGTCCCCAAACCCTGCTTCCTCTGTGGAAGGCGTATCAGTGTGATTGAGGAGATCCTCGAAGTATTCCTTCCACCGCCCGACGATATCCCCAGTTGAAGTCAACAGTGTCCCATCCGCACCATACACAGTGTGGACGGGGAGCTGCTTTCCCCTCCTGAGCCGCCGAACAGTTTGCCAGAATCTCTTTGAAGCCGACCGAAAGTCTTGTTCCATGGCCTCACCGAACTCCTCCCATACCCGGGTTTTTGCTTCAGCAACCACCCGAGCTGCACTCCGCTTGGCCTGCCGGTACACCTCAGCTGCTTCGGGAGTCCCACAAGCCAACCAAGCTTGATAGGACTCCTTCTTCAGCTTAATGGCCCCCCTCACCACTGGTGTCCACCACTTGGTTCGGGGGTTGCCACCACGAGATGCACCGACCACCTTGCGGCCGCAGCTCTGGGCTGCCGCTTCAACAACAGAGGTGGAGAACATGGCCCATTCAGACTCCATGTCTCCAGACTCCCTCGGAATGTGGTTGAAGACCTACGGAGACGTCTCTCCAATTTTTGTCTTTTATGGCCTCGTCGCCGTGAGCCAAAGGAAGAGCTTTGTTTATTCCACCTGTTTTCCTGAATAAAACACATGACAGTAATTTTATTCACCTATGAGTTCATGTTTTTATGCCTTTTATGGCCTCATCACCACGAGCCAAGAGAACAGTCTTACTTACTCCACCTTGTTTCTGTGTCTCTCCTGAACTCATACCTCAACTATTTTCCCAAGAAAATGGGGGAAAAAAAGCTATTTTCCCAAGAGAGAAAATTCACTTATGTGGCTTTTTTGAAGGGTTCAGGATCTTGTCACCCACCCACCCTCTAGCAGACTACCGGCCTCATCAACAAACCCTGTATTTGTGGAATTATCAGGTATTTCCTCTAGGACTACCTATGGCCCCACTGTGCATAGTATCAGAATTCCAAACCTGGTGAGGGGGTGCGAGGTATTTGAGAACCCAGATGAGTCCCCACTCTGTTAGGTAGATAAAAAATTAATTTTGGCCACTGACACAATAAAGACATGAGAGGATTAGATCCAGGATTAGATACAGTTAGAAATAAGGTACAGAATCTTTCATCAGATTTCATACAAAGGATTCACACAACAGTCATAGCATGTTATCGTCTTTTGAAGTAGGCGTTTGACTAATTGCGTCTGTTTCCTCTTTCTGCCCTCTGCAGAAGAATTTGCTCTATTTGACCTCTGATAAGAGCCTGGGATCATGGTACATGCAGGCACTTTCACTCCTGTTCCTTATCACTTTCTGCACTGTGGGGGTTCCCCCCTACAGTTGATAGTGCTATGAGATGACTGTTGTTGTGAAATGGCGCTATATAAATAAAGTTGAATTGAATTGAATTGAATTGAATCACTCAGTTCTCCCAGAGGTCTTAAAAGCACCTGGAGAGAATCAGAGTTTCAACTTACAACTTCATTTAACATTAATCTTGAAATGGCAAAATGTTTTCAGTGAATATGCATTTTTCTATCAAGGGGCAGCCACAACTTTTTAGGTTTAATTCCTTGTAATTACAATTCCTTGTAATTCCCCTGAGCTACAGTGGATATAAAAGTTTACACACCCCTTTTCAAATGCCAAGTTTTTTTGATGTAAAAAAATGAGACAAAGATAAATCATTTCAAAACTTTTTCCACCATTAATATGATCTCTAACCTGCACAACCCAACTGAAAAAAACAAACTGAAATCTTTTAAGTGGAAAACTAAAACATAAAAAACTTAACAATAACCTGCTTGCATAAATATGTACACCTTTAAACTAATACTTTGTCGCAGCACCTTTGGCTTTTATTACAGCACTCAGTCTTTTTGGGTAGGAGTCTATCAACATGGCACATCTTTAGGTGGCAATATTTGCGCACTCTTCTTTGCAAAAACACTCCAAATCTGTCAGATTGCGAGGGCATCTCCTGTGCACAGCCCTCTTCAGATCACCCCACAGATGTTCAATCGTATTCAGGTCTGGACTCTGCCTGGGCCATTCCGAAACCTTAATCTTCTTCTGGTGAAGCCATTCTTTTGTTGATTTGCATGTGTGCTTTGGGTCATTGTCGTGTTGAAAGATGAAGTTCCTCTTCATCTTCAGCTTTCTAGCAGAAGCCTGAAGGTTTTGTGCCAACACTGACTGGCATTTGGAACTGTTTATAATTCCCTCCACCTTGACTAAGGCCCTAGTTTCAGCTAAAGAAAAACAGCCCCAAAGCATGATGCTGCCATTACCATGCTTCTCTGTGGGTATGGTGTTCTTTTGGTGCTGAGCAGTGTTGTGTTTGCGCCAAATATACCTTTTGGAATTATGGGCAAAAAGTTCAACCTTAGTTTCATTGGACCATAACACATTTTTCCACATGTGTTTGGGAGATTTCAAATGTGTTTTTGCAAAATGCAGCTGGGCTTGGATGTTTTTCTTCAAAAGATAAGGCTTCCGTCTTGCCACCCTAGATGGGAGATTGTTGTCACATGTACTAAACAGCCGGTACTTGCCAGAAATTCCTGCAGCTCCTTCAGTGTTTCTATTGGCCTCTTGGCAGCCTCCCTGACCAGTTTTCTTCTCATCTTTTCATCAATTTTGGAGGGACGTCAAGTTCTTGGTAATGTCACTGTTGTGCCATATTTTCTCCATTTGATGATGACTGTCTTCACTGTGTTCCATGGTATATTTAATGCCTTGAAAATTCTTTTGTACTCTTCTTCTGACTGAAACCTTTGAACAATGAGATCCCTCTGATTCTTTGGAAGCTCTCTGCGGACCATGGCTTGTGCTATAAGATGTGACAACAAAAATGTCAGGAAAAGCCTACTACAACCATTGAACTTTATTTTGGGTTAATCAGAGGGACTTTAAATGGTGGCAGTGTGTGCTGACTCCCATTTAACATTTTTGAGTTTGAATGTAATTGGTTAATTCTGAACACAGCCACATCCACAGTTGTTACAGGGTGTGCATATTTATGCAACCATGTTATTGCAATTTTTTTCCCCTTAAAAGATTTGTTTGTTTTTCAATTGGGTTGTAAAGGTTATAGGTCACATTTATGGTGGACAAAGTTTTGAAATGATTTATCTTGGTCTCATTTTTTTACATCACAAAAACCTTGCATTTGAACAGGGGTGAGTAGACTTTTTATATCCAATGTATATTTATCCCTGGTTTGAGCTTCCTTCTTGTAGTTAAGACTTAAAACCTTTACATACTCCACAAGAACAGAGAAATTTGTTCTTTTTCTTGAGGTGGCAAGAACAAGACCAAAGCTCTTTCTGGCTAGGACATTTCATACTTCACAAGAAACTCAAGTGCAGAACTCATGGGAAATTCACATTTCTGACCAGTCACACAATAGTTCTTGGACACCATGTAAGAAAAAAGTTCTGCAACAATGATGTATGAAGACCAAGCTGCAAGAACTTCCAAACCAGGCCTGCAAGAATAAAATGACATCATTTTGTTCTTGCAGCTCTGGGAGAGAGAACAAATTTCTCTGTTCTTGCTTAGTATGTGAAGGCCTTTGGTCCTGTTTTTGTCTCTGAGCTTCTACTTCCTCCTGTTTCTCTCCCTCAATGTCTGTGCTCCTTTTGAGTTGTTTTGTCTGATCATTTCCCAGTGTCTGCCTCCCTTAGTGGGTCTCTGCACTTGCCTGATTGTTCTCAGCGGTTTCCCATCACTTGATTGTCTCTTTACCTTAAATGTTTGTCTTCCCTTGATGCTGAGTCATTACGTGTTGTGTTGTGTTTCCCCTGTGTTATCTGGACTTGTTTCCCACGTTTCCTGTCTTCTTGTTTCTCATAAGGTTGCTACTCCTAATTATCCCAAGTTTATTTCTCCTGTGTTTTTAGTTTATATAGTGTGTTTTCAGGCCCCTGTGACATGCCTTGTTTTTCATAGTTATCTCAGTATTTCAGTTAAGTTCATTTGTGTTGTTTGCCAAGGTATTTTGTTTGTAATTATTTAATAAATCTCACCTCACCTGGGGCCTGTGCTACAAAGCAGGCTTCATGCAAACTACACACAGGACCTCAAGCAAGTTTGATTCTGTCCCTCTCCACTCTTCCTCCAGGCTCTGGGACCTTGATTTCCAAATGATAGGACCTGGCACCTGATTTGGGGTGACATGTTGCATGCTGGTATTGGTCCACAGTTTTTTTTGAAGTCCAAAGTCAGTGCAGCTGTCTACCAGGAAGTTTTAGAGCACTTCATGCTACAATCTGCTGACAAGCTTTAGGGAGATGCTGATTTCATTTTCCAGCAGGACTTGGCACCTGCCCACACTGACAGAAGACCCAAAACCTTGTATAATGATGATGGTCTCACTGTGCTTGACTTGCCAGCAAACTCTCCTGACCTAAGCCCCATAAAATAAATAAATAAATAAAAATCTATGGTGTATTGTGAAGAGGAAGATGAGAGACACCAGACCTAACAATGTAGAGGAGCTAAAGGCCACTATCAAAGCAACCTGGGCCTCCATAACACCTCAGCAGTACCACAGGCTGATCACCTTCATGCCACACCACACTGATGTAATAATGTATGCTGGGCAGTCGTGGACTAATGGTTTGGGATGTGGACTGGTGAGCGGGTTCGATCCCTGGACCAGAAGGATCAGATCTGGGTGGGACAGAAAAGATAGCAGTGTTTCCCCCACCCTCCTTAACTCCACTGTGGTGCCCTTGAGCAAGGCTCTTAACCCCAACTGCTCCAGTGGAGCTTCTCAGTGGCCACAGGTCAGTCTGTGGTTGGACTGGGCAGCTTCCTGGTGTGAATGTGTATCTACGTATGTGAGTGTGAACAGAGCATCTTTGAAAATGAGAAGGTGCCTTTCAGTGGAACTGCCCTGTATAAATAAAGGTTAAATAAATAAATAAATAAAATATTCATGCAAAAGTAGCCCTGACAGTTTTGAATGTGTACATGGACATACTTTTCAGTAGGCTAAGATTTCTGTTAAAAATCTTTTTTTTTAATTGATGTGTGAATTTTCTAATTTTTTGAGGAGCTGAATCATCAAAATTAAAAGACATAAATGCTTTAAATATAACACTCTGTAATGAATCTATATATTAGTTTCACTTTCTGAATTGAATTACTGAAATCAAGTAACTTTTCAATGATGATCTATTTTATTGAGCTGTACCTGTATGCCCGCAAACTGTGGGTAGCAGCTTGAAAGAATGAGATTGCAAATGGAATCAGATCTGTGCTCATCCTTAGAAAAGAAGCAGAAGTTCAATCATTTATTATAGGCCAGTCCCATTAAAAAAAATCATGTTGACCATAAAGGCATTGTTTAACTGGACAAAGTCGTCCGGTTATGGCGGCCACGTGAGAGGGACACGTCTCGCTCTGCTCTGCTCCTGGAGACGAAAAAACGGCAAATAACTCTCTCATTTGGGACAGAACCTATCCCAGCGTTTGGACGAGGATATGTCGGTGAAGCCTAAGGCTGGAAAACCAGGTAGAGGAAAAAGCGAACCGCCGAAACAGTCTAAATTAACGGACTTTCACGTCTGTGACGCAGCAGATAAAGAAGCTCCATATATGGCGGAGGAAGCGAGCAGCGAGCAACGGTGCGGTGAATGTGGGAAACGGCACAGGTGCGGTGCTTAACGCCATTAGTTCAATGAGAGCGGACTTTTCCGCTAAGTTTGATGGGATTATGGCAGCGTTGGAAGGAATGAGAAAAGAATTGGGTGACTGTGTAGAACGAATGGCGCAGGTAGAGCTTCGTGTCGCTAGTGCTGAAGATGACGTCACCTGTCTTCAATTAAAGGTGCGCACTTTGGAAAAAAAAAATAAAAGTCTGGAAAATAATGTCTTGGACTTGGAATCCCGGTCGAGACGGAACAACTTGAGGCTGGTGGGTCTACCGGAGGAATCCGAAAGTCGGGACACATGTTCCTTTTTGGAAAAGTGGATTCCGGAGGCGCTGGGCAGCGCGGAGCTGCAATCAGCAGTCGTTTTGGAAAGTGCATATCGTATCGGCCCACGGAGAGATAAGGGACCACCGAGGACGATTATTATGAAGTTTATCAGCAACAGAGACAGGATGAAGATCTTCAACGCTGCGCGAGCTAAAGGCCAGATTAAACACCAGGACCAGCAGGTGCGGTTCTACCCAGATTTGGCCACAGGAATCCAACAATTGAGGAAGCAGTTTGATCCCGTACGTAAAGAGCTGCACAACCTTGGGATTTGTCATGGTGTAATTTATCCTGCGAGACTGTTGACCACGTATGAGGGCAGAACCCACATCTTCAAGACCCCAGAGGAGGCGCAGGAGTTCATCAAGAAGATCCAAGAAGAGACTGGTGGGAGCTAAGCATGAACAAAATATAAGGTAGAATATTTAAGCATTTGCACAGGCATCTGACTGACTTGAAGCAAATAGCAAGTTTACAAAATATAGATTGTATTATATATTAAAAAAACAAAACAAAAAAAAAACAACAAAACTATGATGTACAAAGCTGCTAAAAATTTTGGAGTTAAGTTGGAAAACTACAGAAGAGAGTTAATGTTATGTCATTAAAAGTAGCTGAGTTAGGGTGATTGGGAGGATGAAGAAGGAGTGGCTTTGGCTGATCCTCGTGGGTGTGGAACGGTCGATGGATATATCGGGAGACGGAATTTTTTTTTTGATTTTGGGGGGATTACCACAAATGTGGGAAGGGGGAATTTGTTTGTGTGTAGTTTGTAGGATGAATGTTCAACCACTCATGTTTTTGCTTCTCTGTATGAGCATGTTTATACTGCAAGGTAATCCCAAACTCCCTATTGAGCATAAACCAAAGCGTTAATCTTAATTTAACTTCATGGAATGGCAGAGGTCTACAAAAATTAAAAAAAACTTAAACAAGTTATGAATAAAATAAAAGATATGGGTTCAAAAATTGTGTTTTTACAAGAAACTCATCTAATAGAGGAGGATGTAAAAAGAATTAGGAGTAGATGGCAAGGAAGTGTTTTCACCTCATCATTTTCATCCCGAGCCAGGGGAGTTATGACTCTCATACATAAATCAGTCCCATTTCAAGTGAAAAATGTAATTGGAGACAAATTTGGAAGATATTTATGATTCAAGGATCTTTGTTATTAGAAAATATAAATTTGGTAAACCTATATGGTCCCAATATAGATGATCAAAAGTTCTTTGCTAATTTATTTCTTATCTTATCATCACTTACAGGGCAACATATAATAGCAGGGGATTTTAATTGTACATTGAATCCCGGTATAGATAGATCAACAGGACTGGACTGTACGCACAATGGATGTAGGATGACCATTATTCATTTTATGAAAGAATTGAGATTGCTAGATATATGGAGAGAAATGAATCCACAAGTTAAAGCCTACTCTTGTTATTCCAATACCTACAAGACTTTCTCACGTATTGATTATTTTTTGATCTCCGTAGAATTAAGGTCCAAGATTCAAAACTGCTTTTATGACAACATCGTGATCTCTGATCATGCACCCTGCTGTCTAATATATGTAGATAAGAAATTGACAAAGGAACCAGGTAGATGGCAATTTCAGCATAAATGGCTTCCGGATGAGGAATTTGTTAAGTACATAGAAAAACAGATAGATGAGTTCTTTGATATCAATACTACACAAACATCAGCATGTGTAAAGTGGGAGGCTTTCAAAGCTTTTATTAGGGGACATATTATTAGTTATACAGGTTCAAAATCTAAGAAGACTCGAGAGGAGAGAGTTCAATTGGAACATAAAATAAAAATTCTTCAAGAAAAAGTATATGCAGGAAGTGATCCAAGGTTGGAGAACGAATTACTGATTTTGAGAGCTGAATATGACAAAAAATCAGCGAATAGAGCTGCCTCGAGTCTTCTAAGATTGAAACAATCTTTTTATGAACAAGGTGAAAAATCAGGAAAATTATTGGCATGGCAGATTAAACAATTAGAATTTAAAACACCAATTACCAATATTATAAGTAAAGGACAGGTAGTTATAGATCCTTTAGAAATTAATAGAGCCTTTAGAGATTACTATGAAAAATTATATGATACCAAAAATGAACCTGATTTAACAAAACTAAATGGGTTTTTGAACGAACTATCTATACCGTGTATTTCAAATGAAAACAGGGAGATACTGGAGTCTAAAATTAGTCAAGAAGAAGTTGGGCTAGCCATTGATAATATGAAATCAGGAAAAAGTGCAGGACCAGATGGTCTTCCAGTTGACCTTTATAAAAAATTTAAGAATAAATTAATAAAGCCTTTTTTGGAAATGGTTTTAGAAGCATTTCAAAATAGTAATTTACCATCATACATGAATAATGCCTTAATTATACTGTTGCCAAAACCAGGTAAACCCTCTAATAAATGTGAAAATATGAGACCAATAAGCCTATTAAATGCCGACCTTAAGATAATCTGTAAAATTTTAGCAAGACGAATACAAGAAATTTTACCAAATATTATTAATCGAGATCAGAATGGCTTTATAAAGGGAAGACAAGGCTTCCATAATGTAAGAAGACTATTTAATATTATTTATTCTAATAAAGAAGCACCGGATACAGCTGTCCTATCACTGGACGCCGAAAAGGCCTTTGATAGAGTCGAATGGCCCTTTCTTTTTGAAGTCTTACAAAGGTTTGGACTTGGAGATAATTTCGTAAAATGGGTTCAGATAATATATAGTAATGCTACAGCAGAAATCCTAACAAATAACAATATTTAAAAATCAATAGAGGATGTCGACAAGGCTGTCCACTTTCACCTTTACTGTTTACTATGGCAATTGAACCTTTAGCGATGGCGATACGTCTACAGTCACAAATATATGGAATTAAAGTTGGACCAACAGAACATAAAATCTCCCGGTATGCCGATGACATAATTTTGTTTATGTCGAATCTTAAAAAATCAATTCCAACCTTGTTGAATTTAATAAAGAATTTTGGGGAAATATCAGGATATAAAATAAATAAAACTAAATCTTCAATATTAATGCTAAATGAGACCCAGAGAAATTACCCAGCCCCTGAGGTAAATCAATTCAATGTTGTAAATCAGTTTAAATATTTAGGAATCCAAATTGTGCCTAAGCTAGAATCAGTTGCCAGTGTCAATTATGAAGCCTTAATGACAGATATTAATGAGTTACTTCAGAGATGGATGTTACTACCAATGTCGATGATCGGGAGAATCAATATACTTAAAAGTAATATCTTACCTAAAATACTTTATTTATTTCAATACATTCCCTTACCATCACCTTTAGATTTATTCTCAAGAATTAAAAAAAAGTTAGTGGAATTTATATGGAACAACAGGAGGGCTAGATTACGTTTGTCTTTATTATATTTACCATTTGATCGTGGAGGTCTGAAATGTCCAAATTTTATGTTGTATTATTGGTCGGCACAACTGAGGTCTATGACATATTATTTTTCATCAAATGATCTCCCTCACTGGATTGAAATGGAATCATACAATTTGCCTTTACCTCTTCCCATATTCATATATTCAGACTCGGCAAAAAAATTACAGAAACAAGTTAAAAACCCATTTGTAAAACATATGATTAAAATATGGTGTGAAACTAAAAAATATTTAAAAGAACCACACTTACTGTCACAATTTAGTCCAATATGGGGTAATCAATATTTTAAACCAGGGAGAGCGGATGCTGTGTTTAAAGTATGGAGTTTAAAAGGGATCCAAAAAATTCAAGATTTATATTTGTCATGTTCAGATAACATAATGTCTTTTGAAGAGCTGAGGATCAAATTTAATCTTAATAGAACACATTTTTTTAAATATCTTCAACTTAGGAACTTTATTCGATCAAACCAAAATAATGCTCTCACTCGACCTATTTATTCATCCTTGGAAAAAATGTTGATGAAAGTAGTAAAAGAAAGGGTATTATTTCAGAGTTTTATAACTCATTGACACTATCCTCAAGTGAAAACTCACAGAAAAGATTAAACTACTGGAAAGAAGATCTGCAAACTGAAATTTCAGAGGAACAATGGGAATTGGCTTGTACAGAAGCTCAAACCAAATCAATAAATGTACGTCTTAAATTGATACATTTTAAATGGTTAATGCGGATGTATGTTACACCGGTGGAGTTAAATAGATATAACAAAAACATACCAGATACATGCACAAAATGCATGGAAAGTAAAGGAACCCTATTTCATTGTTTATGGGAATGTAGAATAATTAGAATGTTTTGGGAAGAGGTGAGGGTAACAATTGAAAAAATAATTTCAAAACAAATCATATTGAATCCTAAACTGTTTTTGTTGGGTCTGTACCCAAAAAAGCATAACTTTAATAAAAGTGAAAGAACATTCATAGACCTCAGTTTGCTTAATGCCAAAAAATGTATTGCATTACTGTGGAAAAAGACTCATAGACCAGATGTGACTCAGTGGTTAAGACAGATGTTAACAAACCTTCCATTAGAAAGAATAACATATATACTGAAATCAAAGAAAAGTGTGTTTGAGAATATATGGAGACCTTTTATTGATTATGTAAAAAATTTAAACATAACTCTTGAAGAAGAAGGTGAATGATGTGTGTGGACCTTGTAAATTCCAAACTGGTGAACATAATATGTATACTTATGTAATGGATTGTCTAGACTAAACAGAGGAGCATTGTTGAAGACTTGATTTTGTTGGTGGTTGTAGGTGTTTTTAGTGCATTTTTTTGTAGTACTTTAGTGTTAGTGTTTGATTGTTTGTGTTATGTTTGTTAAAAAAAAAAAAGGTTCAATAAAGATATTGTGGAAAAAAAAACTGGACAAAGTCACATTTCTGTTTTACTTTTAAATTATCAGAGGAAAAAGTACTCTTACATTTTGGTGTACGAAGTCAGTATATTGTTTGTATGCCACAGCTCTGTCATTTTATAACTTAAAATGCTTGGCCACATTTTATAGAAGAACCTAGATACCTATGATCAAAAGCAAAATAGGAAAAGTACTTTCTTCTTCATAAATGTTGTCAACAGTAAAAAACAATTAAAAACTCCAAAATATTGTGTAAGAGTACTGATCAAATTCACTTTAGTTTTGTTTCTTCTAAACTTACAAGTCCATTTTTACCATGGTTTCTCTCAGATTTGTCAGTATGAGGCAAATAAACAGATTAAATAATTTCAGACTAGCTGCATGTACCCTCTGATACAATTCAAGACAAATTATATCTTTTCATTCATCTTCTTCCGCTTAATCCTTTTCGGGTCGCGGGGGGGCTGGAGCCTATCCCAGCATCTTTGGGCGAGAGGCAGGGTAGACCCTGGACAGATCACCAGTCCATCGCAGGGCCAACACAGAGAGACAGAGAACCATTCACTCTCACAGTCATACCTAAGGACAATTTAGAATCCCCAGTATTGATGCCAATTAACCTAACTTGCATGTTTTTGGCATGTGGGAGGAAACCGGAGAAATCCCGGGGTAAACCCACACAGACACGGGGAGAACATGCAAACTCCACACAGATCACTGTTGGTCGGGGGCTGGGATCGAACCCAGGATCCCCCTGCCAAGGGTGAGTTGCTGTGCTGCCGCAGTGCTAACCACTCCGCCACCGCGCCGCCCTACAAATTATATAAAGTCATAAATACAGCACAGTCAGTTCAGTGAAATTAAAAGTAACTCTAGAAGTTCAACCAAATGTACTTGAGTATAAGCGTAATTTTTTTTCTTGATAAATGTAATCGAGTAATAGTTACATGTATCCTGCCTTAAAAGTACTCACAAAAGAAGAATTTTGTGAAAAAGTAATATGATTACACATATTTGAGCAAATATAACTACTTACTACCCACCACTACTCACAAAACATTAGGGATATTTGGCTTTCTGGGGAAATTTATGGAAAATGTAAAAAGTTCACGCTACAGTGATATTAAATCATGAAAGTAGAGCATTTACGTGGATGCATGCAATGGTGGTTTCCTCATCTCAAACAATTTATTGAAAAAAAAGCCAACAACAGTAGTGGGTATGCCACAACAAAAAAATGTCAGTGTCTCAGTAACTAGTCATGTGCTCTTGAGCATCAATTACAGCTTGACAATGACGTCTCATGCTGTTCACAAGTCGACTTATTGTCTGCTGAAGCATGGCATTCCACTGTTCTTGAAGGACGGCTATCAGGTCATTGAGGTTGTGGGGTGCAGGGTTACGAGTCTCTACACGGTGACTGAGCTGATCCATTTTCTATGGTATTCAGGTCTTGAGAAAGTGCAGGCCACTCCATTTGAGGTACCCCAGCCTCCAGCAGCTGTTCCCTAACGATGCAACCTCGAGCTGGAGCATTGTTGTCCATGAAGATGAAAATAGGCCTGTGTTGTTCATGCAGGCGCACAATGACTGGATTAATGATGTTATTCAGGTAGTATTGGCTTGTCACTGCACCGTTCACAAGGTGCAGGGCAGTTCTGCATTGACTAGATACACCTGCCCAGACTGTAACAGCACCACCACCACCACCACCACCAAAGGTTCAACATTGGCTGACGCATAACGCTCTCCTTGACATCTCCAACATCGTTGGCGGCCATCATTTATGCTCAGTGTTAATCAACTTTCATCAGAGAACAGCACTGAGAACAGCACTGAGGCCCACTGGCCCCTCATCCAGCGTAAATGCTCCCTGGCCCATGCAAGACGATGATGCCTGTGCCTGGTGGTGTGGTCAGGTATCATCACAGGTAACCTAGTATGCAGACAATGCTTACTGTATGTAAATGGTTTTGAATGGTCTGACATGATACTTGGGTGCCTCTCATCTCCCTTAAATGTGCCTGGAGTTAAAGGGCATTCATCATCTGGTTCTGCAGGGCACTGTTCACAATGAGGCGGTCATAAGCGTGGGATGTGGCATGTCATGGCATCATGGCACCCCCCGAGGCAGACGTGTTTGCTCACTCCATTCCCAAATGCCGGCTTTTTTTCTTTTTCTTTTTTTTGCATGTTTGCTGCTCTTTCTGCAGTGTATAAATATCAAGCACTGCTAACATATGACTGACAGGTATTGGTGGGCATCGCCAAGACAAGCAGCTATATGGAATTTACTGGCTTTATACCCCCTCCCCCCATTGCTCCCACAGCGATCACCACTACCCCCAGGAAGACCCCGAAGTACCGAGCTGGAGTGACCATGCTTATCCCAAGACAGCGCTTCGGAAACGGAGTTGCAAGCGAGGCAAGAGTTGAGGGCTCCATGCTAGGCTAAGAGCTTGCCCCGGCCACCACTACCCAGCCTCCTATTAGCCAATGTGCAGTCTCTGGAAAACAAACTGGACGCGCTAAGAGCAAGGATCGAATACCAGCGGGAGATAAGAGAATGCTGTGCTCTAATTTTCTGTGAGACCTGGCTCTCAGACAAAGTCCCTGAGTGTGCCATTCAGCTACAGACCCACTCATGTCCGGTCTGCCCTACATCGGGCAGAACGGACATCAGTAAGACGGGGGGTGGGGGTGGCATTTGTGTGTTTATAAACAACTAGTGGTGTGGAGATGTACAGACTGTTTACAAGCACTGATGTGGAGTTTTTACTGCTGAAATCCTGTCCTTATTATCTACCAAGAGAATTCAATGTGTTTCTGTCCACTGTTTACATTCCCCCATGAGACAACTACACAGCAGCGCTCCGCAAACTCCATGATGTCACCAGCGCACTAGCGACATCTCATCCTGACGCTGTTTATTGTTTCTGGTGACTATAACCAGTGCAATTTACAGACTGTACCTCCCAAACATTACCAGCATGTGGACATTCCCACCCATTATAAGAACACACAGGACCATATTTACACCAACATACGGGGTGCATAGAGAGCGGCACCCCGCCCCTACTTTGGACAGTCAGACCACATCTCTCTGTTTATGTACCCAACCTACAGACAGACAGAAACAAACCTTGTTATTGAGCAAATTAAACGCTGGACTCCAGAGGCCGAGAGCGCCCTGCAACACTGTATTGCCCGGAAAGACTGGGATGTGTTTAAAGCTCCAGCCACCTGGGAAGACTCTTCTGTAAACATTCAGGACTATGCTGAGCATGACTGGGTACAATAGCACTTGCGCTGATACCATCGTACCCACCATACAAGTCAGGAAGTTCTTGTACAAGTACAAGTACTTGTACAAGTACAAGGACTTGTACAAGGACTTGTACAAGTCCTTGTACAAGAACTTCCTGACTTGTATGGTGGGTACGATGGTATCAGCGCAAGTGCTATTGTACCCAGTCATGCTCAGCATAGTCCTTGTACAAGGACTTGTACAAGTACTTGTACAAGTACTTGTACAAGTCTTGTACAAGACTTGTACAAGACTTGTACAAGACTGTTCTTGTACACTTAAGCCCTGCATAAACAGTCAGGTATGCCAGATGTTGCGTGCTCACTCCCTTGCATTTAAATCAGGCAATGAGACCAAGTACAAAGCTGCAAAGTATGGGCTGAAGAAGGCTATAACAACAGCCAAGAGGCAGTACAGAGAAAAGGTGGACTCTCTCTGCTCCACTCCTGACCCTGGGTGCATGTGGTAAGGCCTGCAGCACATTACAGACTACAAGAGAACCACCAGCAACACCACCAGCTCCACAGACAGTCTGCCGGATGATGTCAACACCTTTTACACCTGCTTTGAGATCTCCAGCTCCAGTGCAGAGAGAAGACGCACACACACACATACACTCCCCCTCCCCTAAAAGTATCATCAGGCCAGGTAAACAAAACATGAGGAATATCAACTCCCACAAGGGAGTAGGATCAGACAACACCTGGGTGGGCTCTCAGAGCACGTGCTGCCAAGCTGACTAATGTTCTCACGAACAATCTTTAACCATTCCCTCAACCAGAACATAGTCCCCTCCATCTTCAAAACGACAGCCATTGTCCCTCTCCCCACAAAGAGCCCACAAACCTGCCTGAATGATTGCGGGCTGGTAGCACTCACTCCAATCATCATGAAGTGCTTTGAGAAAGTGGCACTGGCCCTCATTCAGGACAGCATACTGGATACCCTGGACCCCCTGCATTATACCTACCAGTCCAACAGGCCCACCTCAGACGCCATTACTTCTGCACTCCATTATTCCCTCTCCCACCTGGAAGATAAAGACTCCTACATCAGGATGCTCTTTGTCGACTACAGCTCCGCCTTCAACACACTAATTCCCCACAAACTCACCTACAAACTGTCTTCACTAGGCCTGCACCCCTCCTTCTGTGACTGGCTACTGGACTTTCTAACTGGCAGGCCTCAGTCCGTGAGGATTGGTAACAGAATCTCAGCCAGCATCATTACAAGCACAGCTGTCCCTAAAGATTGTGTCCTCAGCCCCATCCTCTACGCCGTAGAGGCCTCTTCTACGGCCTCTTCTACGGCCTCTTCACCCATGACTGTGTTGCCTCCCACAAGGACAATGTCATCTTAAAGTTTGCGGACGACACAACAGTGAGAGGACGCATCACTGGTGGTGATAAAGCGTCCAACAGGAGGGAGGTGGCCAGCCTGGTGTCATAGTGTGAGGACAACAACCTCACCCTTAACACAGACAACACAAAGGAAACAATAGTGGACATGAGGAAGAGGAAGAGACCTCATCCGCCGCTGTTCATCTGGGAGGTTGAGGTGGAGAGGGTGAGCAGTTTTAAATACCTGGGCATCCACATCAGCGAGGACCTTACTTGAACACTTAACACAACAGAGAGCTTAACAGCAGCTGTACTTTCTGAGGAGGCTGAGGAAGTTTGGCATGCCCCCCAAGATCTTCAACAACTTCTACAGCTGCATCATCAAGTGCATCTTGACCAACTGCATCACTGTGTGGTATGGCATCACTACTGCTTTGGACCGCAAACACCTGCAGAGAGTGGTGAAGACAGCTGAGAAGATCATCAGGACTCCACTCCCCTCTCTGCAGAGCATCTATCACTGCAGAGTCGAAAGGAGAGCTGCCTCCATCCTCCAGGACCCCACACACCCCCAGCACAGAATGTTCACACTTGTCCCCTCAGGCCAGAGGTACCGAAGTGTGAAATGCAGGACATCCAGTCTAAAAAACTCCTTCTTTCCCACTGCCATCAGACTCCTTAACAAATAACACAATTCCGGACACAGCTTGGCAAATAGAAATTTACACACTGGATGCTAAATTTGCACATTGTTCCTTTGCACACTGTACATAGTCTCACCCCGTTTCATATCGTCTCTGCTGCTAAATTATCATTGTACAATCAGGGCACATGGATGCTAATTTGCACATTGTACATAGTCTCATGCCATCTCACATTCATGTCATCTTTGATATTAAAATTACCATTGTACAGTCTATTGGGTATTATCAGAGACACATCATACTCACTCAGTGAACTTTTATTTTACTCAGGGACAAGTTATAGTCACCAAGTGAACTTTCATTCTTCTTGTTTCCTCTAGTCTTAAGTGCTTTCAAGTGCCCTAATTGCTTTAAATGCGTATTTATTACAATCAGAATGAGATTTATTGCCATTGTCCATGTAGTACACAAACTAGGAATTTGTCTCGGTGCAATGTTGCAACATTAAACATGGAGCACTAAAGATAAAAATAAAAAACTATGCATGCAATAAAATATGAACGAGTAATACTAATCTATGCAATTATTAAATATATTATTATAGTATTAGTATAAGGTGTGTTTATTACCTTTATTAGTATTGATATGTATTTATGACCTTGGCATTCATTGCGGACAGCAGAGTAAGAATTTCATTGCTCAGGAAATGTTGCATTTCTTAACTGTGCACATGACAATAAAGCCTTTGAATCTTTGAATCCTTGAATGTGGTCAAAGGACATCCACTTCTACGCTTTTCTGTTACTCTTCCAGTCTCTGTATCTCTGTTGCAACCTGCTGACACTTTGACACTCTAAGCTCACTGGTCGCTTTCCTCTTAGAACATCCTGTTTGAAGCCTCGCAATGGCAAGGTTGTCATAAATCACCCTACCAGGACAGGAAGAAACAAATGCCAGCTGCGAGTTTGCAACATTTAATAACAAAATGCACAGAAATACAAAACAACACAAAAACACAACACTTGCAAAATAAGGGAATGGTGTACGGGATGACGGGACTCACACCTGGAGAGAGTTGGGCAAACAGCCTGGAAGGAGCCAGCCTGTAGCGCACGGGAATGGCAGGGAAAAAAGCCAAGACAGAGCACACCCATCCAAACCCACAGAAACACTCAGAAGAGCGGTGTGGGTGTCATGAGCAAGGATAATCAACTCAAACCAATAACAGGAGTTACAGCCCTCAAATAGAACTTGACACATGGAAGTAAACAAAGGTGACTGTCAAAATAAAAGCAGAGACTGGAAAGCAGTAAAAGAAAAAACTTATACACTTTAAGGAGAGAACAAAGGAGAGGGTGAAGGCAAGAAGAAATACAAAACCACAGGAGTAATAATAATACAAAACTAATAAATACAGAGGTTACACAAGGAAACTAAAGAAAAGGATGAAGAAGGTTCAAATATAACACAGGAAAGTAAATAGAAATACAAGATAATACAGACAATAATTACACACAACTAATAACCAAACCAAGATATGATAACAGGAGAACTTCAAATATAAACAAAGGACAACTCAAATAACAAAATACAACAACCCAATCCCAACACAAAATTAACCCAAAAGAAAGTACAAAACATAAATAGAAATGCCTGAAAGTGTGAGCACGGTACACTGCCCATGCTCTGCTTAAGGACAGAGGTACTGTTGATCAGTTGTTAGATGTTGTTTTGGTCTCATGATGTCAAAATGTGAACAGCATGATGAAGAGGACTGTTTAAATACAAATTCTAATTGAACCAGAACATTTATTGGTTGAGTCATGTTTTGGTTTGTGCTCTAACTGTAATAATAATAATAATGCATCAGATTTATATAACGCTTTATCATAGACACTCAGCACCTGGACCTCAATCAAGCTAAGGCCAGCGCCATGGACTGTAAAGCATGGTAGACCATGGCAGAGCATCATCAATGGTGTCCATCAACCTGTGGTGCTCAGAGTGAGGACTGGTTGTGAGGACGACCTGCCACTCTAGGCACCAGCTAGGTATAGAGGCATTTTTTAAAACTGATAACTTGTTCAGAAAAAATCTGACTTAATATGCCATCTGTCATGGCGGCCTCTGGGCCGTCATTGGCTTCATCAGTCCCAGCTGCGCACAGACCAACAGGTGCCAATCAGCGGCTGTTAAAAGCCAGTGTTGCTGACAGCCCGTCACGGAGTCGTCTGTCCTCCTCATCGAAGCATGAACCAGAGCTTCGTTCCCAAGCTTCGTCAAGAACGTCTCGTCAGGAATTATCACGTAAGAGAACTGTTTGTTACTCAACACCTTGCCTTTACCCCTGTGCACAGGTGAACCTCCCAGGCGGCGGACCAACTTCCCCAGCCGACGGGGCGTTGCCATCTCAGCCACGTAGCTCCTCGCTACCACCTCTGCTACGGGTACGTCTAACCCCACAGCTGCAAGAGCTGTTATTGTCTCAGTTACAGGAACTGTCATCGTCACGATCAGTGGAATCACTGTCATCATCACCATCGGAACTGTCATTGTCACGATCAGTGGAGTCACTGCCATTACCACCATCGGAACTGTCATCATCACGGTCTGTGGAATCACTGCCGTCACCATCACCGGAACTGTCATCGTCACAGCAACAGGTGGATTCACTACCACGGCCACGAGCACATTCACCTCCACGCTGCACGGCCGCTGGAAGTCAGCAGGACGCTACCTGTGGATCACCCAAGTAAGCCCCCTTATCTACAATTACTCATGAGTGCTGAACAGCGGTAATTGTATCTGCTTGTGTGTTACGGGGTTGCCAGGTCTCCATCCGGACTGCTCAGTTCCAGCAACCAGAATTCCATACTTGCACTCACTCATGCACTTCACACGCTCACTTTACAATAAAGGGATTATTGTCACTATCTACCTGTGTCAGTGTCTGTCTCCTGGGTCCTGAAACATGTCACCATCACTTTGAATAATATCACCTCAAAAACCTAACCTGCAATTAAACTACTAAGTGCAACTTTGTTCAAAGTTACTTGAGTACATGTGTGAATGGAACGTTTTTTAACCTCTTGCGCTCCTTTGTACCGCGGGCGGGCAAGTCTCTGCGTCCTAGTGCGCACGAGGGCGCTCTTGTGTGCCCTCGTGCGCTCTCGACGCATGATCCTGATGGTGCAGATGGAGATGGTGATGGCGTCCAAGCGCGTACTGAAAATAAAAGCTGCAGACACAGCCGCGAACAGATTAGTTCATCTGATTGACCTGTCATTCGACTAATAAGAGCCTTGAATTGGGTTTCTGAAACCATGAAGAGCCAATGAATGAAAATCTAGCCAGAAGGACCCGCCTCCCAACGGCTGCGAGCCAATTGAAGCACAGAAGTTCGCTGAGCTGTTGTCTAAAGCTGGGTGAAGAGAGATTGCTTCAGCAGCCACAGGCAGTGCTTTATTTTTTTTTTTTTAATTCCAGCAGAGTGTTTAGGATTCTCTTATATGGTCATCATAGACCGACGGAGGCCGACGACGAAGGTCGTGAATCATTCGCCAAAACTGCAATCATGGAATTATGTTTTGACCGCGTCGTGAGACCAGAACCAGAGCAGATCAGCGTTGGTTCGTCTGACAATGAGGAAGAGAAGTTGGCCAGGACAATGTGGCTGTGAAGAGGTAAGGTGTTATAAGCCAAATTATTTTCTATCCCTGAAAATTGTAATCAAAAATGACTTTTGACCGATCGGTAAATTACAACTGTGCAGCGCACGATGTCCGAAGTGCGTTCGCCGCGTTACATGGTTCGTTCGTCGCCTCCGGACCGTGAACACCCCCCCCCCCCCCGCCGCTACGATTCTGTCGCAGGGGGGTGGGGGGAGCCGCAGTGACAGCGGTGCTGTGGAAACATCACCACATCCGAGTGTAATCCATTATGTAGCGAGGGCAGATCTCCGTCCTCTCGAAACACACACACAGACAGCCCTGAATGTGACCTTTCATTTGAGCCCAAGATGAAGCTTCTATGTTGAATCATTCAAAAGATAGACGTTTTTCCAAACTGTGCCATTTGGCACAATTTGGCACAGTTCCAAAACGCCTGGGAACAGCCTGAGAACAAAGCTGTGTAATATATTCATTTTTTGTGGTATTGTTACAAAATTTGGACCTCAGCTGGATAACACTTGGTTCTACATTTCTGTTGCATTTTCCAGCCCAGATCTGGAGCTGTGTTATTTGCAAGCATTTGTATCCAAAAAAACACCAAGGCCAAATTTATTTTCTTCAAGTTCACTATGTTTAGATGACTGTAACTCAGTGGCCGAAGCACTTAGAGAGATCATGTTTTTTTTTATTTTGCCAAAAAAATTCAAAGTGTTTTCTTTTAAATGAGACCAACCCCATGAAGATGCTGCAAAGGGTTGAATAACAGCTTTCGATTTACTTTGGGCACATTATTTTTTGGCGTTTTTAGGAAAATTGCCCGGAGTGCAAGGGGTTAATATTGTTTTGGAGTGCAAATGGGTCATCCCGTCCATCCATCCATCCATCTTCTTCCGCTTAATCCTGGAGCCTATCCCAGCTATTTAAAGATTTTAGTAGGGAGCCCAATTCTACAATGAAATGATGACGGAAATCAGTCTATCTTTGTGTGAAAGAACAAACAAACATATGACAGACAAATAGCACATAATCCCAGCATTTGTTTCATTGAAATAGTAGGTGAGTTCAAGATATATAGTCAAGTTATTAAATACTATTGGAGTGAATCAGCAAATAAAACAAAATTACAATGATGTAACAACTCATCAGTAAGCAAGTTTGTTTAGCAAATAGCAGATTAATTATATAATGACAGGAGTTGCATTTTTAGTTTTTTCTTGAAGGTAGAGATGGAAGGTGACATTTTTAGATTCTCATCAAGCTCATTCCAAATCTGCGGTCCTCTACACACTAAACCTGGTGCATTTTAGTCTTCGTTTTTTCCCTGTAATTTTTTTTTTTTTTATTTCTAGTGGTATAAGTGTGTATGGGAAGGAAGGTTGGAATGAGTTCATATAATTTATAGTTGTTTATGGACAACCTGATACATTATACAGGCATTCTGGAAATAATTATGCTCAGCAAGTCTTAGAAAAATATAATGATGGAAAAGATGACAAGTAGGAGAATTATATTCAGACCATGATAAGGCACATATGACTTTCTTTTGGAGAATTTCTGGCTTTTTTAGGTGAGTTGAAAATGTGTTACACCATATGATATTGCAGTAGTGTAAGTGAGGCTCAAATAAAGTTTTATATAGACCAAGAAGTGCTGAAAGTGGTAGATGTCTCACTTTAAAAAACAGAGCAGCATATTTGGTCAGCTTCTTGGTTAGCTCGTCAATGTGACATTTGAAATTGAGAAATTCATCAGTGAGGATCCCCAAGATTTTTATAGAGCTAACACTAGTTTTACTGATATTAAGTGAAAGTTTGTTACACTGAAGCCAGATGTCTATTTTAATAATTTCACTATTTGTTATCTGTTCAAGTTCATTTAGATTCTGGTGAGCAAAAAATAAATTAGTGTCATCAGCAAACAGTACTTTATGTAGTAGAGATGAGGAGTTGGCAATGTCATTTATATACAGAATGAATAGAACTGGTCCTAAAATGGAATCCTGGGGAACTCCATGATTGATGGATTTATATGATGACTTGTGGTTATTTATATAAACATACTGAAGTCTTCCAGATGGATAATTAATAAACCAATCTAATGCAAGACCTCTGATACCATAATGTTGTAATTTATTAATTAGGATGTCTTGGTTAATGCAATCAAATGCTTTAGACAGGTTTAAAAAATGCCATTACCATAGTTGCCTCTTTCAATTGCATCATTTTTTTTTCCAATTAGCTCAAGTATTGCCATATAGGTAGTGTGTTTCTTTCTGAAGCCATACTGAGATGGGATAAAAATCTTGAACTTATCAAGGTAACTGGTAAGTCTGTTATAAACTACTCTTTCCAAAACCTTTGAAAGAGTAGGCAGAATGGATATTGGTCAAATCATTCTTATCACCTGATGTATAAATTGGTATAATTTGTGCAATTTTAGCTATTTGTGGCACTACTCCGGAGATTAGAGACAGATTAATGCAGTAGGTAAGTGGTTCCAGTATTAAATTAATGATACTTTTCAACATTTTGCTGGAAATTTCATCAGCTCCAGCAGCGTTTGAGTTCTTCATGTCCTTGATGATTTTCCAGAGTTCCTCACAGTCGGTTGGTTTCAGGAAGCTATAATTCCGGTAGTTTCATGATAGATAGTGTTTGATAGAGGCAGCCTGAGGTTGGTTAATTTTATTAGATAAATTTTCTGCAATAGAGAAAAAATAATTATTAAATTTGTCAGCGAGAGTGGCATTACTGGTGAGATTACTGACCGCGTTATTGTTTGGAAGTGTGGGGTTTTTTTTTGGTCCCTATTTAGAACCTTATTTAGTATTGTCCAGGATTTCTTGGAATCACCCTGTGATGCATTTATAAGTTCTGCCTAGTAATTACTCTTACTATTTCTAATAATATGTCTTAATTTATTTCTATAATTAGTATATACTGTACATTTTTATTGTTAATATTTGAATTTTTTATATAGCATTTCTATAATTTATTTTTGTACTTAATAGAGTTTAGTATGCCCTTAGAAAGCCATGGATGTTGAATAGTACCATTACATGTGATAGTCTTGACAGGAATTGCCCTCTGGATGGTGTAGCATCATCGCGTCCTCAAACCAATCCAGAAGATCACTTTTCTCCATTTTACAGGGATTTCACTTTTCTTCTTTCTACAGGAAAATCACTTTTCTTCATTCTACAGGAATATCACTTGTTTTCATATTAACTATTCTCACTCGAGGCCTGACCAAGAATGCTTTTCCCAGGACCCCAATGTAAACAGTTACCTCTTGCAGAGATGGTAAGGATCAGGATTTGCTTTTAAAGGCTTAAAGGGACCATAAAAACTCAGAGTCCAGCTCCCCAACGTGGACAGTTCATGTGGATAGCATCCACCCTACAGGAAACTATTGCTCTTAACCCTTAGATGCATGACCAACCAGTTCCTACACTCTTCCATGAGTGTGGTCAAAATTACCCCAATTAGAATGAGTGCATTTTATGCTGTAAACTTCAGAAATTTCTTTCATTTTGGTTAAAGATGATTATTTGGTCAATAAAAGAATTATTTCATGTTTGACATGTTCATTTATTACTTTTTATTAACATTTTATCACGTTATATATTAACATTATATTAACATTATTGCTGTACACAGCAATAATGAAAACATACTGAGCGATAAAACGATGAAGGTGTGAGGGTTTGTGAGCTCACTGTGAGCAGCTGTTACACAGTATGACCCTGTGATCACTGCACACAGGGTCATTGCATTTCAAACAACAATTGTTGACTTTGTGGTCTTTTTTTCTTGTGTACATCTTACACTTCTTCCTCTTCTGTTGGCCCTGTGTGTTTCCCTCGTGTGGCTGGATTGCAGCTTTTATCACCCCACACTTTTCCATTGCTGCTTTGATGTAGGTTGGTAGGCGTGGGTTACCTTCCAGTCGAATTCTCATATGAGGCATCACAAGCTCATGTGAGAGCTCTGCAAGAAAGCGCCGCCGTGCGTTTGTGATACCTGCACAGAATTCAGGGGGGTGAGCCTTGAAAAAGGAGTAGGCATTCAGGGTGGCAACATCAATCACATTGTACCACAGCACCATGGGCAACCTCTGCGTTTGACGTTTACAGGTGTAGCTGCGAACCATCTGGTCCACAATATCTACACCTCCTTTTGTCTGGATGTAGAAGTGGATCACTTCTGGGGTTTTTTTCCAGGATGTTTTCCACCATTTTGCCATTTTCTCATGGATTGATACATCCCAGTTCTTCTCACTTCCTGCAAGAATCATCAATCCAGTGAAGGCCATGAGTTCATCTTTGCTGACCTTTTTCCACTCCTTTCCTCTACATCTACCTGCAGCTACTCTTTGTCCCTCCATATTTGTGCATGTCAGCACCTCTTCTATTATATTATCAGTGATAAACGGCCTCCATGCATCTTTTGGTGAGATTGTGGTAAGCCCAGGTGCTGGTCCTGGCCGGCTTCTCACAATATTGTGCTTTGGTGTTCTGCCCTGGCTGAGAGGTAACTCTGCCCAGTAAGAGCCCTTGCGGCTCATTCTTTTGGACACGATAGGCCCATCCATTTCCTCTTCTTCTTCGGAGGCCTCGTCAGAAGACTCTTCTGTGTCTGACTGATATTGTTCATGTTCTGGGGGGGGATGATTTCTCGGTGGCCTGACAACTCCAATAGATGTGTTCTTCCGTGCTGAGTCTTCGAAGCATGTGTCGAGTGACCTCAATACACCAGGGTGTCTCATTTTATATCATTCGCCCATCTCACATCACAGTACATTCATCCCTTCTCCCCCAGCTACTCCTTCCTGCTACTCCTTCCTGCTATATTACTGTTATCTCTCCCATCTCAATACCTACAGTGGGGCAAAAAAGTATTTAGTCAGCCACCAATCGTGCAAGTTCTCCCACTTAAAAGATGAGAGAGGTCTCCAATTTTCATCATAGGTATACCTCAACTATGAGAGACAAAATGAGGGGAAAAAAATCCAGAAAATCACATTGAAGGGTTTTTAATGAATTAATTGGTAAATTCCTCAGTAAAATAAGTATTTGGTCACCTACAAACAAGCAAGATTTCTGGCTCTCACAGACCTGTAACTTCTTCTTTAAGAGGCTCCTCTGTCCTCCACTCGTTACCTGCATTAATGGCACCTGTTTGAACTCGTTATCAGTATAAAAGACACCTGTCCACAACCTCAAACAGTCAGACTCCAAACTTCACTATGGCCAAGACCAAAGAGCTGTCAAGGGACACCAGAAACAAAATTGTAGACCTGCACCAGGCTGGGAAGACTGAATCTGCAATAGATAAGCAGCTTGGTGTGAAGAAATCAACTGTGCGAGCAATTATTAGAAAATGGAAGACATACAAGACCACTGATAATCTCCCTTGATCTGGGGCTCCACGCAAGATCTCACCCCGTGGGGTCAAAATGATCACGAGAACGGTGAGCAAAAATCCCAGAACCACATGGGGGGACCTAGTGAATGACCTGCAGAGAGCTGGGACCAAAGTAACAAAGGCTACATCAGAAACGCACTACACCGCCAGGGACTCAAATCCTGCAGTGCTAGACGTGTCCCCCTGCTTAAGCCAGTACATGGCCAGGCCTTGTCTGAAGTTTGCTAGAGAGCATTTGGATGATCCAGAAGAGGACTGGGAAGAATGTCATACGGTCAGATGAAAGCAAAATAGAACATTTTGGTAAAAACTCAACTTGTCGTGTTTGGAGGAGAAAGAACACCATACCTACTGTGAAGCATGGGAGTGGAAACATCATACTTTGGGGCTGTTTTTCTGCAAAGGGACCAGGACGACTGATCCGTGTAAAGGAAAGAATGAATGGGGCCATGTATCGTGAGATTTTGAGTGAAAACCTCCTTCCACCAGCAAGGGCATTGAAGATGAAACATGGCTGTGTCTTTCAGCATGACAATGATCCCAAACACACCACCCGGGCAATGAAGGAGTGGCTTCGTAAGAAGCATTTCAAGGTCCTGGAGTGGCCTAGCCAGTCTCCAGATCTAAGCCCCATAGAAAATCTTTGGAGGCAGTTGAAAGTCTGTGTTGCCCAGCGACAGCCCCAAAACATCATTGCTCTAGAGGAGATCTGCATGGAGGAATGGGCCAAAATACCAGCAACAGTGTGTGAAAACCTTGTGAAGACTTACAGAAAATGTTTGACCTCTGTCATTGCCAACAAAGGGTATATAACAAAGTAATGAGATGAACTTTTGTTACTGACCAAAATACTTATTTTACCGAGGAATTTACCAATTAATTCATTAAAAATCCTTCAATGTGATTTTCTGGATATTTTTTTTTTCTTATTTTGTCTCTCATAGTTGATGTATACCTATGATGAAAATTGGAGACCTCTCATCTTTTAAGTGGGAGAACTTGCACGATTGGTGGCTGACTAAATACTTTTTTAAACCACTATTGTCCTCATCTGTTCACCCTCTCTGTTTACCCTCGGCATGCAGTCTGTGATGCTACAGTGTTAGTTATAACCGTGGTGAAATTCCAAGGGGACAGCTTTGAGAAATGTTTGGGGTCATTTTTGACCCCACATATGGAATAGTGTGGTAATGATACAAAAAATGCAACTACTTAAAAAATATAACAATTAGATAGAAATCCCAATGGCCTCATGTCAGACACAACCTATTTGAGGAATACATGGAAGATTAAATGCTAAAAAATTAAAATTACAAAGATATTGCAAAAAAAAACTAAACAAAAAAAAACTGCTGGGGTCATTCTGCCCCACTTAAGCATCTAAGGGTTAAAAAGGTCATAAACTTCTTCACCAGACGGGTTTATGGCTTTCGACAGATACCAGACCCCTTTTCAGATATCATGGACCTAAAGAAGTTATCTACAGCTCAACAGTACAGTACAACAGTACCGTGTTTCATTATGTATAATTTGACTGTCAATTCTTACTAAACGCTAAGTTCCTTTCAGCTTATCATCTCCCTCGGATCCTAAGGACGCTGAAAATCATCCTTTTGATCACCGACCATGGTTTGCAGTACCTCATTATTCTTTGATCTAAGTATAAGTGCATGTATTATAAATATGTATAAGAAATGTTATGTTCATGAGTGTTTGCCAAACGAATGTAATAAGATAAGATAAGATAAGCCTTTATTAGTCCCACAACGGGGAAATTCCAGGATTGCAACAGCACGGGGATAGCAACACTCAGAGCAACAATCAGAAGGCAAGAAAAAAAAACAAAAACAAGCAAGCAAGAGCAGCTAATATACATATGTACATATTACTATAAGATATACACTCACCGGCCACTTTATTAGGTACACCTGTCCAACTGCTCGTTAACACTTAATTTCTAATCAGCCAATCACATGGCGGCAACTCAGTGCATTTAGGCATGTAGACATGGTCAAGACAATCTCCTGCAGTTCAAACCGAGCATCAGTATGGGGAAGAAAGGTGATTTGAGTGACTTTGAACGTGGCATGGTTGTTGGTGCCAGAAGGGCTGGTCTGAGTATTTCAGAAACTGCTGATCTACTGGGATTTTCACGCACAACCATCTCTAGGGTTTACAGAGAATGGTCCGAAAAAGAAAAAATATCCAGTGAGCAGCAGTTCTGTGGGCGGAAATGCCTTGTTGATGCCAGAGGTCAGAGGAGAATGGCCAGACTGGTTCGAGCTGATAGAAAGGCAACAGTGACTCAAATAACCACCCGTTACAACCAAGGTAGGCAGAAGAGCATCTCTGAACGCACAGTACGTCGAACTTTGAGGCAGATGGGCTACAGCAGCAGAAGACCACGCCGGGTGCCACTCCTTTCAGCTAAGAACAGGAAACTGAGGCTACAATTTGCACAAGCTCATCGAAATTGGACAATAGAAGATTGGAAAAACGTTGCCTGGTCTGATGAGTCTCGATTTCTGCTGCGACATTCGGATGGTAGGGTCAGAATTTGGCGTCAACAACATGAAAGCATGGATCCATCCTGCCTTGTATCAATGGTTCAGGCTGGTGGTGGTGGTGTAATGGTGTGGGGAATATTTTCTTGGCACTCTTTGGGCCCCTTGGTACCAATTGAGCATCGTTGCAACGCTACAGCCTACCTGAGTATTGTTGCTGACCATGTCCATCCCTTTATGACCACAATGTACCCAACTTCTGATGGCTACTTTCAGCAGGATAATGCGCCATGTCATAAAGCTGGAATCATCTCAGACTGGTTTCTTGAACATGACAATGAGTTCACTGTACTCAAATGGCCTCCACAGTCACCAGATCTCAATCCAATAGAGCATCTTTGGGATGTGGTGGAACGGGAGATTCGCATCATGGATGTGCAGCCGACAAATCTGCGCCAACTGTGTGATGCCATCATGTCAATATGGACCAAACTGTCTGAGGAATGCTTCCAGCACCTTGTTGAATCTATGCCACGAAGAATTGAGGCAGTTCTGAAGGCAAAAGGGGGTCCAACCCGTTACTAGCATGGTGTACCTAATAAAGTGGCCGGTGAGTGTATATATATACACACACACACACAGACACACAGTGCAGAGCATTGTAGCTGGATGGAATAAATATATGAATATATGAACACACAGTGCAGAGCATTGTAGCTAGATGGAATAAATATGTAAATATATAAACACCCACAGTACGGAGCATTGCAGCTAGGTGGAATAAATATGCAAGTATATAAACACACACAGTGCGGAGCAATGTAGCTAGATGGAATAATATGTAGATATATAAAAACACAGTGCGGAGCATTGTAGCTAGATGGAATAAATATATAGATATATAAATATAAACACACCCAGTGCTGAGCATTGTAGCTAGATGGAATAAATATGTAAATATATAAACACACACAGTGCAGAGCATTGTTGCTGGGTGGGATGAAACAGCATAACCGTCTACTTAGTTATCCTACATGGTATGATTATGTGCCCATACATATTCTCACCCTCCATAGCGACCGGTATTTTCCTAGTTGTATGCCGGAGAGGACCATTGTGTAAGTCTATTGCATCTTTTGTATTCAAAAAAAACCTATTAGTTTGTTACGTCTTTTTGCTATCTCTGCGAGCAGCCCTGCTTAGGTTGTACAGTCTGACAGCCGTTGGTAGGAAGGACCTACGAAACCTCTCAGTTGTGCACCTGGGATGATGTAGTCTGCTGCTAAATGAGCTCCTCAGTGCATCCAGTATGTCCTGCATAGGGTGGAACTCGGACTCCAGCAGAGATGACAGTTTAGCCACCGTCCTTCTCTCTCCTATCTCCTCCATCGGATCAAGGCGCTGCCCCAGGACAGAGCTAGCTTTCTTAATCAGTTTGTTCAGTCTCTTCCTATCGGCTGCAGTAATGCCACTGCCCCAGCAGACCACTCCAAAAGTGATGGCTGATGCCACCACCGTGTCATAGAATGACTTCAGCAGCGCCCCTTGTACACCAAAAGACCTGAGTCTCCTCAGCAGGAACAGCCTGCGCTGTCCCTTCTTGTAGAGTGCGTCAGTATTGTGTGACCAGTCTAGTTTATTGTTCAGATGAATACCCAGGTACTTATAGGATGTCACCATCTCGATGTCTGTTCCCTGTATATTTACTGGTGCTATGAGGGGCTGCCCATGCCTGCGGCAGTCCACCACCAACTCCTTAGTTTTCCTCGCGTTGATCTGGAGGCAGTTCCGATGGCACCAGTCCACAAAGTCCTGGATAAGCCCTCTGTACTCAGCTTCATCTCCGTTGGAGATGAGACCAACGATCGCAGAGTCATCAGAGAACTTCTGTAGATGGCAATGTGTTGTGTTGTGTGAGAAGTCCGCAGTATAAAGAGTGAACAGGAAGGGAGCCAGCACCGTTCCCTGGGGGGCCCCCGTGCTACTGATGATCGTGTCGGAAACACAGTCCCGGGTTCTCACAAACTGAGGCCGGTTCGTGAGGTAGTCCAGGATCCATGATGACAGGTGCTGGTCCACCCCTGCGCGCAGCAGCTTGTCCTTCAGGATCATCGGTTGGATGGTGTTGAAAGCACTGGAGAAGTCAAAGAACATGATCCTCACCATATTCCCGGGCTTCTCCAGGTGGGACAGAGAACGGTGAAGGAGGAAGATCACCGCATCCTCCACCCCAATGCCATGCTGGTAGGCGAACTGGAGTGGATCCATCGCTGGTTCCACCAGGGGGCGGAGATGAGCAAGGAGCAGTCTCTCCAGGGTCTTCATCAAGTGGGACGTCAAGGCCACCGGTCTGTAGCTGTTCAGGTCTTTGGGGTGGGAAGTTTTTGGTACAGGTACCACACAAGATGTTTTCCACAGCTGTGGTACCCTCTCCAGTTTCAGGCTCATGTTGAAGATATACGTCACAATCCCACACAGCTGGTCTGCACAGGACTTGAGGAGCTTTGCGCTGATGCCGTCCGGTCCCGACGCCTTCCTCGCCTTGATCTTCCTCAGCTCCGTCCTCACCTGGGTCTTGGTCAGGGTCAGGATGGGGGGCTGTGTGTTGGGAGTGGGGGGGGTGTCGGTGGAGTGGGGAGTGGGCAGCAGGACTTGATTTCTTAGAGGCAGCAGTGGTTGTTGTGCAGACAGGGGGGAGGGCGGTTGGTCAAATCTATTGAAAAACAGATTCAGGTTGTTCGCCCACTCCCTGCCCCCCGTGGCCTGGGGGGAGGTATTCTGGAGCCCCGAGATGGTTTTGAGGTTTCTCCAGACCCCGCTGATGTCGCTCTGTTGCAGCTTGTCCTCCATCTTCTTCCTGAAGCTTTCCTTGCCTTCTCTGATCTTTCTCCTCAGCTCCCTCTGTACGGACTTCAGCATCTCCCTGTTCCCCGACCTGAAGATCCTCTTCTTCTCTCTCAGAAGTGTTTTTATCTCAGGGTTGATCCAGGGTTTGTTGTTTGAGTGACGCCGTATGGTCTTGGTGGGAACGGATTTGTCCACACAGAAGCTGAGGTAGCCCGTGAAGGTGTGAATGAGGCCATCGATGTCCTCACCATGTGGATCGCAGAGCTGCTTCCAGGCAGTGGCTTCAAAACAGTCCTTTAGAGTGTCCATTGTCTCCTCAGACTATAACTCCACAGTGTGCATGGCCGGAGGTTGTCTGTGCACTAGGGGTTTGTACACCGGCCGGAAATGAACCAAGTTGTGATCCGATCTCCCAAGTGGGGGGAGTTGTGATGAGGTGTACGCCTCCTTAGTGTTTGCGTAGAATAAATCCAGTGTTTTATTGTCTCTAGTGTGGCATGTGACATACTGGGTGAAAGTGGGCAGAATGGGAGACAGTGAAACGTGGTTGAAATCGCCTGAGATGAGGAGAAGAGCATCTGGGTGTTCTGTCTGCAGCCTGCTGGTTACTGAATGGATGACGTCACGCGCCGTCCCAGCGTTCGCCGTCGGATTTGCATAAACAACAATGCAGATCACGTGTGAGTGTTCTCTCGGGAGATATGTAGGCCTCATGCTAACAGCTAGCAACTCAATGTCTTTGCTGCAGTGTCGTTGTTTAACAGTGATATGTCCCGGTCTGCACCAGTTGTTGTTAACATACATTATCACTTCACCGCCCCTCGCTTTGCCACTGTCTGGTGTTCGGTCAGCTCGTATCATGTGAAAACCCTCCAGCTCAATGTTAGCATCTGCTGCTAGTTCAGTTAGCCACGTCTCAGTAAACAAAAGGAGAGAGCACTCCCGGTAAGTGCTATCATAACGGGAGATAGCCGCTAGCTCATCTAACTTTCCCAGTATCGACCGTACATTTCCCATGACAACAGATGGAAGGGAGGGTCTGTACCTTATATTTTTTGTCCTCCGCCTTACTCCAGCCCGGCAGCCGCGACGCTTTCGCCTCAATTCTCTCGGTATGTCGAGTTTTTCCAGTGGGACCGGGTGGCGGTTAAATGCTAGCAGCTCTTCCCTGTTGTATTGTATCCTGCTATAAACAGTGGCTCTGTCCACCGGCTCAGGAGACATTTGGGACGATCTGTGTGTCCGTGATATAAGTGGGGTGAAAAAAAAAGTGATCAAAAGAGAGAGGAAGGGAAAAAAACTCGGAATCGAGCCGCTGTTGCAAAAGGCAGCCTACTGGTGTGGCGCCGAGAGATTGGGCTGGGAATATTAGTAGTAATGGCATAAAATGCATGATCACTGAATATTAGCCAAGTCACTTAATTTAGTTAGATCTTATATTGAGCACCTAATTTTATAAGAACTGAATGAGTATTAATTCTTGTCTGCTATCATTCTTTGCCCCCCTGGCCTTCTGTGCATTTTCATGGGATGGTGCCCTCATTCGATTGGTTGCTCCCAAACAAAAATGTTTTCACATTGGAGGGTGGCCAATTCAAACTCCTTTTTATAAAGTTGATTGTGACATGGTTAGGGACCCAGGAGACAGACGCTGACACTAGTAGATATGAGACAATTATTCTTTATTAATATAATGTGTGTTGGGTGAGTGAGTGAGTGCATGGCTGTCTGGTCACTGGAGCTGAGCATGTCCTGCGGCGACCTGGCAACCCTGGAACACACAAGCACAAACAATTACTACTGTTCGCTGGGATGAGAAACCTGAAGCTTGTGATGCTTACTTGCAGGTGCCACAGAGAGAATCCTGCTGGCTCCGAGTGCCCGTGCGGCGTGGTGCTCATGGTGCTCGACGTAGTGGAGGTGAGGAGGAACTCCGAGGTGGAGGAGATGGCGTCCCGTCAGCTGGGGAGGTTAGTCCGCCGCCAGGGAGGTCCACCTGTGCACAGGGGAAAAGGCTAGGAGAGGATGAGTACTGAGGTTGCTTACTTGACGTGGCTTGACGCAAAGTCCTGGCTTTGGCTCTGGCTTGAGGTCGTATCCTCGACGCATTGCTGGGCAAAGGCAACAGACGACTCCGTGCAGAGCAGTCAGAGGTTCTGGCTTTTAAAGCCCGTTGATTGTCTGGGCACACACCGGCCACCTGCCGGTGTGTGCCCAGCTGAGGATGATGATGACGGCCCAGCGGCCGCCATGACAGATTGGTCTGTCTTGCGACCGGCCTATGTTTTATGACCCAACAGCGCGCTCAGTTAAAAGGAGTGAGGAGCCGCCCTGCATGTTGGAATAAGTAAGAATAAGAGGGAATGAGCTCTCTTGCCTTAAATAGAGAGTCAAACTCTCAAAATCTTTTTTTTTTCTTCACCTCAGAAGCCATTCTTATCCTAGTAAATGTTTTTCTCAGATTTTCTGACTTTTCACGCCGTTAAAGTGGACCTTTAATTTTCCTAATTTAAAGTGAAGAGAGATTGTGTTTTGGACTCTCTTTCCGGCCTCATATCCGCCTGACTGAGAAGTTTCTCCTTTAGTTTTTTTGGTCTATCCCACTGCCAGAGACCTCAAATTCGGACTCGTTGCCAAGGACTTTTTTACGCTTCTCTGAGACAGCCTCCACTGCTGCCGCTGTTCTTTACGAGCCCCCCAGCTGAGTCTGCACTTCTTACGGTTGGTTGTGAACATCAAGGAGCCTTGCAGCGGTCGCTCCATCTCTGGGTCCCAGTGATCAAAACTGAGCCGGTATCGACTCGTTGACTCGCAGCAAACACATTGCGAGGCAACCTGATTTGGCCGCCAGAGATTTGGACTCTCCGGGCCTGGGGCTGGGGTAGGCTGCCTAAGCATGTTCTGATCCCCTTATTCCCCTGCTGGCCTTGGGACGCAGGGAGACCACCGGAACTGTCCCTGTGGGTTTTTGGTCCCTGCCTGTCACCATTTCCCTGTACTGTCTGGGTTGAAGGTCATGCGGGGTGATAATCTTGTTCTATGTGTGCTGCCTGTGTTAATGTGAGTTTTTTTTCTTCTGTCTTGGTCATCCTGTGTGTTTTTGTACCTTTGGGGAATGTGATATTTTCTGTTATCTTGCCTGTAATTGTTTTGTTCGTAGCCCGCCTTAATCTTGATTTTTGCTTTTGGGAATATTGTGTTTTCTGTTATCATGCCCTGTAATTGTTTCATTTGTGTCTGCCTTAATCATGGTTTTGTGTTTGGGGACATTGTATTTTCTGTTTTCGTGCCCTGTGTGATTCATGTATTTGGGAGTGTTGTCTTTCTTTTTCTGGTCGTCTCCGTGCTCTGTTTTCATTATGTCTTTTGGTTTATGGCTGGGCCTCTCCCTCCTGGCCCATTCCCCCATCCGCCCACCCTGAGGGAGGGGTGGGGGGCTTGGGTGTCCCTGGGTGTTCAGAGCCCGCCCTCGGTGGGGGGGGGAGGTACTGTCACGGTCCGAGCGCCGATCTTTGTCCGCGCTCGGGCCATACATCTTCTCCACCAGGTTTGACAGCAGAGTCACCTTCTGGCTCGCCGAGCTCTTATTGTGACAGTGCTCGGAGGAGCTTCCAGCTGTCAAAGCCGAACAGCTGTGCTGCATTCGCGGCTCATCAGTGGCTGGCATTTAAGTGGACGCTGAATGCAGCCCAATGCGGCAGTCTCGTCGAACATCCCTTATCATTCCACGTGTTGCAGGCCAAGCCTGCTCTCCTTTAACCTGGACATGTTGCGGTGTGTATGTGTGTGTGAGTGTGTGTATGTGTGGAGGAGAAGTGACGTAAGGGGGGCCCATGGCGGCGTTGTTGTGGCTGAGACGGGAGTAGCGATGAAGGTCTAACGAGCTGTACGTAGCGATATGAAGAGTGTAAGAAAGCCAGTGTGCTCCGGACGAGCAGTAAGTGTGGACAGTTGCTGCAGTTCTAAATAAAGTGCCTCGTTCTTCCCACTTGAAAAGTCTGTTGGATTGTGTATTGGCTGTTACCACTAACGAGCCGCGCTAGGATAAACGGGCTAACGCTACCCGGGGCTGCTCAACTACGGTTCGGCGGCCGGCAGAATAGCGGGTCGGCAACACTGGGGGCTCGTCCGGGATCAAAAGACTTTTTAAGTGGGAGACACAACAGGCACGTTTAATGCCGCAACGAAATTGTAAATCTGCAGCGGCGGAGCCGGAGATAATGGCGGCGTGCAGCTGCCGCGGCGCCAGTGCAGGCCAGAGGTATGCTGATGTGACGAGCTCAAATGTGAGTGAAAACCCTTTTGTGAATGATGTAACAGAGGACTTTGGAGTTACCACAGACTGTTTTGAACAACAGGATGGCATGTGCGCGTACGACGGATGTAATACAAATCCCTTTGTCACTAGCATGGAGCTAACATTAGCTGCACACGAAATGGCGGCTAGTAATACGCTGCTTCAACCAAACGTGGCACAGCCGCCTGCTCTACCACCCTCGCTGTCCACTAACCCTTTTATTTCATCTCCAGCTCAGCATGCAGCGGTATGTGGTGAGTTTGTGACCTCATCTAACCTGAACTATGACACCACCAGAAGCACAGCTGTCTATAGTGGCTCATTACAACCACATAATAACAGAAATGATATAGGCCCAGCCACTGTTTTCACCGTTGGTGATGGGCTGGTTAACTCAGCCACTTCCATGAACATGAACTATAACAGCTGCGAGACTAGCACCCCAGCTGCCCTGATCCAGACACCACTCCAACCATGCACAGTGTCACCATTTACCCCACACAGACCCCAGCATGTGGGACGGAGTCCGGAAGTGCAGGCCCTGGGCTGCGACTGCATCACCCCGAGCCCTATGTCACCACCATGGAATACTAAAACTCAACCGTGTGGCTGCCACCAGTATAACCAGAGGAAGGCTGGCTGTACACCACGTAGCTGCTCATCACATCTAGTACACTACGACGATGCTGCAGATGACAGTGACGATGAACCTCGTGGACGACAGGAGAGGATTCCTACACTGCAGCCAGGTCAGTTTGACGGATCTGGTGCATGGAAGGATTTCCTTTATCATTTTGAAAACTATGCACAAGCTAACTGCTGGTCAGAGAGAACAATGGCGGTGCAGCTCAGGTTCAGTTTGACTGGAGCAGCAGGGGCAATCGTCCATAAAAATCCAAGATCTGGCAGGTGGAGCTATCAGCAGATCGTGGATGAGATAGAGGCTGCCTATGGGCTATGGTCCGAGCACGCAGCAGCTGTGGGGATTGAACTGATCGTCACTTCCTTGTGGTAACGTATCGTCACTTCCTGTTTTGCTGTCTGCCTGTGTGGTTTTCTTTGTGGTTTGCTCTCTAGCCACTAGTTATGGCTACTAGCTCTCTTTCCTCTCCTCCTCTGGTGTGCTCTCTCTGTCAGATGTTTAGCTACACCTCTGCCTCTTTTAGCAATAACGGTAAATGTAATAAATGTTGTCTTTTTGAGGCGCTCGAGGCGACGTTGTCTGATTTGGAATCCCGGCTCCGTTGCATTGATACACCGACTGCGCCAGTTAATCTTGACGGACGCCCATTAGCTGCAGCGGAGCTAGCTAGCTTAGGCCCCACTGTCAGCGGTCCCTCGGCTCTCCTCAGCAGCGAGGAGACTGGGTGGGTGACGGTGAGAAGGAAGCCTAGTCGCAAAGCCCCGGTACACCACCAACCTGTTCACGTTTCTAATCATTTTTCCCCGCTCAGCGACACACCCGCTGAGGAAAAAACTCTGATCATTGGCGACTCTGTAGTCAGAAACATGAACCTAGAGACTCCAGCGGCCATAGTCAAATGCATTCCTGGGGCCAGAGCAGGCGACATCGAGTCAAATTTGAAAATGCTGGCTAAAAGTAAATATTCCACAATTGTTATTCACGCCGGCATTAATGACATCCGTCTCCGGCAGTCGGAAGTCACGAAACTTAATATAGAATCGGTGTGTGACTTTGCAAAAACGATGTCTGCCACTGTAGTATTCTCTGGGCCCCTCCCCAATCTGACCAGTGATGACATGTTTAGCCGCTCGTCATCCTTGAACCGCTGGCTGTCTGTGTGGTGTCCTGCAAATGACGTGGGCTACATTGACAATTGGAGCTCTTTTTGGGGAAAACCTGGTCTTATGAGACGAGACAGCATTCATCCCACGTTGGATGGTGCTTCTCATTTATCTAACAATCTGGCATCTTTTTTATCCAAATTACCAAAACCATGACTACTCAGAGTTGGGACCAGGAAGCAGAGTCGCAGTCTTACACGCCTCTCTGCAGCTCCTCTTCATCCGCCACCCCTCAGCTTAGCCCCTGTCTTCCCCATCAGAGAATCGTTGTCTGCTCCCTCCAAAGTGAATAAAAATATAATGTATAAGCATCCCAAAGTGATAAAGCAAAATATTGGTAAAACTCAAATTAAACATAAAGCCTCTAAATTGAATGATTTGGCCTCTGTTCCTCCTCATAATTTAAAAATTAAATGTGGTTTATTAAATATTAGGTCTCTAACTCCCAAGTCTCTGTTAGTCCATGATTTGTTAATTGATCATCAGATTGATTTAATTTCCCTTACAGAGACTTGGTTAGGACAAGAGGATTATGTTGGTTTAAATGAATCAACTCCCTCTGGTTATTTAAACTGTCAAAATCCCAGAAGTTCTGGTCGTGGAGGAGGAGTAGCAACAATTCACCATTCCAAATTACTAGTTAATGTAAAGCAAAAAACATGTTATAATTCCTTTGAGGGCCTGGTCCTCAGTATTGGGCACTTTAGCAATTTTAGGTTAAACCCAATTTTATTTGCCATAGTTTATCGTCCCCCATCAACCTACTCAGAATTTTTATCCAAATTTGGTGATTTCTTAGCTGATTTAGTGCTGAAATCTGATAGAATAATTATAGTAGGGGACTTTAATATACATGTGGATGTAGATAGAGACTGCCTTAATGTGGCTTTTAATTCAATATTAGACTCGATTGGGTTTTCTAAGAAAGTAGGAAATTCTACTCATTACCTCCACCATACATTGGACCTTGTTTTGACATATGGCATAGAAATAGAAAATCTTGTAGTGTCTCCTCATAACCCTGTACTGTAAGACCATTGTCTGTTAACCTTTGATTTTACTATTTCTGACTATTTGGCTCCTAAAGAAAAATATTATTACAGTAGATGCCTCTCAGATGATGCTGTTTCCAAATTTATGCAGATTATTTCCTCTATGCCATGTGTCAACACAACGGAAATAAGCTATAGACAGCTTGCTCCTTCTGTAATTGATAACATGGTGGATAGTGTTTCAGCTTCTCTGCATCAGACTCTAGACTTGGTGGCCCCCTTAAAAAAGAAAAAGTCTAATCAGAGATTTCTAACTCCTTGGTTCAACACAGACTCTCATGATAAATTGTATATCAAGGATTCAGTGTACCCCGCCCGGTATGGGGTTACCGGGGCCCCACCCTGGAGCCAGGCCTGGGGGAGGGGCTCGAAGGCTAGCGTCTGGTGGCCGGGTTTCCACCCATGGGACCCGGCCGGGCTCAGCCCGAAGGAGTTACATGGGTCCGCCCTCCAGTAGGTTCACCACCTGCAGGAGGGATCATGGAAGTCCGGTGCTATGTGGATTAGGTGGCAGTCAAAGGCGGAGACCTTGGCGGACTGATCCCAAGCTTTCTAAACTGGCTTTTGGTACGTGGAATGTCACCTCTCTGGTGGGGAAGGAGCCTGAGCTGGTGTACGAGATTGAGCGATACCGGCTAGATATAGTCGGCCTCACCTCAACACACAGCTCCGGTTCCGGAACCAGTCTCCTGGAGAGGGGCTGGAGCTTGGCCTTTTCTGGAGTTGCCCCGGGCGAGAGGCGACGAGCAGGGGTAGGTATTCTTGTATCGCCCCACCTTGCTGCCTCTATATTGGAGTTTTCCCCGGTGGACGAAAGGGTTGCTTCCCTGCGCCTTCGGGTTGGGAAACGGGTCCTGACCATCATTTGTGCCTATGCACCAAATGATGTTTCAGAGTACCCACCCTTTTTGGAGTCTGTGACTGGGGTGCTGGAGGGTGCTCCTCCTGGAGACTCCATTGTCCTACTGGGGGACTTCAATGCGCACGTGGGCAACGACAGTGAAACCTGGAGGGGGGTGATTGGGAGGAACGGCCTGCCCGATCTGAACCCGAGTGGTGTTCAGTTATTGGACTTCTGTGCTAACCACAGTCTGTCTATAACGAACACCATGTTCAAGCATAAGGGTGTCCATATGTGCACCTGGCACCAGGACACCCTAGGCCGCAGGTCGATGATCGATTTTGTTATCGTATCATCAGACCTGCGACCGTATGTCTTGGACACCCGAGTAAAGAGAGGTGCAGAGCTGTCAACTGATCACCACCTGGTGGTGAGTTGGATCCGATGGCAGGGGAGGAAGCCATTCAGACCTGGTAGACCCAAACGTATAGTGAGGGTGTGCTGGGAGCGTCTGGCTGAGGCCCCTGTCCGGGAGGTCTTCAACTCCCACCTCCGGAAGAACTTCAACCACATTCCGAGGGAGTCTGGAGACATGGAGTCTGAATGGGCCATGTTCTCCACTTCTGTTGTTGAAGCGGCAGCCCAGAGCTGCGGCCGCAAGGTGGTCGGTGCATCTCGTGGTGGCAACCCCCGAACCAAGTGGTGGACACCAGTGGTGAGGGGGGCCATTAAGCTGAAGAAGGAGTCCTATCAAGCTTGGTTGGCTTGTGGGACT